>CM053273.1:16008801-16411301 GCA_028583415.1 Protea cynaroides
TAGTCAATCAGTCCCTCATCAATGAGGCAGAGGCACATTTATATTCGACCCAGTTGGTCTCCGTCCATAATCAATTTTATGCTAATCAGGTTAATCAACCTATAAACGGGTTTTAACTGACTCATGCCAAAGTATGAATAAAAATAGAGAGAAAGAGAGAGAGAGAGAGAGAGAGAGAGAGAGAGAGTATAAACTTGAAAACATTAATCAAGAACTCAAATTAAGTTCAAATAACATTACATGATATCATAATCATACCAATGTTTTCATTCTTTGTAAATCACCACCAATCAGAGTTAAAATAAGGACAGTCCATGCTTGACTTCTTTTCAAGAACAAACAAGGAAACATCCTCATTCATGTTAGTTTTAGGCTAAACCAATATTCGATTTGGTTCAAAGGTATATGCGGTTCAATCAGTCAGCTCGATCAAGCTACACCCTTGTACCATGAACATTCTTTAATAATTGGTCCAGGCCTAAGCCACTCATGTTTAATAATCAGACCAGTCTGATCTCATGCTTCATCGATGGGCTCGTTTGGGTTACCCAGTTCGAGCTAAAAATTGACAACCCTAGTTAATATTATATGAAGAAATGAGTTTTCTATTGTCCATATTCTTATCTATCCATTAATTAAATACTTTATATGTTGGGATACCCATATTCACTTTGATTGATTTGTTTCACCTTAAAATGTTAGATGAAAAAAATAATTATTATTTAAAGAGATAGTTTCCGTATACAAATGAATCAAAGAGGAAAGGGAGATCAATACGTCTTCGAATACTCTAAATTAAAACCATACCCACACAACTACAGTAGACATTCTTGTTGAGTTGGTGTCGTGTATTCTGTGGGGTCCACATAATTATAATGGTAGTATTTATCTTAGGGTATTGGTCTATTACATGTACAGAATAAACTTATAATTGTGTAGGATTAGAGTTTATAGGTTTGTCTATATATTATCTCTTTGTGAAAAAATCTAAGTAAGGTCTGAGCAAAAGAGTATACTTTGCCAGATGGAGAGAAATATAGAAAGTTTTCTTGACAATAAAGAATTTTTGTTTCTCTGTGATGGAGGTAGGCATTCTGATTTGAAAATTGAACTACAGTAAATTCTGTATTAATGTATTTGTTTGATCTTCATTTTTTTTCATGGTTGTATATTTATTCTTATCAAGTGGTATTAGAATCTGATTCAATAGATCGATCATAGATCAAGAAGGTACGCAAAATTTATCAGAGAAAGAGGATTTCTTCCTTTCACGTGTAGATCGACGTAGAAGAAAAGACAACAAAACGATAAAAGCAAAGTCACTTACGGTGTACGGATTTTTTATTATGTTTTAACTATGGGAAAAAAAATCATCATTACACTCTAGATAGAAGGATGAATAATGATGAAGAGGAGAAAGAATTAAGAAAAAAACATTTAACACAATAAAAGTACAGGGCACAGGTGAGGTTTTTTCTTTTGTTCGTTGAAAACGAAAAAGAAAAAAAAAGTTTGAATAGTGGGTTGCTTTTTCCCAAGGTATTCAAGGTATTTAGTTGAAAAAAAAAAAAAAGGAAGGGGGGAGGAGGAGGGGTAGGGGTAGGGGCAGGGGCAAGAGGGGAGGGGAGAGTCCGATGCAATGTATGTATATTGTATCTTCCAAAAAGAAAAGGGAAAACATAGTGATTATTATCCTAAGGATTTTTTGGTTGCTATGGAGTCATTGGAAGACACGGATTGAATAAATTTGATGTCTTTAGTATTGATTGGGCAGTCTTATACAAAATCAACTATGATTGAAGCTCTTAGAAATTGATGACAGACACAGAAGGTAAAGATCGAGTAACTCAAATGACGATGAAAGGTTCAAACTTCTCCATATAATCCTTCAATGGCTATAATAATTTCATTTTGTGGCAACAACGGATGAAGAATATTCTTACGTGGGAGTGGACTGTTGAGGCTCTCAAGAAAAAATCTGACAAGTCGAAAAAATTGATAAATGATGAGTGGCTAGAGTTGAGGGATCCAGCAAATAGCACGATCCAATTGTTTCTGATGGATAACTGGTTTGGAGGATCCAGAAGAAGTTTGGACAAAGTTGGAGAGAAGATACAAGTCTAAGTCGTTGACAAATCGATTATTTTTTAAGAAACAATTATATAACTTTCGCTTGTCAGATGGAGTAAAATTTGAGGTATATATTGACGAGTTCAATAGGATTTTGACGGGGTTGTCTGCTCTTGATGTGAAGATCAAAGAGGAGGACAAGACACTTATTCTATTGGCCTCATTGTCTCATTCATTTAATCACATTGTGACTACACTATTATTTGGTAAAGATACTCTCAAACTTGACGATATTATTACTGCTTTGCTGATGAATGAGACACGACGGAAAAATAATAATGAGGGGACGTCAATTGAAGGTAATGCCTTGGTTACAGTTGATGGTCAGGGTAGAAGAATATCAAATGAGAGACATGAATATGGTAAGAATAGAGGTCGCTTTAAGTCACAAGGTCGTAAAATAATTTGTTATTATTGCGATAAGAAAGGTCATATAAGAAGGGATTGTCCAAGCATAAGGAGGATAAAAAGAAAAAAGAAGACAAATAGGGTGGAGAAATATCATATACTGCTGGTGTCACGGAAGAGTGGAATGATGGAGATCTCATTCTCACTACTTCATTAGGTATGAATACTTCAGATTGAATTTTAGATTTAGGTTATTCATTTCATATGTGTTCAGTTAGAGAATAACTTGCTACATATCATGAATGTGATAAGGGTACAGTCAGAATAACAAATAATGCTGAAAGCAAGGTTGTTGGGATTGGGACTGTAAGGATTAGCATGTGATGGAATTATGTGAACTGTAACTGGAGTTAGACATATACCGGACTTAAGGAAGAATCTAATTTCATTGGGAACACTAGATGCGAAATGCTACAGGTGTTTATCTAAAGGTGAAATTCTTAAGGTCTCCAAAGGAGCCATGGTTGTGATGCAGGGATAGATGGTTGATGATCTATACAGACTTACAGGGAGTGTTGAAGTCGGAACTCAGGTAAGGAGTACAGATGGAAGACATAAGATACAAGAAGTTCAAGTTGTAAACAATTGCAGATATGGAAAGAAGTGAGTTTATTTTGCTTCGAATTTTGTGAATGGAGTGATCTCTCCTATGATGCTACAGCAGTGGGAGAGATGGAGTCACATCACACCGTACGACGGTGAGCTGTACGAGACATCCGGACTGGATGTGGGCTATGTTGATTTGGGTGTAATGGTTTGACAGAGACAGGTTTTCAAAATCCACATCAACGAGTTTTCTTCAATGTGGTTGTAGAATCCAAGTCAGGTAGAGATTTGTTGGGTTGGTGTCTTATATTATGTGGGATCCACGCAATTATGAGGGTAGTATTTGTATTAGGGTATGAGTCTATTACATGTACAAAGATAAATTTGTAATTGTGTGGGATTATGATTTATAGGTTTGCCTATATATTGTTTCTTTATAGGAAAACCTGATAAGGTCTGAGCAAAGGAGAACACTTTATCAGGTGGAGAGAAGTGTAAAGAATTTCCTTAGCAATAAAGAATCTCTGTTTCTCTGTAGTGGAGGTAGGCATTTCGATTTGGATGCTGAACCACAACAAATCCTATATTGATATATTTGCTTAATCTTTGTTCTTTCTCTTGATTACGCATTCATCCTTATCTATTCTTTCCCACAACCTCTCGCAGGGCTAGACTCTCTCTTCATCTAATTACTCTCTCCTTTCGAGTATCTTGTAGGATCTTATGGGCTCCATTGAAGTTTTGATTATTTTCGATTCTTTGAGATTCAATTGCATTTCCTATAATCTGTCGCGAAATGTTGACTTACGAAGTGACCCATTGTCGCATTTACCGGCGACCGCGAATATACGACACAAAATAAAAACGACAAATGATTCCAGGAAATCTTAGACACAGGAATTAGGGTAGAATTCAGGTCAGCAATCAGATTAGAAGGAAAAAAAAACTGCCTTCTCACGTACTTCAAACTACCGCTTGGGATTTGTCAAAAACCCATCAACGTCAACGTTCCAATTTGCCCAGCAAAGCCTATAAATGGCGACGACTCCTCTGCAACTCCTTATCTGGCAGCCAACGTTACAGAAAATTGTCCATGGGAGAGACCAGAGACTAGAGACGAGAGACGGAATACAAGGTTGGTTAATATGACTTCAGATGCTGTGGGTTTCTTTCTTATTGAGTTTTTGTATAATATGGCCAAGATTGTAACGTTTCTGCTTTCGTTTAATGACGATTTGAGGTTGTACAGTGTCCCCTGTTTTTTTTCCATTTTCTTTGTTTCTTCTACTCTTTACTTTCTTTTTTTTTAATACAAAGCAACCCAGTTAAGCAATGAATCAATCACTGACGTTTGCAAGCTAATGATTGTATCTGAATTCTATAGTTGGAAGTTTTCCTAGTTGTTATTATTTTCCTCATTTCCCCATCTTGTGGCTCTCCCGCTCTTCTTCCCTGAATCTTCCGATTATGGTGAGCTTTGTACTTGATGGGTTCTTAGATTTTGTCACCTGAAACTCTGATTCTGTTACTTTTGTGATCTTTCTTAGAATCGCTTCGTTGATTTGATTCTCCTGGTTTCTGATAGACTGCTGGTTCTTGACTTACAGAGACTGATTTAATTTGGTTTTCTTAATTCTTTTCTCAGTCTGCTATCCTTTGGATTGGATGAGACTTGAAGTTTAAAAACACATTATGCAGTTATGCTGAATTTAGAAGCCATTTGTCCATTTTCATTCAATTTATGATCTGGTGTGAAGTGAGCCTTAATGCAGGTCAAGAGATAGAGTCTAATGGCCTGTCTATTTGCAGGATTTTGCTGGTTTTCCTTCCTTGATTTCTCTTCCAGTTGAGAGGATCTATTATAGTGGGCTCAAGAAGTATTTGGTGGAGAGTAAGGTAGGTGCTATAGCCTGCATGCTGCTTTCTCTCTTCTTCCTGGGAACTTGGCCCGCTGTTTTGACTTTCTTAGAGAGAAGGGGTCGGCTTCCTCAGCATACTTATCTGGATTACTCGATCACTAATCTCTTAGCTGCTGTCCTCATTGCTTTAACCTTCGGTCAGATCGGTGGAAGCACACCAGACAGTCCAAATTTCATAACTCAGCTTTCTCAGGCAAGTGTTTTTTTTTTTTTTTTTTTTTTGGGGTGGGGGGGTCTATGTTAAAAGAAGAGTGAGTTGTAATTTTCAACTTTCCTAGCTGGTTTTCTTCTCCTCGAGGTCCTCCCCTGTATCTAACTTTTCATTCTGCTGTCCACTTAGGTAATAAAACTTTAACTGTGTCATAGTCATTACTTATCTCTTAGACTGGTCTGTTTTCAACGCCTCTTTCAATCTCTTTCTAATGAGCAATCTCATTTTCCCATGGATTATATATTATTCTTCTTTGTTTTATTTATCTCTTCAATCTGTTCTAAACATTATAGGTCATTGTTTCAGGACAACTGGCCTTCTATTTTGTTTGCAATGGCAGGTGGAATAGTTCTCAGCCTTGGGAACCTTTCAATACAGTATGCTTGGGCTTTTGTTGGTTTGTCAGTGTCATCAGTCATCACTGCAAGCATAACTGTTGTAATAGGTGCATATTCACTTGAACCATCTTAATGTTGTTTGTGGATCATTGGAATGAACTAGCTTTATGGGTAAATTTAATTGTCAGATTGAATGAAGGACTTGTTACATTGGGTTGTAGCTAAAACTCATCGGTTCATATCTTGGCTGTAACAGGCACAACCATCAATTACTTCTTAGATGGCCGAATCAACAGAGCTGAAATTCTTTTTCCGGGGGTTGGATGCTTTCTCATCGCAGTTTTTCTGGCATCAGCAGTTCACTCTTCGAATGAAACCGATAACAAAGTGAAGCTTAGTGAATATTCAGATAGTCAGGAAGGAACAGGGTATATTTCTTTTCTGCATAAATTTCTAGATAGATGATAAAATACACAAGTACAGAACAAATAGGAAGGTTTCTATATACATATTGGTTGGAAGCAGCTTCATGTGCACATATCTATTCTATTTCTCTTTTTACAGTCACTTATTGCATAAGATTTTGCTTATTAGTCACAAATTTTATGTAGTTTTTTCTTCTTTTTTTTCTTTGTTCACACCTTCTTCTTTTGTTTCTTTTTTCTGGTTGTCATATGAATTGTAGTTTCAACTTTCAAGTATTTTCTTTATTTTGAAGTTTGTCACATTGAACTAAATTTCAATATAAAGATTGATTGCACTGCTCCTATAATCTGTTATCTGGTCAGAACCATATAACTAATTCTATAAAACTTCACATTTCATCAGGATCAAAGAAGTTTCAAAAGAATCTGTCCAGAGCAAAGGTAAGTTCTTGGAGCTTTAATTCTTCCTTCCTTGATTTCCTCATATACCAATGGTAAACAAATCTTGATTCCCACACTTTCGGAAAATGATTCGAATAGGGGACTTGGAAAATGGAAGTGTTTGTATAGATAAAGCAAAAGCTGGGACTGCAGGCTATCTCATAGAGCTTGAAAACAAAAGATCAATCAAGGTTGGTGTTTCCACTACATTGGAAATTGTTTCTTACTAATATGATTTATCAATTTGGGTCTATGAACATGAGCAATTAATTATGTGTGCATGTGCAATTGCCACTTATATACAATCATTAATTCATCAGATACTTCTCTATATGGTTATATTTGGTGTCCTTGTTGTCTTTATGTGTATATGAAGACATCCATGTTGTAGCAGTTTACCAAAGAAGAAAAAGTAAATAACAAGAGACCGTAAGAAGAAGAAGAAGAAGAAGAAGAAGAAGAAGAAGAAGAAGAGAGAAGAAGAGGAGAAAAGAAACAACTCTCGGAAAGGAGGAGTCGACCTTATTACCGCCCTCGTCACTCAGCCTTTATATATATCAGTAGCAAAATTACAGTTTAGGAAATAAATCAGAAAGGGAATCCTAATCAATAAGAATACCATACAATAATAACGCAGGACCACATGCGACGCTAATAGTGGGACCCACAGCTATATCGTTAACACATGTGAAACCCATTGGTGTTCTATTAAAGTACATTCTTGGATTATATATTTGATTTTCTTGTGTTGTTCTTGACATCAGTGAGGCACTGTTGATTATCTGTGAAATGACAGGTTGTTGGAAAGAGTACTTTGATTGGTTTGGGCCTAACTATCTTTGCTGGAGTTTGCTTCTCCCTCTTCTCACCAGCATTCAATTTGGCAACAAATGACCAGTGGCACACATTGAAACCAGGGGTTCCTCATTTGGTTGTTTATACCACATTCTTCTACTTCTCAATTTCTTGTTTCGTTCTTGCCATCATTCTAAATATCAGCTTCCTGTACTACCCGGTACTCAACTTACCCAGAACGTCGTTCAAGGCTTATCTGAAAGATTGGAATGGTAGACAGTGGGCTCTCTTTGCTGGACTTTTATGTGGGTTTGGGAATGGTTTACAATTCATGGGAGGTCAAGCTGCAGGATATGCTGCAGCTGATGCTGTTCAGGTCTGTTATACATTCTCTATATGTAGATATACTTCATATCAGTGGTTCTTTATCCTTGAAAAAATGATAGCTGTTTATATATGGTAATGAATCTGGACTACCAAATAACTGGGAAAAACATCATGAAATCTATCAAAGAAGGAAAACATAAATGACCTTGCTGACCATATATCCATTCAGGTTGTAAGTGATCTAAGGAAATATATATGGATTGCAAATGAAAGTTGAGGAATTTCTTAACTGCCTCCTAGACCTAGTTTGTTGTTTACCTGTATGTAAAATTTTGCAAGTGTGCACTTATGTTTTCCTGACTTATGATGAATTTATTTGTTCTTTCAACATCAACAATGAATTTGAACCTGTTATTTGTTTGCAATAATATCAGGCACTTCCTCTTGTGAGCACCTTCTGGGGTATACTTCTGTTTGGAGAATACCAGAAGTCATCCAGGAAAACATACATATTACTGGTTTGCATGTTATTTATGTTTATTGTGGCTGTGGGAGTGCTCATGGGATCGTCTGGGCATCGGACAACTTCAAAAATGTGAGATCCAGTCTGTGACAATATACAGAAATCATGAATCACAGAAATCATGTTATTTATGTTTATTGTGGCTGTGGGAGTGCTCATGGGATCGTTTGGGCATCGGACAACTTGAAAAATGTGAGATACAGTCTGTGACAATATACCGAAATCATGTATCACAGAAATATGAAGCCGATGCTGCAATACTTAAAATCCATTTGAAATAAATAAATAAATAAATAAAATACTGTTCATGAAGCTATACAAAGGAAAGCTGTAATGTTAAATCCAAACTTTCCATCCAAAGCAAAGCATATTGTATTTACATTAACCCAAGAAGGGATTTTCTTATTGAAATCTCCGAATGTGTCAAATAATTTGGATCCTTACCATTTGCCTTTTTAATATAATATATTTATTTTCTTAGCGAGGGTAATTCTTGTCATTTCACGTATTCATTTGAAAAACATGTTAGATAGGTGACAATTCTTGACAGTGACATAAATGTAAGTTATTTCAAAAAAAAATTATGAAATTTTTATCCTTGACTTAAAATACTTTTGGGAATGAAACAAGGGGTAATGAAAAGAATGTGACATATTCTAAAGATACCTATGGAGGTGTCATTCATATAGTCCCTTAACAGAATTAAGTATTGCTTCTGTCTGATACACTATATAGAATTGCAGCTTTTCATTCCCTCTCTAGTGTTCTTGAAGCTTAGGAAGGAGGACACCAACCTAATGGTACAAAATATTAGAGACTGTCCTGCACAACCAGCAATCCCTGAATCCTGACACCATCTCACCATGATATACTTGGGCCTAAGTTTGAATTATATTGTTCTGGGTTTGGCCTCAGGCTGGCTTGCTCTAAATTTAACAAATACCAGGCCTTTAAGTTCCTCCCGAACTTCCACTACTAAACTACACATCTAAGGGTCTTTCTACTTGACACCAGCTGGTGGCAGGCCTTTTTGATACTGATTCTTTTAGTGCATATTCATAGCATCATCCTGGAAACCACAATTGTATTTGAGAGAGAAGGGGTGAGGAGGTTTGAGTGATCCGACGGACATCGAGCACCAGTGTCAACACTGTTGACACCAGATCGGTGTCAAGTAGAATACCCCCACATCTGATGCTCCTATTTGGTTGTGCTAGTTGACCAACTAGCTAGAGAGAGAGAGAGAGAGAGAGAGAGAGAGAGGTTGCATAATGCAGAATCAGTTTGAGTCAAAATGTTAATCCCATTCGAATCATGGACACCGTTAACTATTTTTGCAAAGGGAGCTTTAACAATCCATCTACTTTGTATTGATAAACTGAGGTAAAAGGGGCAAGCTTGTTCCACGAAGGCAACTATTACAGGGGTGTACTTAGATGTTGAGTTTCATATCTTGGCAAATGATCACCATTTTAGACTTATGTTCGCATTTGAGAAATCAATAAACCTCAGCAGCTCCCTACTCATTATGGGCTTATGATCCTCCACAACCCTTAATAAGGGGAAACCAGTGGGAAAAGTTCGCGATAGTCTGCAATGCATGCAAACAAATTTAATCGGAAGCCGATGATGGATCACCGTCAAGCTTAGCCCAGACGAAATGAGTTGAACCATGGTGATTCAGATTGGATGAGGAAGGTCATTTGCATACTAAGACAAGCTTCATAAAATTCAGTCTCTTAACCTTTCATGATACTTTGAGGGCAGAGATTCTCTAGGGGAGTGGAGCAGAAAAAAATGAGTCATAACGATTCTAGGAAAGGAGGGAGTATTACGGAAACTTCTAATGCCTGACGTTTTAAGTCTTTCTGAGGGTGGATGACTATAAAAATGACAAAATAATGTTTCTTTCAATGGCTCCTATATCCCATGTGTTGGGTTTTTGGGCCATTTTGATTATTAACTAGGTAGATTGGATATTTTTGGTAAGGTATATGTAAAATTTAGTAGAACTCAGCCATATTGGTGATCATGTATTGAGAATGGAAAATTTTTTTTAATTGTTTTTCAAACCCTACATTCTGACACATGACAAATTATAACATGGGTTAAAAAATTTATCATATATCCACAAAATATCCAATAGCCATTAGTAAAGGTTATGTCACTGTTGGTATGGGAAACCAATTCCTCAGTACTGTTATATTCTAAGGTAATTGGTTTCCTGACATGCCCTTCAACTTTAATATTTAAGTTTGTTTGGGGATTTGATTTGTTTGAAATAGTAGAGGCTAAACAGAGACCTACTCAACCCACCCCGAATGGGTTAAAATTGGACTGACTTGGCCTTTGGTATCCTATTAGAATGTATTCTAAAAAATGCATTTCCATAATAGATAATGCATTTTTAATGAGAATGGGCAAAAGACCAAGGTATTCTTATTACGGGTTCAGAATATATAATGGGTTAAATAGGCTTTTCAAAATGGGTTGTGCGTGTTAGGATTGAGAGTGCGCAAACAAAAAGAAAATACACGAAGAATTAATATGGTTCAACACCCCATCGTGGAATGACTACGTCCACACCAGAGAAAAAGAGCTTTTTTCATTCCTAAGAAACTTCTACAGCTCTCTACCTGACAGGATTATCTCATCTGTCAACCTTATTTAGGTTTTCCCACACAGAGACAATATATAGGCAAACCTAGAAACTCTAATCCTTACAATTATTGATTTACCCATGTACATGTAGTAGACTCAAACTCTAATACAAGTACAATCTCAATAACCATCTGGACCCTAC
Organism: Protea cynaroides; assembly: GCA_028583415.1. Lineage (NCBI taxonomy): Eukaryota > Viridiplantae > Streptophyta > Magnoliopsida > Proteales > Proteaceae > Protea > Protea cynaroides. The sequence continues at coordinate 16,019,668 of CM053273.1, forward strand.
AAAATACAAGACATCAAACCCAACAAATCTCCATCTGGCTTGGATTCTGCAAGCCACCTTGAAGAAGAACCCGTTGATGTTGATTATATAAATCTGTCTCTGTCAAGCCGCTACACCCAAACCGGCATATCCCACACCCCGTTCAGGTGTCCTGTACAACTTACTGTCATACAATGTGAAGTGACTCCATCTCTCCCACTGTTGCAACATCACTGGAAACCGTCACTTACAGTCTTCCTACAACTCTAGCTGCACCTGGAACCCAAGCTTTACACCTCTGCACCTCTAATGCAGACCTAGAAATCCGACTCCTCATCCTAGTTCGCCAGTCCTTCTTAACCCTGCGGTGTGGCATAAACTGGCCATCATGCACACCGTGCCAGGATTCAAACCCTCCATTGAATCCAACACTTGATCCGACCAAGTCCACGAACAACTGCCATCGTCCCATCAATCCAATTAGAATCTCTCAACCATCGCTAACCATTAGCTTGACTAACAGTAACCAGGCCTCTACTTAGGGACAGCAGGCGGTTCCTGCCGCTGATCCAAGGTTTGGGATCAGTTTGGCTGCCTGCCAATACATTGGGGGTAGACCGGCTGAAATCCAACCCTTGGTAGGCGACAGGACCGCAGGAGACGATTTGGACGCGTTGTATTCATTGATCTGTCAGATCCCCTACTGCATCAGTGTCTGGTCCTGCAAACACCAATTGTCCTCTGCCTAGATCCAAATCGCAAAATCACATGCGATAATAACCTCTCCATATGCGGTGATGGAAGAAATCCACCTAGGTGGATGCACCAGCAACTCATGATGGCAACTTGCGTCAACCATGCACCTATGTGCATACCTCTTGCCCCAGAAAAGCCTGCTGCCTGTCCTGCCGCCAGAGGCAACCCTGCTCCACGATAACCAAGAGGACTCTCCGCAGCATGAGAACCACCAGTTGATAACATCACCACTTCCTGTCTCAGCTCTCTAGTCATAGAGATCACACCCACATTCGATATTGCTTAGGGCATACACTCAACATGTCTCTGAAGATTCAGGGCCGACATTATCAAGTCCCCTATTCTCACCGAGAGATCGCCATTCCTCCCTCAATGATATCCTGATCACGCAGCAACCCCATCTGACTCTGGAACTGACCTGGTTCTCCAACCACGGTCCGCATCATGCAACCAAAATCCACCGTGATGTCTTCTCTATTACCTGCGATACAATATCCATCACAGGCATCGATTGCAAAACTTGATTCGCAAGAAGCAAAGGATTGCCCCCAAATAGATCGGAGCCCACTCGCAACTTCGCAAGCCGACCTAATCCCCTTCCCAAAAACAAATCCAACTTCTTCTTTTTTTTATTGTCTTTTCTTGCAATGATGACAGAAAAGGAAATTAGTGATGATGGCCTTTCAAAAACGTAGATGAAAAAGAAAAAGATTAAAAGAAAAGCACAAATGTTTTTTTTCCTTCAATTCTACGTAATGAAGACGTTTCAGAAACGTACATATGAGAAAAAATAAATAAATAAACTCATTTAGTCTTTTTTTTTTTCATACTTTTTCCACCCACCTACTTTGGATCCCTCATCCATCTATCAAACCTTAACTTTGATATCGCTTGATAGGATCAAGAGTACGCAAACAAGAAGAAAACATACAAATAACTAACGTGGTTCAATACTTTATTGTGGGATGCCAACATCCACACCAGAGAAATAGAGATTTTTTCATTCTCAATAAACTTCTATAATTCTATACCCGATAAGTTTATCTTATCTGTCAATCTTACTTAGGTATATGCAATTATTGATTTACCTTTGTATATGTAGTAGATCCAAACTTTAATATAAATACAATCTCAGTAATCATGTAGACCTCACAGAATACAAGACACCAAACCCAACAATGTGAACACTCACACGTTCCTTGATCTAAGAACGATAATGTATACCAAACACTATTTTATATCATCTCGAAATGTATTCTTCAACTATAATGCAAACCAAATGCAACTCAAGATTCCTAGGTTTGGGTTCTTAAAAATCTCAGTGTGCACCAATGCCCTGCCACAACCTACAAGAACCCCACTTTGGTTGCTTTGTATAATTGATGATCCCTATTGTTTTTTATTCAAAAGATTTAAATGGATTTGGTTGAGCAAGGTCTGACAACATTGACTAAACTCCATACCTCATTGTTGCCATCCATTTCTATTCTCTTCCCACACACATTCTCTCTCCTCAATCCCCCCTCTCATCCTTAAGTAATGCAACATTGCAGATGATGTTCCTTAATTCTTTTTTAATTCTTTCTTATTTTTGACTGTTGACCAACTCTACATCTTTTTCCTTGTTTTTTTGCCGGCTAACTCTATTCAATTTAAAGGCCCAACAACCAATTCCTTGTTTTTTTGCCGGCTAACTCTATTCAATGCAAAGGCCCAACAACCAATCTATTTGAAGACTTTTGTACATCATCTTGAGCTGTCTTTCCATTAACATATATATCTTTCATTGACCAAATGAATTTGAAGTTTCAAGTCAAAAGCAATAGACCCCACCCTAGCAATTCCTCCTTTTTCAATAATTGGTCCCCAATAACCCTCTCCATTCCCATATTCATGGCTATCTAAACCCAACTCTCACTATTTCATTTGTTAATTTTTCTATCCATTGATTTCTATTGCTTTGTTTGTTTTGATGTAAAATTTTATAGTAAATTTTTATGTGTAATATTTTATATGTAAAAAAAAAATCAATATTTATTTCCAAGAGATAGTTTACAAAAAAAAATAAAAATTTCAGGAGATAAAATATAGTGATCTCTACAGTTGATGAAATGAACTTCATCTTTATTTTTACCCTACTGGAAACAATTTTTGAAATTTTTTTACATATAAAATATTTCGATGAAACAAACGGAGCATTGGAAAAATCTTGTTGAAAAAAATAAAATAAAAATTATGACAAAGTTCTTTGTTTTAACAATGGTAAATATTGTCATTTTACATATATATTTGAAAAATATGCAAAATGATTACAATTTTTATAAGAGATTTTAGTTAAATGATTGGATACTTTTTTTTTTTTTTTTTGGTTACCTACCTAGTTTTGCATACAGTGTAAGAAAACGACAACCATTGACAACGACATAATGTTTGTAACTCATAGTTGTTTATCGATCTAAATAATAAGAAAATTTTGTCCAAATACGCACTATTCTCAATCATTCAGAAAAAATCACGCTTCTTCATTAATGCAATTAAAAAACACCTTTAATTCATAATTTTTCGAAATATACAAATAACTCAAACAGGTTTAAAAAATAACTTACCCATTAACGTGGTGGTTAAAAAACAAATATGAGAGTAGACCCTTTGGTGTTCGCACTATTTATAACTTACTCTTTCCAAAACTCAATAAGGGGGTAATTAAGTCTCCTCGGATTATCAATGTCTCTTGCTCACATTTTGGATTCTCTAAAATGAGAGTAATTAAGCCTTTTCTAGTTTTCAATATCCCTTACTTGCCATTTCAGATTCTCAAAATATAAATAATAAAACTTTAGTTCTTAAATATTGTTTCCCACTAAATCTATTAAACTTGTTATTTGGATGACGACATCATACGCTCTATATTATGAATATAGGAATGGATCTCTAACAAGTTGAGCCCGAGAGAATAAGGGATCAATAAGAAGGTCAAACTCTATGTATTAACGTACTCTTGCATGGTGAATTCTATATAACTAAATAGGTCATTAATTGTTATATTTATTTACAAAAATTGTATTTTCTTAATTTTATTTTAAAATTTATATCATTTATTTACTATACATATATATCAATTAGATGGTTATGTGAAATATATATAATAAAAAATCCTTTTCTTTTGTGCGAATTGTTTTTAAATTAACGAATAATTCCTGCATCATCAGTCGACATCCAAATTTTATTTTGACTGATTTTTTTACCGGTGGCTTAAATTACCAAAATGAATTCTACCAAAATATTATCCGTTAGAATAATTCCAAATCCAAATTCAGTAATAATACAAAAAAAAAATGTGAAAATTTTGATTTTACCTTTAACATATAAAAGAACTTTTAGAAATAAAACAATTTTCCTTTTTGCTAATAATGAGTATCCAGGCCTTCGGCTTGATCAGTCATGCGGGTCCATAGTCCATACTAACCCCACAGGCTACAATTGTATGGACCGAATCATTCTAAGGTTGAATTAGAACCATTACACCTGCACCCCAAAATAGGAAAGAAAAAACAGTGAACACCTCATGTGAGTGGACCCAAGACTATTAAAGGAATAAAAAACCTTCCACTTTTTGAGACGTAACTCTTTGTCAAGTGAGCTACCCCTTAAGGTTAACGAACAAAAGATTTAAAAAGAAGATATTCTCTTTTATAATGACATAATCATAAAATTATTTTATTTTCAAATTGAAATTGAAATCCTATTATTACAATTTTATATTAAAAAAAATTGCAACACTAATAATTTCTCTGTCAAGAAGTTACATCCCATTAATTATTAGGATTGATTCATTAGAAGACCAGATTCCTTTCTTAGCCCTTAAGGTCTGTTTTATTACATTCATGTTATCGATTCATTGTTTTTGCTTCGAAGTCACTTTATTATTTTTGCTCTAGAGTTAGTTTTTTGAGAGTACAATGCTGTTTGATGACGTTATTCTAAATCTGATTTCAGAATTTATTGAGAGTAAAATTTCATTTGATAAAAATGAATCTTGAATCAATTCCAGGTCTCTTTGAAAGCAGAATCTCATTTAATAAATAGTAATATAGAATCCAAATTCTTTTTTTTTAAATTACAAACCAAACATTCACTCGTAAGGTCTAAATTAAAATGCACATATCTGAAACCAAAGATATCAAAACCAAAGTTCATAAATTTGGGATCCCATACTCAAATGGAGTCTGGTTCAGTCATTGGAAGCTTATAATCGGACTAGATTTACCAAATAGTATTCAATTCTCATATTGCACCCATAGAAACTGTTGTAATAATATGTACCTTATTTGATAAAAAATCACTTATCTGGTTGTTGAAGAAGTCGAGTTCAATGTTGAAAACTGCAATCGATCCTCAAAATAAAATGTTTGAAGCTGAGTCGTATCACAATTGATACTATCCTAAAGTCAGCATTTGCCTCCAATGGTACAACCGGGTTTTGATACAATTATGATTCCAAGATAAGAAATCATTAAACCTACACTAGTCTAATGCGTCTCTTCGAGTACGTCAAAGTTGTGCTTAGGTAAAATGCAAGACGATAATGTAATTTAGAGGAGAACATGTATTTTCAAGACATCCCTAGTGGAAAGGTGTGTCTCTTCGAACCAATATATCTTTACAAGACATCCTAAGGAAAAATGTGTGTCCCTTGTAAAGATAGTTCATAGAACTGGGTCAAACGGGTTGAACTGTTACCGACCCAACAATTATGAGTCAAACGGGTTAAACCGTTACCGATCCAATAGAAGTCAAATAAAATCCATCCCATTCAAAGGGTCTTGGGTTATAATCTCACTAACCTAACCTCACCTCACTAGTCAGTTGCCTTATACCAAGAAAACCAAAACAAAACGTAATTTTATTTTGAAACTTTATTTAATAAAAATCGATAAAAATACAACAGAGATAGAATAAATGGAATCTAGAAATGAGAATGTTATCAAACGAGGTATAGGATTCACTAACGCTTGGCATCCACACCTTTCATTTTTTATTTTTGTTTTGGGTTAGATTCTTTATTTTCTTTAATTACATATATAAAGATTCTGATACGAAAACAACTTCTCCATACTGTGGGGGTAAAGCTGCGTATATTTTGTCCTTCATCAGATCCTACAATAGAGGGAAACTCGTGCAGTGGAACGTCTTTTATATATATATATAAAGACTGTGAATGATTACGGTTTGAGTGATTATAAGATTTCTATTTATGATAAATCATTTAGAATTATGATTCATAAACAATAATGGTTTTATATTACTAAATATAATACATTATATAATAAAATATTGATAGTGTAATAAGTAGAAAGGACTATAAAGAATCAACAGTATCAACAAAAACCCATAGAAATGCAGCGATTGTTTTGAGTATGAAAACCATCAATTATTTTAAGTAAGGAAAGAACAGATACAAAAGCATTTTATAGGAGAGAGAGTGTATGATCAAGTAAGTACTCTTTGTTGCATTGTTAGAACTTAGAACTTGAAATAGTCTATAAGTGGGGACAGATGATGCTCAACAGTATTACATTTCCTCACAACAGGGTAAGGCTCGGTTGAAAAGGGTCCATAGATTGACAGCTGCTCAAACGGCGGCCGGTTAATACTTCTGCTACTCTTTGTCAAAGGGGTTAGGGTTTGTTCTCCTCTGCGTTTTCTATTTACCGGTTGGAATTTTGGAGTATGATATAGAAATGAGAGTCCCCAATTTGGTCTCGTGACTTCTTGTCGCTTCGAAGGGGTCTTGCTGCTAACTTCCTGCTCTCCTGCTGTTGCATTATAGATTGAGATAAGAAAAAGAAATCGTCAACATGAGAAAATCGATGCAGGCTAACATGGTATAGTGAAAACCCTTTGAAGTAACATTGATAACCTAGTTTGATATTCTTATGGCTGTTGCTTTTACCATTTCTTTTTTATTTAGTTCAACAGTTTTACTATTTTATGTTGGCATTGTTTATTGTTTAGTGGCTTTACTACTGGTGAGCTGTATTTACCACTTAGTTGTGCCAGTGGTTTATTTGATTTCATAACTGTTTATCAGTTTATATTTGGAATTTTGATTCTGTTCTGTGAGATGGTTTCAATTTTGTTTTGCTTATATCTATTTTACTCCCCCCTGTTTCTTTTTCTTGTGGAAGTGTTATGGATTCTTATTTGTTCTTTTTTTTTTTTTTTTTGGCTCCAATTATTTCATTTGAAGCTCTGTCTACTTTCCAAGTTTACTTTATGTTTTTGTCATGGATATATAATATAATACCGGTGATACCCGAAGGCTTGAAGCTTTACTGATTTTGTATTTCTCTGTTCATCCAGACTGCAAACGTCTTCTAAGGTCGCTTTTCTATTCCTTCCCTCCACCCCTTTTTACTTCTGCTGTTGTTTTTTGAACTGCAATGTTGATGCATGGGTTCTGATTTTGACCTCATTTTTTTCTCCCTTCTGGACCTTTTCATAGATTGCAGGGGTTTTATCTCTTGTGCTTAGTGTAGACTTGGATAACATCACTTTGAACCTTGCATCATTATTCTCTTTGTATATTTTGGACTGCATGTGGATTTGATTTGCTTCTGTTATGAATGGTTTTGTTGTTGTTGTTGTTGTTGTTTTTATTTATTTATTCGTAATGGATTTAAGATTTGGTGGAGAAATTAATTTAGGATTTACGTTTCAGGTGTGGAGGGACTTGTTGAGTTAACTTTGAATTGATTCTTTGTTAAGATTCATTTTGGTGACATGATTTGATACCAGTGCTGGATGTTTCATTTTTTTAATTGATTTTGATGCTGAATGCTTGTTGAGACATTCTTTTTTTTATTTAATATGCTCCTTGTCTTTTCTTGTTGTCAAACTTAATTACTACGCAGGGCTGATTTTGTCTAGTTTAACAGCTTAGCTTCTGTTCTATGTCGTCCACTAATTTTTTTTAGAAAAAATTTCATCCAACCCCCAAAAACTATGTCAAATTCGATCTAACCCCCAATAATTTCAAAAATTTCATTTACCACCCAAATGGTTTGCATAAACTTCAATCGGCCCCAATTAACTGACGGACGTGACTGAAAATGTGATTAGACATTTCTACCCTTTGTATTTGAAATTAAAAAACATTAAATTGAGATAAAATTACTAATTTGACCTTTTACCACTTTCACAATCCAAATTATTTTTTTAACCCTTTGATTAGACATTCTCAAGCAAAAATAAACCTATTTTTTTTTATTCTCCCACAAAGAGGACCTGCACAATCAACCGAATCCCAAGCTCATCGGAGATGATACAAACCCTTTCTTGATCTGTGGCGAGGTTTAGTAAAGAACTGACAGCGGCAATTTGGGCATCGGGAGAGGTGCCTTACTTCAAGGTTGCAGCGCCGGAGAAGAGGGCTTCAAGGGCTTGGTTGTTCGAAGGTTGCAGTGGTGGAGAACAAGGGTTTGAAGAAGAGTGGCTTCTCCGGCAGAGAAGAGATCTTCATGGGTTCGATTGTAGTGGTTGCAGCGACGGAGAATTGGTTGGATGAGATTAGTGATTTGAGGATCAGACCGGCCAATCCGAAGCCGATCCTGATCAGCAACAGAATCGACAAGGGTTGCAGAGGGCGATCCTAAAATGACAAAGTAAAAAACCTTTAAAACAAAGCTGGTCCCAGACGGATTCTGATCCCCTATCTAGCTCCTTGCTCTAAAATCCCCTAAATCCACCTGACTAGAGACTATACGGCAACAGGGGAATTTAAAGAGGAGAACGGTGAGGGGGAACCCCTAAGCAACCTACATGAAGAAAACATAAATAAATAAACCCCTAAAAGGAAAAGTAACAACCTTCTCTTCAATTTCATCCTAAATGAAACAGAAATTTGAAAGGAAAATACCTATATTTGGCTCTTAAGAGACGACCTTGGCATTGTACAAGAAAGCAACAGAGCAGAGAATGGAAGCAACGAATGCGAAAATTCCCAAATCAATTATCAGAAAAATCTCTGCTAACACTATATCCATCATCTTCTTTGAAAAATTTGTTAGTTTTTGCCACTTCACAGGATTAGGTAAAATAGGATATTTCAATTCACCAACCGGATCTTTTACTTTTCATTTCTCCTAAGCACCAAGGAGAAGCTGCAAGAAGAGAAAGAGAGAGTGCAATGTTCTTTAGAAGATATCGATAAAACTAGAAGCAAAATAAGAGCGATGAAACCAGATTTGTGGAGGTGGAGGAGGATGAGGACCAGCGGCGGCGGTGGAGGAGGCGTTGAAGGCGTAAGCTTGGCGGAGAGTCTGAATGGCTGCAGGATTGGGGAGAATGAGGGTTGTGGATGATGGTTCAATAGGAGTAAAGTGGTCTTTCTATTTGAGAATAAGGGTATTATCGTCCCAAGATTTTTCAAATAGTGCTTACGTCATCGATTAACGGGACTCTACTAACGGGTGGGGTCTCTTTGACTAACGGTGGAAAATTTTTGGGTGGTAGATGAGACATTTGGAAACTTTTTGGGTGGGAGATGAGACTTTTGAAATTGTTGGGGGTTAGATCGAATTTGACATAGTTTTTGAGGGTTAGATGAAATTTTTTCTTTTTTTTATTAGAGTTGACTCTTGTGGATATTATATGCCTTTCTTTTAGTTTGATGTAGCATTTTAAAATGGCCTTTACACCATGTCAGGTTACTTAAAATGGCTCTACACTGACTAATCGAGTAATTGTAGGATCCTCTCAGCCATGATGTCGGACATAGGTTCATGAAATTTATTGCGGTTCTACTCTGAATTCTCCAGGGGCAGTTTAATTTATTTGCATGTCCTTAGAAAGTAGACCTTTTTTTTATTTTTTATTTTTATAATAATTTTGTACACCTTGGTGGGTGTGGAGATTCGGTTATGCAGCAAAGATGTTCCAGTTTTGGTGGCTTCTGGTACTTATTAGACATTGTGGATGCAAGGTTCTCAAAACAAATATAATGTTTGGATTTTTATCAACTTGACTGAGTTAGGAACCTCACATCTCACTGTTTGTTCTTTCAAAATCAGGCATTGGACCAGGATTTAATGCCTGATCCTACTTGTTGCATGTATGTAACTATTCTGAGTTGGATGCTGACTGTAATGGTCTTTCATTGAGAAGAGCACTTCTCCTATTACTAGTTAATCTTGTGTTGGTTTTAACCAACTTCAAAAAACCAAAGGTTGATTAAATGATTTCCAAGAGGAAAATTGTAGATGGTTGGTGCATTGGTGTGATGAAATTTTTGTTGAATGTGGTGAATACCCTAATTGAGCTTCAAGGTTTGCAGATTCCCTTCTTTAAACAAACTAATAAACTAATATACATTTTTAGGTTCTTGAATGGATATGAAGTGGATTGCATGAAGCTGTCCCCGTGCCCCCCCCCAAAAAAAAAAAAGAAGAAAAAGGATCCTCTTTGGGCCCTGGCAGGTCTCAGTTACAGGCCGGATTTTCTGGAACTTCCCCTCTTTTGGTTTTTGCTGGTCTAGATGGAGAAAGTAGATGGCGTGATATTCAATTCTGTGCAGCATTAAGAAATCTATATGACACGGAAAATATTTGTTTCTTGTTCTTTTGGGACTCAAATCCTTGAGGAATTCAAATGTTTTGCTCTTCCTTGAAGTCAAGATGGCAAGCCTTACTCCATAATTATCTTTACAATGTATAACACATTTTTTTTTTGTTGCCCATTAGCTCATGGGTGATTCTAGTTTGTACCAGGCATAGGTGCCTTGTATTTGAGTTTCAACCCTTTCCACTTAACCTATCAAAGAAAAAACAGTAATAGAATAAAGCTCATAGTTGGAAGGAGAATTTGGAACCATATGGTGATAGAATCTGATGACATTAGCATAATATGAGGATTTTGGTAAGTTAGATTGGGTAAGGAACTCAAGAAAAGTAAGATAAATGATCATATTAAAAACTTGAAAATGATATTGTGGAGAAAATAGCAGTAAGTGTGAAAGTAATTGGAGTTCAAACCAAGGTTCTAAATATTGGTAAAACCGAAATTTCGCTGTAACTTGGGATTTTTTTTCTATCAGATTTTTAAATTTAGTTTAGGTGGCCAAAAAGTTGTTTTTTAAGACCAATTTTTTGTGTGACACATTTTTAACCTTCTTCACCTATCCATTTAATGATTTTTAGTTTAAAAAAAAATAAAAATCTTAAATAGATTTTCTATGTCTAGACCATAGTATGCTAATGTATGTTGGAACCAAGGGATTGTATGTATTCATAGTTAAATAGGTGGCACTTGCCCCCGTTTGAATCCAATAAAAACAGTCCAATATTAAAATTCTAAAAGGATAAAAGTTAACTTTTCAATTCAAGAACAAAAATTGGATTTTTGATCGTGGGGCGATTTTCAAGTTTCAAAATGCTGGTTTTTTTCTCCAATTTAAATTTTTCATAAATCTTATTAAAGTAAAACATCTTTAAAAACTAAGAGTTCGCTAAAATATTCTCTTGTTTTGATGTCCAATAAATTATTCCCATTTAGATGATTTTAAACGACATTCATAAACTCCAAACAAGGGTTGACTGGAGTGTAATTGTTTTATTATAACTTGGATTCAAGCAATGTCAGATTTGTTGAAAGCTAGCATAATCAGTTTTGCAACCAATCCGAGATTGCTTGAATTTGAATTATATTTAAGGAGTATGCTCCGGTCAAACTTTGTTCGGAGCATCTGAATTCTGTTTAAAGTTGTTTGAATGGAAATAATTTTTAGAACATCAAAATAAAAGATTATTTTGGTGGACTTTTGGTTTTTAGATGTTTTACTCTAATAAGATTTGTGGAATTTTTAAATTGTAGAAAAATGCTGGCATTTGAAAGTTGAAAATCTCCATGCGATTGAAAATCCAATTTTTGTTCTTGAACTGGAAAGCTGACATTTATCTTTTTGGAATTTGAATTTTACACTATATTTATTGGATTTAATTTTTTTTTTTGTTTTGGGGGGTTTGCTTATTTATGATCAATTTAGTAAGTAAATGAAATATAAAAGTTAATAAACATATGAAAATAGGTTACTTTCGAAGACTTGAAATCTCTTCGAAACTACTCCTTTCAGTCGAAACTTGTCGAAATAGAGATGATTCATTGAAATTAGGTATTTATATACTTACAGTCAGACCCGGTTTCAACCGAACTATGCGAAACAACGAAATTACTGACTATCTGATTTCGACACTAGGTTTTGTTTCGGTTTTCCAAAAAAATCGAAATATTTCGGCTGAAACCCGAAATTTAGAACTATGGTTCTAACACCTTGTTATGTGGATTTATGGTGGCAAGTTGACTACTTATATCAATGATAATATTTCTTAATTTGTGACAAGTATAATTAAGTACAATCTCATCCATATTTACATACATGTATCACACCATTGAGTCATGCACTCCATTATCATCTCGTCAAGGTCCTCCTTTCTACTCTCCATTACAACATAATTGGATACCTTAAAAAAAGTTATCATATTGGGTTAGTAGGTACCTTTTTAAAGGCTTGAGCTGCTAAAGGATTTAATTTCATTGACTCTTTGCCTTTAAAAAAGAAATAAAGCCATGGTTCGAGGAGTCAGTCGACCGGCTCACCTCGGTTTTGACTTGTGTCGAAACCAATAAGAGCTGCTGTACTAAAAAGTACTAGGTTTCGACCGAAACCTGGTTTCCACCTGCTAGTGGTTCACCCCCTTATATAAAATGCAAAGTTTTGACCGAAAACATAAGTTTCAACTCCACATAATACAATTTTGGATGGTTTTTTCTTACAATAATTGAGGGATATGTATAGAAAGAATAAATTAGGCTACACAAACAAAATCAGGGTGAAAAACCAACTTTTGGGCCTTGAAACCAAAGTTTCAAGTTCACCGAGAAAAAAATCCCAGATTTCAGCTCCATTTCGGCGGAATTCTATTTCTTTCAATTTTGGGGCTGTAACCGAAATTGACAACCTTGCTCTTTATAAAAATATGCTCCTTTAGTACTTATCCGAATAAGTAAATAATTTGTTAAAAATTTGCATGCACGATTTACAGATTAGGGGAGTAAATAACTGGCTTAACCTGTGTGTTTGGAGTTGCATTTCTGTTATTAAATTTCTAGCTAGTTTTGTCAAATACATTGAAGAATCATAGTTGGTTTATTTGTCATTTGAGGGTCCTGAATTAGTGGCTGCATACAGTATCATAAATTAAATTAATCTTGTACATAAGCCAACCCCCTTTTGTTAGGTTAGGGCTCTATTGTTTTGTTGATACAACTAGTGGTTGACTTCAAATGATTCTAAATACTAATCATGTTCTTAGATGTGTTTGGGAGGTGATCACCTGTAATTGAAACATCGTTTAATGGTTCTCTATGTGCTGTACATACTTTTTTTTTTAGTTTAGACGTGTTTGGGAGGTGATTACCTGTATCGAGACATTGTTTAATGGTTTTTCTATATGCTGTACATGTTGTACATATGTTTTTTTTTGTAGTTATCTATATGAAATTTACATTTTGGTGCCAAGAGGAAAAAATTTGTGCATTGTCAAATATATTTTGGCTGTATATCTCTCTATACTTCTCTCAGTTCCCAGCTTCAGTGGCATAGCAGATTCTAGGGTAGGTCATCAGGTCATGTATGTGTGAAGGATTGAAAGAATGAACACTATATCCATCTATCACTGTTTAATCTGAGTAATGGGTCGAACCAAGATTAATCCTTCTTATGGTTGTGAGATGTATACTTGCTAATTATGCATAATTTTCAATACATTTGTGCCCATCAAGATAAGCCTCCCTTGATGCGTTTGATTTCCAGGGTTTTGTGTTGTTTACATAGGTTTGGTTACATATAATGTGTTGTTGTGGTTTTGGAGTGATCGATTTTTTAGATGTTTTCTACTTTCATCAAATCCATGTAATAGCTGTTCTATTACACATTGACGTGCATATGTGCCTATGTCACTATCTTTTACAAGAGTAGATTAAGCTGACTTTCTATATCAATCATAAAAAAGGGGAATTTTTTTATGCCTTGCAGGCTTGCACTGTCTATGTTTGTACTAAGTTTGGCACTAGTGGACATTCCAGTGTTCAAGTTGTAAGAAAATAAGGAAGAAAGAGAGAAGGATGGAGGGAACTGAGAGAAGGAGAGAAGAAGTCGATATGATCCTCTCTCCTCCCACAGCCTGCTTTTATTTATGTGTAAAAGAGGTTAAATTACATAATAACCCTCACTTAATAACCACTAAGAAACTAAAGTAAAGTTGGGCTAGCTACATCTTCTAGCTGACGCGAAACTTAAAAGTAAACAATAAAATTAAAGCAGTGACCTACTAAACATCACCATAACTAGTAACCACCTAAACATCATTCTAAACAACACCATGCTGTAATCTTAACACAAGTTAATTAAGTTTTAAGTTACTAATACGTGCATTGATCAAACAATTTTGAATTACTCTTCTCCGATCACATGACTCTTTTTTCTGAGTTTGAGTGGAGTCCTTTGTTTCTTGCTCTTTGGATCTATTATTTGCCAATGCAAACATGATCAAAACTACTTTAGGAAATTATTGTTTCTGAGACTTCACTATGACATCAAAATTCCGTTGGTTCCTATGTTGTGGTTCTGACAAATACTGAGAGCTATTCAAAACTGACTGGTTTAGTCCTCTTAGGAATTACTTGTAGTAGATTTCTAGAATTTGATGTGGAAAGTTTACTTGCTTCCATCAGGCTACAATTAGCTATATCAGAGGGATGGTACTAAAATAGAAGTTGCTTACATGATCTCTTTTCTGCAGGAAAATAAACAGTGTGACGTATGCGGAGCCACTGCTTACAGTGAATATCTTGTAACTTGCTCTCGCTGTGAACAAGCATGTGAACATGTGTATGTCCATCCCTTCTGTACTCTAGCTTTCATGGTTTAAATTGTTCAGTCTCCTTAATTGCTGTGACAATGTGACATCTGCTTATCATTTTTGAACAGAAATAAAATTGTGTTTCACACTTTTTCCATCTTCCAGTTGTATTTCAGTTTCTCAAGGATCTAGCAAATCATTGGATTGGGAGGACCGAAGGTTTCACTTCTTAAATCTGACCTACATGTGCTCCTACTTGTAACCCTGATATGTAAAGGAGTAGGAACCTCCATTATATGGGTCCCATCTGACAGATATTTGTACCCCAAACCACTTAGTCACATCTCTTTGCAATCAGAAAAAAATAAGAAAGGAAAAGGTCCAGCTAAAAGTAAAGTTGTTGGCTTGGGAGTAGAATCATTATTTTGGCTTTTCTCTGTGTGTGCTTGGGCACACGCATGTTGAACTGTTCGTTAGTTAGTTGGGGTAAGGATTTGATGATTTGAGTATCCCTAACTTGTTGTGGGTTGTTTATGCTTTTGATATTCTCTGCTGATCTGTTGGATTGACCTATGTATTCCTATTGAATTAATTATAGAACCAACTTTTGTTTGCTGACTTGTTATCTTTATCTTGCCATTTTCAGATACTGTATGAGAAGAAACCTCACATATGTTCCAGAAGTCTGGTTTTGTGAAGCATGCTGCCTCCAGAAAAAGAGTACTTTGGAGGCCGAAAATGATCCAGTGAAAATATCCTCTTCTTTGCAGAAGTCTGTAGCACCATTTCCCAGAAATAGTCATTTGAAAGGAGTTGAAACTGGGAAAGTAAAGCATATTCCTGCTGAAGAAGCAACTAAGTTAACATCTGGGACCAAAAGAAAGGCAGGGATTGGTCCGTCAGATAGCATGACTTCTATTTACAAGAGGACTCCCCCTCTGTCAACATTATCTTCTTTAAAGTGTCATCTTAGGAAGCAGAATGCTAATCCAAAGAAAAGAGCTCTTCGGACCAAACCACTATGTTGTAATAGACCGCCAAATCCTAAGCCAAGCCTGGGAGGGAAGTTGGAGCTGCATAAAGTAGATGGTATATTTACCATAATATGATGTTTTTCAGGGATTTGTTTTCTTTCTTATCGTTACAGAGCCTTACGGATGTGGCAATTGGTTGCTCATATGAGAGTTGTTTCAGGAAAGGATGCTCCTGCAGAAGCTTATGAACAACCTTCAGCATGTGTTCAGTCCCTAAGCACTAGAAACTCAGGCAAGAGAACTGCTCTAATCCACAATATGACCTCTTTGTACCATAAATTTTTAGCTTTTATTTTTCCCTTCAAGTTGGCTAAGAAAATGAAAAAAAAAAAAAATCATAAATTAGATTCTCTCACAAATAGTGCTATTTTGTTTAGAAAAGAAGGAAAAGCAGAGGACTATAAATCTATCTTAATGCCCATGGAGGGCATATTTTGGGAAACCAATTGTTGATGGGTCGCACAGGCACTTGTAAAATTAGGTTCCCATCTCAACTATAAGGGATCACCATTTAATTAGCTTTCGCCCTTGCATGTTCAATAGTTTTACTAGAACTGTTAAAGTTGCGTTATCAGCCAGTTTTCAAATGCTATATATCTCCCGATGGAAAATTCGGATGGGGTATTTCTTACACATTGATGGAGATACTGTGGAGCCCATGTTTACAGAATTTGAGTGCCAATGTAATGGCCACAAAGCAGATATTTGGATTGTCAAGACAGGCTACCCCTGACAGGCTACCAAGCAAGCCTTTGCCTAGGAGGAAATTGCACATTTTATTGTAGTTTTTGAATTGATATTTGGCCAACTTTTTAGCAAGCCCAAATATGTACTATCTCTGAAACATTTGGTTATTTTTGGTTATTTCATAATTCACGTTAACAGGTAATGCCATACAGACTGTTGTAAATGCTACTTAGTTTGGGCTTGTGGTCCACATCTCTTGGTCAATAATCCGTTATCATTAAACCCATGTGTTTAATAGGGGGTTCTCCCATCCTGTAGTGCAATTCATATATAAAGAAAATGCTATATTATACAGTATTGCAGAAATTACTATCGTACTTGGGACAGTAGTTAGCATACCTTCCTTACGAACTTCCACTATATGTTGCATTACTTATTGTTACTGTCATATCTTTCGATGGTAAGTGAAGCCTCATAGTGATCTGCAATCACAGAAAATACCGTACGTTAAATTTATTATATTTAGGATTGCTGCTAGCATATATTTGCTTTCTGGTTTGAAGTTTGAACTATAAATTTTATGCTAATTGGCTACCTGTGCTATTGGGAGGTGGAGCCTCTCACGTTGATTAGCAGTCCAGATAATATTGCATTGTAAATTGAAAATGCCACAATAACTCAAAATGCAGCATACCTTGGTGCTAATTTGTATGTTTTTATTTTTATTTTTTATACTGTCTTGTAATATATGTTGCCTTGCACAATTTTCAAAACCTGTGCATTTGCTAGGTGGGGCTTTTCTAACTAATTCACAAGAAAGGAAATCTGTCCAAGAAAAGGATCTTGCAGTGCTTTCACCCAGGTTTGAGGACTATGAAAATCTTCCTGCTCTAGATTGTACATGGACGTGAGTATCCTATCCTTGACATAATTAGATTTGATGTAATGCTCCAGTTAAAGTGAAAAACATACAAAAGAACACTACGGTATGGTGAACAGTATGACCATTTTTCATAGTTATTAGTGACTGTTTTTTGTTGACAAAGATGTACTCCCTGCGTCCCATGAAGACTGTCCTCCTTCCCAGTTTTGGCTGTCTCAAATTCTTTTCCATCTTTTAAATTTGGTAATGAATGTTTATTATTTTTGCTATGAGATCCCTTGTGTTGGTTACTACAGCTCATCTGAGAGATTTCAAATAAGTAGTGGATGGAGGACAAAATTGGAAAGTGAGGCTGTTTTTAATGTCATAATTCTTGCCCCCCCCCCCCCCCTCCGCCCCCCAATCCTCCTTTAAACTTTGGGTTTTGTCAAAGGGGACAGTCATTACTCATTACGAGAGAGACGTAGTAGTAGTTAAAACTCAGTTAAATTCTGACTATAGTGTTCTCTTTTTTTTTCCCCCTCTCTCTTTCAAGTTTAGTGTGTGTGTGCGTCTTAAGCATATCACCACTAAATGGTAGGAGTTGGTGAACCTAGCACTCTTGTTTAAGTGACGTTGCCTCCATGATCATTTTACTTTCCTGCCAAACCATTCAATCACATAGTTCAAATCCCATTCCACTCACTACTAATGATCTCTCTCCCATATCTTAAGCAATCTCTAGATCCTTTTAATGCAGATTTTATGATCTTATATCAGTTCAGATCTGAATATGCAACTCTTCTATGTCTTTGTGGATTTTAAAGTATATTTCATCTAAAGCTGACAGCCTTAAATTTCCCCTTAAACTGACATCCAAATTCAGCTTTAATCTAAAATTTAAGTAGTAGAGGGAGGACAAAAATGGAAAGTGAGGCTATTTTTAATGTCATAAGTCCCCCTCTTTCTAAACTTTGGGTTTTTTCAAAGGGGACATCTGTTAATACTCAGTTTAATTCTTACTCTTTTTTTTTGTTGGCATACAACTAGTAAATTATTCGGCCTTTTCTTTCTTTTTTAGTCACATACACATACACACACATGGAGAAAGTACATAGACTGTGAGCATCAGTTTTGGTGTGAAGAATGCCAGCTTAGTAGTCCTGCCAAGTGATCCCTCCTCTAGAGTCTAGCTAGGCCTTCAGCTACTGCATCTCTTCATCTAGAGATCCACGGGAATGAGGTTTCATGGTGGAGGTGATGAGCCTAGCATTCGTGCTTATCCTCTATCGTCCTTCCACTGTCCAGCCAAACCATTCGAATCCCATTTTACTACTATGATCTCACCCCATATTTTAAGCAATCTCTATTCCTTTAAATTCAAGTTTTATGATCTTGTCCCAGATTCAGATATGAATATGCAACTTGCATGTGTCCTGGGTGATTCTTAAGTATTTCACCTAAACCTGCCAGCCCCAAGTTGCCCCTTAACTGAAATTCAAATTCAGCTTTAAACTGTCCACAATGAGGGATCCCATTCTCTAATAATGGCTGTGTGATCTAGACTGAATGATTATCCTCCAATTACTTACTATTGAGTTTTGAGTTTTCCCAAATGCTCCCAAGGGTATCAATGGTGGATTCATGCCAAGCTGCTTCCTTGTTACTTCTGATATTGGAAGAAGTCTCTGAAATTTTTTTTGTCTCAGACATCCAATATCCTCAAGAAGATATCTCCATGAGAAAATCCTTCTATTGCTCAAGTTTAAAGGGAACCATGCGTGAAGGAAATAAGAAATCCAAACAGAAAAGCACCAGCTAGCCAAAGAGGTCTAGGAAGGGGAAGCAAACCGTTTGAGTGATGGCATCATAAATAAAGTGGTAGAAGACAGAATCACTGAATGACGCAACTGTGGAAGTAGTACCCAATTCTTCCTGCTGGGGAGTTTATTGCAAGTATTTACCTTCCTAAGAACAACTTCTCATCAGAAGGCTATGATTTTGGAGGTGCTGGGGTACTCCAAATAATTTTGGAAGGGAATAGTTTAGGGGTGGAGTGTGTTGTTCTTCTGAATATGAGATATAAGAAAATCCCTGGGAGAATTAGTTAACAAATTAGCATCCTGTAGCTCGAAGTCTCTTAAATATATTCTAATCTCAAGCCCCAAAGAACCCCATATTTGTTGAGGTTGTATATCATTCGACAACTCAAGTTTTTCAAAGTCTATACTATGATACGCTCATTCGAGTCACCAAAAGGCTGATTACTCCACTGCTACTCTATGATTCATAGTTCAGCGTATATTGTATCTTTTTCTTCTTTTTTTTTGTTTCAATGTTCATGTTTGCGGTGGTATCTTCCTCCTTAGAAGTTAAAATCTTCTTTAGATCTATTTAGTGCTCTATGATTATGGAAGGGTCAGTCATTTGAGCTGGTCTGTTTAGTGACTGGTAAATAGTTTAATATTACTTGTTATATGGCTTTTATGTGCTCTAAAATTTCTGAGTATCTTTTATACTTACAATGGCTGAACGTTTGTTATCACATATAAGACTAAACTCAACAAATGCTCATACAAACTAATATTCCATACATTGAGCCATGATCTCTCATCTTTCTGACTACTTCAACCTAATTCTTTTTTCTCCTCCAAATGCCATGAACTTGCACCACATCAGTCATTATTGATGCAATTCTTGTCACTCATTTTTAAATAACTAGACAAAAAAACCCCCTTCAGTTATGTGTTTCATAATATTCAGTTAAGTGGTGAATTATTACACAGATTGAAAGGGGGCTTGCATAGAACAGATATATACTTACAGAGGAACATAGTGTTCATTTTTTGAATTGGAGTATCTCAGATTGAAGTGAGAGAAGGGAAGTCTTATGTAGAATCGAATTCCCATTTATCCAGTGGCCAGAATGCCATGTCATCTTGTCCATGTGGCAAATAGTAGTGGGCATGTGGGAATGGATCCCATACAACTGGCATGGAGAAGCTATATTCATTGAAGAAAAGCAAAAAGAAAGAAATCCCAACTGGGTAAAATTGGAAATACAAGCATCCCCATTCCACATGAAATCAGAGGTTTTTCTTTGGTACTTTTGGATGAGGAAGCTTTAAACAAGAGTTTAACGTGGAAGAATATTTATGTTATAAATCATCAACAAAAACAAGTTTGGGAGCTATAGCAAAACAGTTACCTATTGCAGTTATGTACCTCAACGGCTTCACATTCTCTGCGCTTGACATGGAGGCTAACTGGCTGAGGCAGTTCGTGACTCTCGTTGGCACGCTAAGGCTCGCGATCCATTTGGACTGTCTCCCTCATGTCCGATCCCTCAATGGATCTTTTGCTTCCTGTGATTGGTGCACCTAGGGACTCCTGGAAGATATTTGATCTCTTCACTATCGACTCCACTTGTGTGCATTCAGATACGTGCCTCGGAGATCTAACTACACAGCTGATTACCTAGCCACTGCGGCATCTAAGCTGTCTCTTTCAAAAGTTTGGTGGATGTCTCCACCTTCATTTCTGTTTCGACCTGTAAATATCACTCCTGGTCTTTCAGCTAGGAACTTTTTGAATAAATCGTTTCCTTGACCAAATAAAAAAAGGAGAACTGTTAGCTCCTGTTTTGAGTCCAGCATCAAAAGATGGTGATTCCACATCCACACCCCAGGCAAATGTGTTATACGAATACTCATCTGCTTTAACATGACGTTGCTGGAACTGTCTGCTATATGGTGTCACAATGGTTTGGACCAAACTCTGCTATATTAGTCAGCATAAGCTTTCTTTTACTTGATTAACTGGCAAAAAGTTGCTGTTATGTAATAATACTTGCCTTTTTGTACCATAGCATCTATTATCCTCACAAATTATGTATTTGTTATGCGTCTTTGTTGTGCACTGTTATTATAAGCTTTACAGCTAACGAATAATATTCCTTTCCACCTCTCGGTCTGTAGGAATTCGAAGTTTTCTGTGGGTGCTAACTTCTGGCTATTTTGTTCATGCTTCTCATGGGATTTTATGGACTGACTCAGAAAGAAGATTTTGCATTGCATCTGAGACTCTGAGTAGAACTGTATGACATCATGTTTTTCTTTGCTTTTCACAGGGGAAGTTTTGAAATTGTCAATATGTCTTCACATAGCCAATTTTATGATGGATTTCGGGCTCATCCACCTGGAAAAGTATCTCGGAAAGCTTATGAATTTTCAAAGAAAATGCCTGGAATTCTGCAGTTTAAGTTGCAAAATCATTCTAATGTATGGGTAGAGGTCTTTGATTCTTATTCACCAGCTGAGAGTGATATTGGTCTCTATTTCTTGCCTGGGGATTTTGAGAGGTTTGATTTTACCATCTCTGGGCCTTGATTCAAAATTTGCTTCATAACTCAAATATTAAGTCATTGTAATAGTCTATTGTCCTTGCAGGTCAGTACAAATGTATAATAAGCTTTACAAGCACATGGAAATGAATGATTTTGCAGTTCGGAGTTGCTTCAAAGGGGTAGAGTTGTTGATTTTTACATCTAAAAAACTGCCTCTGCATTCCAGTGAGTTCTCCAATTTTTATGTTCGAACACATTCTTTCTATTGTTATGAATTAAATTTATGAAGAAGCATAAGATTTGGGTTCCCTTCTAATCAGTGTTGACAAGGGGGACAAAAATAAGTATAGAGTTGAATGCGCATTTCTAATTCTATGCTTCATCTAGCTAGTTAAGCAACTTGATTGAGTTGATAAAAAAAATCAGTACAAATCACTGGAACTGAATAAAAACATGACTGAATTTCAGTAAATTAGCAATTTGTGGAACTTCATTTTAATATTCTTGTAAAACTTCCTACTTATGCCTTTTTTGTTAAACCATAATAGAAATTTCCTTTCTTTTCTTTCTAATATTTATAGGCGTAGATAGATTGAATGTTAAGAAAGGATTCATTGGTTGAGTCATTGAGTATATAAATATGGTACTTAATGTTATGATTCTAATTGTTGAATTGATGGCAATTTTGAGCTGATATTATTTCTTGATGGGGATAGTAGTTCATTTACATGGCCATGTTATCATAAATAAGCTCATCATAACAATTTACTGTTTTGAACCACATGGCAGGATGATGTAGCGATTCTGACTGTAGGATACACAAGTGTAGGTTTGGATTAGCCATGTGTCAAATTTCGGACATAAATTTAATCGAATTACTTCCCTTGTATGTCCTTGTATGATTGTATCTTTCAACTGACTGTGTATGTCCATTCACCCTCCCATATTCCCTGAGCAAAACTTTATTTTGCCACTTGGCGATATCTGTTTTGGATGAAACTTCACATGATAGAGAGGGAAACTTGGGGTCTAGGTGTCCACAAAATTTGGGCCCCATCTGATCTTCCACATGGAGATATTGGGGTTGTTTGAATAAGTTTATTTTAATGGACTGTTCAGAAAACCTCTGCAGTTGCTCGTAAGGTCATTTTGGATTTTTAAGGGCTAAAGCCATATAAAACAAAAGCTCATCACTCAAAAGCAATTTTTGTGTTTCTTCACATATTTTTGTTGCTTTCCTGTACTCTTTTCTCTTGTCCTCCTCTGTTGGTCCAAAATCAAATTCCTCTCTGATGTGTCTACTGCCATATTGGATGAAGCATCAAACTAGTAGGAGGCGAGTTCTTCTGACTGCAAACATGTACCATCTTACATTGGTCAAATATTCAGTCATCATTTACAACTAATAAAGTCATAATTAAAGTAACTTTTCCAAAATTCCAGGAAGGAAAAATTTTCTTGACTTTCTAATCATTCCATGGCATAGCTTTACTGAAAGGATGTTTTGATTTTGAAGATGTAACTAGCTAGATCCTTATGTGAGTTTTCAATGGTTTGATTTATTAAATGTTGCAACAGGAATAAATATGGACTTTTTCCTGTGGGGAGTTTTCCGCCGTGTGAAAGGCAATAATGTTCTGCACCAGAACTTTGCAGATGTACCATTGCCTTCCTCTCTGTTAATTCCAGGACAGTGTTATAATAATCACTCCCTCGATTATGACAGTAAGGATAACCCTGAGGTTGTGGACACGGACATTGACATGATTGATGGGAAGGATGTTGGGAGAGTAGAAATTGTTAGGCCTGTGCTTCTGCTGGGGGGCCAGCACAGACTTCACATTCCTCAAGGAACTGATGTGCAATTCCAGTTACAATCTCAGCCACCATTGTTCACCCATTCAAAAAATTGTAAGACCATGGATGGGTCATGTAAGGGAGGTGATGGAATCACTGTGGGGGTACGTCTTAGTAGTGACTCTGTTGATGAGCCTCCCCTTAATATTATTCCATGCCCTCGTCCTGGCAGACCAAATGAAATGGATGAAATACCACAACATTTCTTGGAAGTAAAAAGAGAACCATACCCTGATGTTCCACCTGGTTTTAGTAGGCAAATCGTAAGTGGGACTGCTTCAGACAGGCTCTTGAAGAAACAACAAAGAGAAACATACCTTGATGTTCCACCTGGTTTTAGTAGGCAAGTTATAAGTAGGACTGTTTCTGACATGCTCTTGAAGAAGCCGCAACTGGAGGAGCCAAATACTTCAGGCAAGGTGGATGTTCCAACTCTGCAGGTGAGAAAGGAAGGGAGATTGGGGAAGCAGCTTGTTAAAGAGGTTGGCCATGGGGGATCTTTGGGAACTCCACAGGCTTTACCACAGATGAAAAGGGGGGAAGGATCTTTGGGAATTCCACAGGCTTTACCACAGCTAAAATGGGAGGATGGATCTCTGGGAACTCCACAGGCTTTACTACAGCTGAATAGGGAGAATCGCAAGGATCTTGATGCTCCTCCTGGATTTTCTAGACCAGTTAGTAGAGGCTAGCCTTCTTTGCCAGAATCACAAGAGTGGAAGTATAACATGTGACTTAATACTTCTAGAAAACAGCCTTAGAAGAAAGCTCAGTCCCTAGATCAGAACTGAAACATCAGGTATCAAGGTCAGTCCCTTATTCCTGTGAAAGATTCAAAGTTACACTTATTTTTATCTGAATATGTGGCAAAGGTGAATATGAATTGATTGTTTTTGAAAGTAGAAAAGTTCCCAGAACCTGAGAAAGATGCCTGCTGGTGGTTCCCGAACCAGGAACAAATTTCCCCATCATGGTCATGAATAAAGAGGAACAACCTCAGAAGCTTAAAACAGTCTATGAATTGGAGATCAGACTTGGATGGGTGGCGGGGGAAAGTGAAGAAGGAGTCTCCAGTGTCTTCAAGGCCTCCATGACTATGGATGGAGACTGTTCATAACTGAGCCAGCAGAGGCCTCAATACATGTAAGATGGGAACCGATGGATCAGAGTCATTTCCAATGCATGAAGGAGAGGGTTCTGGTGATGGCGTGAAGCTTAGCCTTTGAAGAATCCTTTGAATCATCCCATCTTTATTTTTTTTTTGGGGTGGGGCGCTTCTGCTTCTGTATATTGCTGCACATATTGCCTGCTGTACAGTTGAAAAAAGTGTGCATTTGTTTTCAGTTTCATTCACCTGTAACCAGCTGTACAGTTGAAAAAAGTGTGCATTTGTTTTCAGTTTCATTCACCTGTAAATCTGTGTTGATATTATAGAATAGCGTCAGGAATTATAAGAGTAACGTGTGGCAGTATATGGAATTAAGGATACAATATTCCTCTGTTCAGGTGATGTAATATAATATCTGAATTTTTTTAGGGAGAGGGATCTACATGATAGTGGGGTAAATTAGAATCTTACCTGATAACAGGGTACAACAGCATCTATGAAACAGAAAAAAATATTTTGTAGCACTCTGTTATAGCAGAGGACATCCTGACCATTGAGAGTGCATCAATGACATCTCTCGATACTCTCTCAATGGTCAGGATCAGAACTGCTGCACCAAAGTGCTACAGACGATCTTGGCCCACCAAGCGCAGGTTAATCTGGCCGATCTGACTTGAGACCGGTTCAGGATTGCCCCTTTTCAAATCTGTGCACTTGAACCTTGGTCTTCTATTTTTATTTGTTTGGTCTTTAGTTCTTTTGTCAAGAAAGAAGTTGATCTTACCTTACCCTATTGTTGATGGAAAAGAAATAGATGGAACCTCGATGGTCTTATCAGAACTCGTTGACAGAGAAGAAAGGCTAGCAACTAGTGATGGTTGGTCAAGTTCATCTCTCTTGAGCACAGGTTTAGGTTGGCCTCAATGGGAAAATGGAGCACCTAACAACGCATCTTCATATCTCTCGAGCACAGGTTTAGATTCGACCTCAATGGGATAATGGAACACCTAACAATACATATTCATGGACCAAGAACTACAAGATCACCCCTTTCATTCTGGGGTGACTGAAAAAAGGAAAAACTACCTTTGTCTTGAAGATGACCAACCATTGCTAGAAAACAAAGAAAACATCAAATGTGTTGGGAAGCAGATGAACATCAAATGTTGATATTCCAATGATGGACAGATACAATAACAAAAAAGCCTTATCCTAACTACATGGGCTACATGGATTCTTGTTCGTCAATCAACTTTGTTCGATGTCATACTTGTAGTAAGGCCTAAGTTATATATGTCTTTCTTCACCACCTCCCCTAGAGTCATCTTAAGTCTAGGGTTTAATTAGAAAACCCATCAAATATGTTTTTCTGTTTCTTCTCTAGATCGGATCACCTATTCCTGAATTGAATCTGTGACACCAATTCAAAACTAGCTGTAACTTGTATAGACTCTAGAACTTCAATTCCTTCTCATAGAATATACTCTCTCACCTATGAGGAATCTTCCAGGGGGACACAGCTCAGCAACCGTGTTTGACTGACCTCATCTCAATATTTAAAATTCAAATAGTTGTAACAAGTGGTGTGTAAAAACAACCTCCTACTACTTATAGCTATAGGGAGGAGTTCAACTCAATCTCAAACAGTTGTACACACATGTAAACTCTATAAAGATAAAGAGATCCACTCCATGAATGAATACCTCTCTCTGTCATATATTTCCCTGATCGAAAAGCAACCTCTGTTATCGAGAGCACAAGAACAAAGCATAACAGAGAGCTGAACGAAACTGAGCAGAGAACATTCGAGATCTGGAAATGTAATTCATACCATTGACGAAAATAAAGTACTTGTCTAAGCTATTTATGCAAAGAAAATATAAACAATAAAATAGAGATGAACACGTGTCCGTTTACATGTGTCGGTGACTTAGTTTGACTCAGTCTAACACCCCCCTCAAGCGGGCTGACTTTGAAGGCCTAGCTTGTCCAGTAAAAAACTAAACTGTCCATGGCTCAGAGCCTTTGTAAATAAATCAGCACACTGATATCGAGTACTGATATGATTGGGTCAAACCATCCCACGTTGGATCTTTTCACGCATAAAGTGAATCTATTTCGATGTGTTTTGTCCGTTCATGAAAGACTGGATTGGATGCAATGTGTAATACTGATTGATTATCACAATAAATGTCCATTGGAGAAGAATGGTCAAGGCCCAAATCTTGAAATAACATCTTCAACCATGCAAGCTTACATGTAAGATTAGCTAAAGCACGATATTCGGCCTCAGCGGATGAACGAGAAACTGTAGTTTGCTTTTTTGTGCGCCATGATATAGGGCTGGAGCCAAAAAAAGTAATGTATCCGATGGTTGATCTTCGTGTAAAGGGACAGCTTGCCCAATCCGAGTCACACTATCCAGAAATAGAAGGCGCAGAAGTGTTAGACATTTGAACACCAAAGGACAAAGTCCCTTCGAGATAGCAAAGAACCCGGGTAGCTGCGGTCATATGGGTGTCACTAGGGGAATGCATAAATTGACTTAAAGTGTTGATGGCATAACATATATCAGGTTTAGTCACAGTCAAGTAAATGAGCCGGCCCACTAAGCGCCTATAGGAAGTTGGATCCGCAACCAAGGTACCATCATCAGGGCCTAATTTGAGATGCTGTTCCGTTGGAGTATCACAAGGCTTACAGCCAAGAAGCCCAAAATCCTTGAGAATATCCAAAGCATATGTTTGTTGGGTTAATAAGAGCCCATTTGAATTCGGAATTATCTCAATACCAAGAAAGTATGTTAAATGGCTCAGATCTTTAATATGAAAATATTGTTGCATTTGGGCCTTGACAGAAGTGAGATGGGCTGTATCTGTACCAGTGACAAGTATGTCATCAACGTAGACCAAAATCTGTAAATGTGGAGCCATTACGATATGTAAATAGGGAGGAGTCGGCCAAAGATTGGGTGAAACCCATTTCCAGTAGAGCATCAGCAAATTTGTGGAACCATTGCCTTGAAGCCTGTTTGAGGCCATATAGGGACTTTCGTAGGTGAGATGTCAGGCCCGGTCCAAGAGGTAATCCATTATGGGTATAACCTGGAGGTGGTGTCATGTAAACCTCCTCATCAAGGTCGCCGTGTAAGAACGCATTGTTGACATCAAGTTGATATAAAAAGCCATGTATTAGCAGTTGCAAGAGCTATCAAACAACGGACAGTTACTAACTTTGGTACGGGTGCGAAAGTCTCATGAAAATTAAGGCCCTCTATCTGGGTATACCCTTTGGCTACCAAACGGGTTTTATATCGTTCAATTGATCCATCAGCCTTCCTTTTTATTTTGAAGACCCACTTGCAACCAATGGGTCTTTTGCCAGGATGTGAAGACTCTACAGTCCATGTGTTATTCTCAGCTAAGGCTAGAAGTTCTTCAGTCATAGTCTGTTGCCACTGTGGGCTTTTATGGGCCTGGGTATAGGTTTTAGGTTCAATTTCGGTACATAGGCCAAAAAATAAAGCAAGGTAAGAGGGACAAGTTGCAGTAAACAAATTTATTTGAGATTGTATAGAGTAAAGATTACCTTTTATCGAAGTGATTGTTGATGAGGGATGGTTGAATGATAGTGTTACAAACATAACCTGAAGAATTGTAGAAGGGAAACGAGTTCTAGTGGATTGTCTAGGATGTAAAGCATGCTGTGGGCTGATGGGCTAGTCATCAAGAATTCCAGAAGAAGATGGAATTGCACTGGGCTGATCATTATGAAAACCAGAAGTGGGTTGTGTGGGGGGAATGAGATGCAGTGGGCTGATCAGGATTAAAACTAGAAGTGGGTTGTGTGGGGAAATTAGACTGAACCAGGATGGGTGGTGCAGGAAGAAGGTTGTCAGAAGGAAAAACAGGAGTTGGGACAACAGTTCTAGACTCAAGATCAGTTAAAGGGGAAATGGACTGTGGATGTTGAAATGGAAAAATAGTTTCATGAAAAGACACATCTCTGGTGGTGAAAACAGTGTTAGTGAGAAGATCAAAAACCCTATAACCATGCTGGTTGGTGGGATAACCAATGAATATGCATTTAGAAGCACGAGGTGAAAACTTATGCGGTGGTAATGGATTCCGAGCATAGCAAAGGCAACCAAAAATTCGGAAATGGAGATAGGAGGGAGACTTATTGAATAAGATTTCATATGGAGACTTATTAGAAAGAATACGATTAGGGAGGCGATTAATAAGATAACAAGCGGTTAAGATACAATCACCCCAAAACTTCAAAGGAACATGAGACTGTATCCGTAATGCACAAGCAACCCGAAATAAATGCCGGTGTTTACGCTCCACAATTCCATTTTGTTGTGGAGTGTAAACACAAGTTAATTGATGAAGGATGCCATAAGATTTGAACAAGTTTTGTATAGAAGTAGACAAAAATTCTGATCCATTATCTGTTCGTATATTCTTTACAGAATGAGAAAACTGATTTTGAATCATAAAAAAAAATTGAGTAAGAAATGTATATGTTTCAGATTTAAATTTCATGAGAAAAACCCATGTAGCTCGAGAAAAATCATCAACAATACAAAGAAAATAACGAGAAGCATTCAAACTGGGGTAAAGAATGGGCCCCGTATGTCACAGTGGATCAATTGAAATATATGCTGAGATGTAGAAGTGGTAGAAGGACAGGGCAATCGACTTTGTTTTGCCAGAGGACGTATGTCAAAAGAAATATAACCAGAAGGAATGTCTGGAATAGGTAAGTGAAAAGTATTAGAAGAAGGATGGCCGAACCTGAAGTGCCACAGTTGGTAGAAGACTGAGCAGCAAATGTTGAAGAGGAAGAAGGAACATAACTGGCGAAATGGTTCTCTGGAATGAAGTGATATAGACCATCATAAAGCTGTCCCTGACCAATCAGTCTCTTCGTTGACAAGTCCTGAAACACACAAAAATCAGGATAAAAGTTACTGAACAGTTTAAAGAAGAGGTAATTTGGCTGACAGATAAGAGATTAAAACTGAAATTGGGTGTATGGAGGACATTTTGTAAACAAATGGTTGGGGACAGCGTATGGGTGGTTGTGTGAGTGATAGGATGTGTTGAACCGTCAGGAAGGATGACTGGTTTCTGGGTGGAAGAAAGTGGGAGCAGAAGAACTGAATGGATGGGGGAAAAGTAGTTTGTAGCCCCGGAATCAATTATCCATATGGAGGATGAAGGTAAAGTAGTGGAGAAACAATGTTGAGTACCTGCAAAATTTACTGTGGTAGATGCCGATGAATGTAAGAGATGTAACACCTGTTGGTACTGAGTGGTTGTCAGGGGAGGCAATGGTAGAGCAGGAGTCTCTGATGATACATCGGCAATATGAGCTTGCGGTGTTAAAGGAGATGTGGGTGGAGCTGAAGGCTTGTGAATGGATGATACGGTGGATGGGACTATAGGAGAATAAGACTGGGAAGGGTTGAATTTCTATCGGCGACGGGGAAATCCTGGTGGATAACCATGAAGTTCAAACATTTATCACGGTAATGGCCATGCTTGTGACAATGGTCACAGTAAGGTCGACGACGACAGTGTTGTCAGGAGTCGCAGGACGAGAAGAAAACTAAGCAGATGCTAAAGCCATAGAGTCAGGAGTTACCTATTGTTGTAAATACAACCCACGATGTTGCTTCTCTTGCAAAACCAAGGAGTATGCCCTACTTACTGCTGGAAGGGGTTCCATGGTCAGAATCTGGGTACACACCGTACCGTAGATGTCATTTAGGCTAAGCAAGAATTGAAAGACCTTCTCTGTATCAAGATGATCAGGTCCTTTCTCAGAATGTGCAGGGCAAGTTACAGAATGCGCACCACAGGTACAGGCTAGGGGATGAAGGTGAGAACCAATTTCATTCCATAAGATCTTCAGAGCTGAAAAATAACTAGAAACTGACATTGCATCT
The DNA here is from genome assembly GCA_028583415.1 of Protea cynaroides. Classification (NCBI taxonomy): domain Eukaryota; kingdom Viridiplantae; phylum Streptophyta; class Magnoliopsida; order Proteales; family Proteaceae; genus Protea; species Protea cynaroides. The sequence continues at coordinate 16,050,168 of CM053273.1, forward strand.
TGTCTGAGCAAGGCTATCTGACGCTTCAGTTCATACAACAGGAGGCCATTGCCCTTAGAAAATCGGGTTTCAAGATCTACCCAAAGATCTCTGAAAGTGTTAGCATACAGAACAGTGTCGTGGATGTTTCGATCAAGGCTGTTATACAGCCAGGACATTACCATTAAATCTGATTGTTCCCAGGCAGCGATGGCAGCATCATCCTCTGTTGGACGTTTGAATGTACCATTGCCTTGGCCAGCACTTGTTGCAAAGGCTAGCAACACATGGTGTTATGCCACAAGGTCCATGGCATGTTGCAACGCACACCACATTGATGGCCGAGACTTAAGATTTTCAGAACATCATCGAAGTGTCGACAATGTCACCATGTGTTTCGATTAAATTTCAGGAGAGAGAAGAGGCTACTGGAAGTTTGCCTCTATAAACACTTATGCTCACTTATGTTCGGTTACAAAGGCCTTTATAAAGTTTTTTGGGCATAACACAAAATAAAGGTTCAAGATCAATGGTCACTAAAGAGCCACACAGAATGGATGCTAGATCGACGGGCGAGATCAAGGCAGAAGGCCTTTGTTCTGTCAGATTCTATTGCGAGGCCTCTCATTGGGTCAATGCAATGGATAATGGTGAATCGCATACTATGGAGTTGAATTTTTGATTTGGCGCACCGCACGTGCAGAGTTCATGGCTACAAGATGCACATCAAATGGCTTACAGTTCTCCCGCTCTTTGTTAATCACGTCATCTATTCAAGGGCTGATATCACACCCGCCCTTTTAAAGCCCCATCTAATGGCTGATATGGTAGCCGGTTATTGGTGACATGCCGCATGTCACCAACTTAAATAGTGACATGCTGCATGTCACCATAAAAGTCTCTATTTTAAATTCAGCCATTGGATTGGCTTGAAAGCTTTCTAGATCAATGGTCCTGACTAAGTTGGGCATTCTGAATTCATTTAAAGGGGTTGTGAATCCTCATTTGGTGTGTGTGCTTGGAAAAGAGCTAAAAAAATAGAAGACAATGCCTTGTGGGAGACCTAGTGAATGGAAAACACACACCAAGTGGTTGTAAAAAGTTCTCAATGGAGTTGGAGGTTTGAAGGGTGATAAAAGAGCAATGTTAGCAGCACATTGGCGGTAAAATTGACTACATTCTTTGAGCCATGCTTCAAAGGTAACATTTCCATCAAAACTCTCATTGTTGAGAATAACTAGTGGAACAAGTGTTTGTGAAAAGTCCTGTTAGAGACCATTGCTTACATTGTTGGGAGGGAATTGAAATTTTCTTATCAAACTATTAAATGTATTCTTCGACAAGTTGGGACTTATTTGGAAAAGGATTGTAACCCAAACCTTTGTATTATCAAGGGTAGAAGTAAGTAGAAGTAAGTGTTGTGACACCTTAGTTGTTGTAACAATTTAAACAAGAAACGTATTAAGTAAATAACCCTCACATAATGTGGAGGTGAACCACGTAATTTTTGTGTTGTTTGCTTATGAATGTGGATGTTTGTGAAAGTGCTGTGGTTTTACAAGATGGGTATGCACATGTCGATTGACCTAGCCACACAGTGGTTGTGAGGTGACTGTGCATACACTTGTGTATTTACAGGATTCTTGTAACAGCTCCATCAACAGTTAGCATTTGAGAAAATTTAAGTAGATTCACCCCCCCTCTCAGTGGACGCCTAGAACTTCCGACATGCCTTGCGTTGTCGGAGGGATAAAGTGTTAGGAATGGGAGACACAAACAAGAAGAAAACACAAAGAATTAACGTGGTTCAGCACCCCATCGTGGGATGCCTATGTCTACCAGAAAAAAGAGAAATTATTTATTCCCAAGAAACTTCTATAGCTCTCTACCTGACAGGCTTAGCTCATCTGTCAGCTTTACAGGGCCTTCAGTTCTCCACTGTCAGAGGAGAATCCTCTGACAGCCCTTATAGCCTTACCTAGGTTTTTCCACACATAAACAATATATAAGGAAACCTAGAAATCCTAATCCCATCACAATTATAAATTTATCCCATACATGTAATAGACCAAACCCTAATACAAGTACAACTCAATTAATTGTGTGGATCCCACAGAATACAAGACACCAACCCAACAACTTCACCTAGCTTGGATTCTGCAAACCACCTTGAAGAAAATCTGTTGATGTTGATTCTGTAAACTTGTCCCTGCTAAATCGCTACACCCAAATCGGCATAGCCCACACCTCGTCCAGATGTCCCGTACAGCTCACCACCGTACGATGTGATGTGACTCCATCTCTCCCACTGTTGCAGCATCACCGAAAAGATCACCGTCACTCACAGTCCTCCTGCAATTCCAGTTGCACCTAGAACCCGAGCCTCTCATCACGCACCTCCAATGTAGACCTTGAGAACCGACTCCTTGTCCCAGTCCACCAGTACTCCTTTGTCCCACAATGGGGCATCTACTGGCCATGATGAGCACTGTGCCGGGATTCAATCCTGCTGTCAAATCCTGGAGAAAACCTCCCCGATCCGACTATATCCACGAACAACTACCATCGCTTCATTAATCCAAGCACGATCTCCCAGCCGTCGCTGACCATCCTCTTTTTTTTTTCTTTTTTTTTTTTCTTCTTCTTCTTCTTCATACCGCGTACCTCCTTAGTTCTTCGAGAATCTGCCGAACTTGGCTCTGATACCACTTGTTAAGATTGGGAGACGCAAACAAGAAGAAAACATAAAAAATTAACGTGGTTCAACACCCCATCGTGGGATGCCTACGTCCACCAGAGAAAAATAAAATTCTTTATTCCCAAGAAATTTCTATAACTCTCTACCTGACAGGCTTAGCTCATATGTTAGCCTTATAGCGTCTTCAACTCTCCACTGTCAGAGGAGAATCCTCTGACAGCCCTTACTATCTTACCTAGGTTTTCCCACACAGAGACAATATATAAGGAAACCTAGAAATCATAATCCTACTACAATTATAAGTTTATCCCGTACATGTAATAGACCAAACCCTAATACAAGTACAACTCTATTAATTGTGTGGACCACACAGAATACAAGACACCAACCCAACATGTATGATCTTGTTCTTCTTCTTCTCAAGCTGGTCTTCGAACTAGAAATATCTGTTGCACCTTGTCAAAATTTTCTTGAACGGTGAGCGATGTCTGTGCCTCTGCAAGCATAAACTATCAACTAAGCCAAGTATGTCCCAGTCTGGGTCTCCACAAGGGCCCTTTCAGTTGGCAGCTATTGTTGGAGGTATCTCTACCACAGGTGGTGAAAAGACGAAAGAAGAAGAAGTTGCATAAAAGTTTGAGAAGAAGAAGAAGAAATGTTTGAGAATCCAAAGAAGATGGGTGATTTTTGACGTTTTAACAAACAGATTTCAAAACCCATCAAGAAGCTTTCTGCAATTACCTATGAGAGCTGCGAAAGAAGAAGAATGAGGTTCGCGAGTTGTGGAAGAAGAATAGTGCGCTCTCTCTTTCATAAACAGATTTAAAAAATGTCATTTGATTAGGTATAGTTTGTCCCATCTAAACTTTGGTATACTCTGTATATATCCATTGTTGGATTTGGTAATGTCCAGCTGTTGCCTATCGAACGGCAGTTAGATGTCATCCAACTTCAACGCAAACTGGAGACGATCCAAATCCTCCATTGGACTGACTGGTGTAATTAGCACACATATTGATGCAGTCCAGCTAGTCTAATAGATGGCTTCCATCCATAAGAATAACCTCTAGAATAACCCTTTCCTTTTTATAACCATAACTTTTTAGAATAAATTTGTGAAAGAAAAAGAAATTAAGTTCATAAGTTATTTTAAATTTAAAAGAAAATTATTCCTTCTTTCCCTTTTTTTTTTTTTTTTTCATTGACAAAACTAATAGAAAAACTGAATATTCTTACTTTCATTTTCTTAGCAAACAAACATGGGTAGGAAGTAGTCAAGGAAGTAAATGGATAGCCGAAAATTCAGATTCGATCCGAATCCACAATCGTTTAAGGGAATCTGAATCCGAACAATCAGATTTGGGTGAGAATTAAGATAACATGGGCCAAAGCCACATGCGAATTTAGATAGTACGCAAACGAATCGGATATATCCGCTCCGTTTATTATTGTATACTCTAGTCATTCCACGAATATGCCATTATGGCCCACTATTATTAAATAAATTATTAAACTCTAATATTTGCAATATGTAAACTGCAAAGCCATTTAACGAATCTGCCATTATTCCAATTGTAAATAAATTATAAAACCCTAATATTATTAATATGTAATAATGTAAAGCCATTTAATGAATCTATCATTATACCCCCACTGTAAATAACACCCTAATATTAGTAATTATTTAAAACCCTTTCTCAAATTTTCAGTTTCTTATTTCTTCTCTCAAAAGTCACTAAACACCGAAGAAGCAAGAACAGGAGCCGAGGTGTCGATAGCTTCCAATGACTTCTCAGTTTCTCTTTTCTCGCAATCACTTCTCAGAATCAGTGAATCAAAGGCTCAAAACCTTAAGTTCATAAGCCCTAACGGCTAATGCCCTGTTGAATCAGAGTCTCTACTCCTTTCTTCTCTCTCAGTTTGTGTTTCCTAAGGGTTTCGAGTTTCGTCGACTTCGATTGCCAACCTCCGATCGCCGACCGCCAACCACCGATTGCAGCTGCTTCTCCTTCTCTTTGTTACTGTCGACGAGTCGACGACTCAGGTATTGTTTACAACCTTCAGAAATGAGCATCAAAAGGTTTTTTTTTTTTTTTTTTTTTTCAGTCGGTACTTCTGGTGTCTTCTCCACATGTTCAGTGCATTTCGAAACTTATTGGGATGTGCTGCTACAGGTGTTTAGGGTATTTACATGTTAGTTTAATCCGGATTCGAATCGGATATTAACCGGATATTCGGTTAAAATTCGAATTCGATTGTGATTTTTAACAAATCCACCAGAGCCGGATCGGATTCGGATTCAGTGAATAAACTTCGGATTCGAGTTCGGATAGTAACCTATCCGTACCGAATTCGATCCTTTTACATATATATAGGAGTAGGGTCAGTATGGGTTCGGTATGCTATGTAGGTCATATTGTTACCGTACCGTATAGTAAATAGTATGAAATTTCTTACAGTTATTGATTGTTAACTAGCATGTTTAAAAAAAAAAAAAAACCACCACCACCACCACCCAAGGAGATAGTCTAGTTGGAAAAAACCAATATCTCAGAATTTAAGAGGCCATTCTCCTTCTCATCTATTCTATTTTATTTTAAAAAAATGGTACGTAAATGATTTTTGATTTTTGGTATAAACGGTTTCAATTGTGGTATTGCCAATGGATTGGAATATTGGTTCCTTAGTTTTTTTCTGAACGGTTCCGCTTGTTTTTAAATAACTTTGTTCATTTATTTTGATGCCCAGATTATTTTGTTAATGAGGATATAAGTTATGGTATGAGGAATCAGAAACCAATCAACATAATCGGGAATCATAACAACTCAATCCTAATTCATATCATATAAAACATTTACCAAATTAAAGACACCGAGAGAAGAGATTTTCTCTTTAAGAAGTTTTTCTCCCCTATGAGGAAGGAGACAAACTTCCAAAAATAAATAAATAATAAATAAAAGTGTTATATTTTATTTTCATATTCTGGAACTTCAGAACCACCATGGCTCAACCATGATCTGTCTCCTACTTTAAATGACTAAAAGATTAAATTAAAATATACATTGTTATCTAAAGATTGGAGGAAATGAGAGAGGAAAATGGAATCATTTTTGGAATATTTTTTTTTTTTTGGATCTTCCTTATCTTTTCGATTACATAATATCTTTTTTTTGGCTCCTCTTGCCATGCTTGTTGTTTTTCCTCTATGCAGAACAGTCCATTTTTTTTTTCCTATAAATAATCAAAAACATTACCCCAAATGAATAGAAAAACCAGCAAGCGAAGAGTTCTTACAATAGAGGACCGCCTCATCAATGTCGGAACAATCAATGGTTAAACAACGCGTACTGTTTTGAGCAGAAACTTCTTGAGAAGACGAACTCTCATAGATTCTGTCAATGGAGGACTCTGCTCTACTCGTATGAAGCCTTGAAGAGCCCCAAAACTTTTGGTACAGAGGCTTTAGGCAACTTAGGTATTTATGGAAGATACTCTTGGACGATCTTCTGTACTTACTCGGCAATGTCCGTTCCAACTTCTTATTTCCATGGGACGGAATCAAAGCTCCCGTAGATGACTCCTTCGCGGAGACGGCCACAGGCGGTGGCCAAACCTCGTAATAAATTTTGTATATCCTCCTATATTCCCTGCTCCCAAACAAATATCTATAAATATGGAGACCCCTGTAGGCTCGGAACTCTGTGTCTTTGTATTTCTGAGTTTCTATGGAAAGAGTGATGGTAGCAATGGAAAGTTCACAGTGTCCTCTCTCTCCATTGAAAGCTTCTCAAACAGCTGGTTGAACAACATCATACAATACTCTTTCGAGAATTCCCTAGTGGACGATCCATACGATGAAACTGGTGGTTTTATAGAGTTAGATCCCAAGTGGACGCCCTCCAAGATTTTTCTATCAGACGCCCATGATTTCAGCTTCAACTCCTATTTCGATAGCTCAGCTCCGTTCATCGCTTATGCTGATGAACTATTCTCCAATGGTATCGTCATGCCTATCTTCATTAATCCATCAAAGGTGGAGGTGGCCTCAAATTGCATCGTAGAATCGCCACCGCCTGCATCTATCTCCGCGAAGGAGTCATCTATGGGAGCTTTGATTCCGTCCCACAGAAATAAGAAGCTGGAACAGACATTGCTGAGTAAGTACAGAAGATCGTCCAAGAGTATCTTCCAGAAATACCCAAGTTTCCTCAAGCCTCTGTGCCAGAAGTTTCGGGGCTCTTCAAGGGTTCGTACGAGTAGAGCAGAGTCCGCCATTGATAAAATCTGTGGGAGTTTGTCTTCTCAAGAAGTTTCTGCTCAAAATAGGACGCATTGTTCAACCACTAATTGGTCTGACATTGACGAGGCGGTCCTCTATTGCAAGAACTCTTCGCTTGCTGGTTTTTCTATTCATTTGAGGTAATGTTTTTAGTTATTTATAGAAAAAAAAAAGGAGACTGTTCTACAGAGAAGAGGAACAACAAACATGGATGAAGGAGATGAAACAAGCAACGAGCAAGAAGAGCCAGAAAGAAGATATGCTGTAATAAAAAAGATAGAGAAGATCCTAACTGTTTTTTTTCAAAAAAGATTCCCTTTTCTTCTCCCATTTCCTGCAATCTTTAAATAACAATGTATATTTTTCTTAGATCTTTTAGTCATTTAAGATAGAAGACTGTTCGTGGTTGAGCTATGGTGATTCTGAAGTTCCCAGAATATGAAAATAAAATATAACACTTTTTTTTTTATGTGAAAGTTTACCTCCTTTCTTGTAGGGGAGAAAAACTTCCAAAAGAGAAGAATCTCCTTCCTCTCTCGGTGTCTTTAATTTGGTAAATGCTTTATATAATATGAATTGCGATCGAGTAGTTTCGATTCCTACTTCAGCTGATCCGTTTCCGATTCCTCATACCATAACTAATATCGTCATTAACAAAGAATTAACCTGGGAATCAACACTGAATAAATTATGAATCATAAATAATAATCATTTTTTTGGGTAAGTAAATAATAATCATTTAATATTACTTGACATAAAAATGCAATAATAGATAATCACAATAATGATAAACACTTTCTAGATTATATCAATTTATTTTAAATATAAATAAATAATATAAATCATACCAAACAACTACATATATCATAATGTATTATATAATGTTCTTCTATTCAAATTTCTTCTTTACGAAAAAAAAAAAAAAAGTATTATATAATTAATTCTATAATACATACCAAAGAGAACCATAGAGAATAGTTCAGTTACATGTATTTGTATCCTCCTTGGGATTCCATTAAAGTCTACATTCGATAGATCCAATGCCACATCCATATCCAGTGAACCCCACATCACATCAACGGTGTTAGAATTTTGAGGAAGATACAAGTACATACAGATGAAGTTAACGATTTTTATTAATCTAGGGGTTTAATGCATATGACAATTCCTGATTTTTATTAATCTAGAGGGTTTAATGCACATGACAATTCCTTGGGCAATCAAGGGTGAGGTCCACTTGCGTTTGAGAAAAAGGAGAGCTCACACGTGTGATTCACACATATGGCAGAGAGGTCGCATGTGTTGTCATACATGTTGAAGAATAATAGAACAGAGCTTTATTTGTGAGGCTCTTTTACTTGGTCCGATTAAATGTTATCAATTAGGTGTGTCATGGAAACTACAATATAAGAGATAGTTTTGATATTTCTAGATCAGTTTTGAATATAAGAGTTGGTGGGGATTTTTATATTTGCATGGATAAACCCAAAGGGGTGTTGAACTCTTTTTATCAACTGAACATTCCCTTGGGGTTAAGTTAATGCCCACTTTACAACAGTATGGGTCTAAGAATTCTGTAATCTAGAAAAATAATAAAAGACCAGATTTAAGCCTGGCAGACACCGGCAGGGGGGGGCCTAGGGGCCTAGGGGCCCGCTAAACACTAGATTTTTACTTGTGTATATTAAAAGCTTGATTAAAGCACGATTGGTTCTGGAAGTTTGAAACATTCATTTTCTATGTATCCAGGCTGCTAAAAATGCGAGAAAGTATGACTCTTTAGGGTTAGGTGGGCAATGGACAACAGCTCTGTAACTGACAATTTGCGACTCCCACAATCCAGGGAAGAGCATCAGGATCAACATAGCTATGGTCTATGGGGAATGGGAATGCCACCATCAAGAATCTTATTGTACAACATAATGGCCATCACATGCCATCCACGATAAAACAATTTAAGGGATTGAGAAAGAGTTTACTTAAGTGATATGGGAGAATGTGTCTCTCCCAATCAAGTTTCGATATGTATACATTAGGGCCCAAGTCATTGTGAAAATGTTTCGTTTTTATAACTAACCTTAAAAAAATGAGACAAAAGCAGCTCCTGATGAACTGAAACCACCAATGAGAATAGCGAGGAGTTTCGGAGCCTCGCTAACCTAAAGGCCTCGGAGCATTGCCATTGTGAGGGCCTCAGAACCTAACCCAAATGGAAGCTCTGATGTCCCACCAATAGGAGGACTCAGCGTCTCGGCTGTATGGAGGCCTCGGCGCCTCGGGGCCTCGGGTATTTATTAACCTCGACACCTCTCTGAAAATAGGGTCTGCTGTACAAATTCACACTCCTTATGTCAGCTATATGGTAACGTATGAACGGGGGCCCACTCTAAGAGTCCTGAGTGCAAAGATCAAGATCTCCCAAATATCTGCCATGGAGTAATCAATAGAATCCTGAAGTAAAGATTTCATTATCTGATGACTCAGCGTAAGATCACTTGATATCCAAGTCAATGGGTGTAAGTCACGTTTCAGGGGAGGACATTCCGCCACGACAGAAGGCATATCCAGCTCTCAAATGCAAGTCACTCCCAGCCTATAAATGGACAAATCATACACAAGTAAAGACACAAACAATCTCAAGCATCCAAACTCAGAGCAAGTGAGTTACCCAAATCCCCTTAATTCAAAGGGATAGTCCTCTTTGTCTGTCCCATACTGCTTGTTCTTCAGACTAACTTAGGCATCGAAGTGGCCAAAGGGTGTCTCCACCCGACCATCATTACAGTGCCCTCTCTTCCTTTTGTAGGAAATATTAACGAGCTAAGGAGTAATACTATTTGAGATGACAACACTAAGAAATACAAATCATATTAGTAGTCTTTTGTCACTTTAAACCCATTTTTGAGACTTATCCAATGCTTGTTTGGAGGGTACAATTGTGTACAATTTGTCCCTCCCTAGACTTTACAATAGCGGGAGCCTCGTGTACTGGGGCATTCTTTTTTTATTTTTTTTTATTTATCCAATGCTTGTTTGGTGCTGATATGTGATGAGTGAGATATATATGATGTGCCCTATCAAATGGATTCACCCATGTGTGAAGACAAATGAGGAAAATTTAAATTGAAGAGTCCTTAGGTTTTCCTAAGAAAAATGTGAATCATCGGCTTTCGCCTTTGATCTTGTCCACCCACGCTGATGGACGGTAATGATTTGAAGTATCCACTTAGATTAAGGTCTAGGACCTCAAATTTAGTCTCATCATAGGACAAAACTTCTATTGACTCATGATCTAATATGTCAGTTTTGGTCTATCAGAGAATGGGTAAGCGCTCAAGGTACAGTTTAGGAAGGTGTTAGGCACCCAAAGCTATCCGATCCGAAAATCGACCTCCTATATGATTCTACTTTCCTTAAACTTTATGGTTCTGACTGTTCACAGTCAATGGATGATGATTAGGGCTCATGGGGAATCCTGTACCAAGTTGCTAAGTCCTTTTAACCTAGGGTTCAACTAAACTGTTCTCGAAGAAATAAACAAAGTAATATACAGTGAACTGAACCGAAGATGGTTCGATGATGGACTGAATCTAAGACGTTCATCTTAAACTGCCTACGTATTCTATCTTGGAAATCAAGTTTGTAACGTAATTTGAACAAATTGTTTTTAAAACTTATGGATGTGATTTATGCTTAGGTTTTATTAGATTCAATTGTTCAAGTTGAGATTTATGCTTGATAAACGATTGAGATTGAATCAAGATAGTCGAAATGGACTAGGAGTACTTACTTGGAGAGTCCTCAAAATTGCCTACGTAATCCAGAGGTCCTAAAAATCAGGTACAATGTAGCTCGTTGTTGGTTGTTTTGACCCATCTGGGTCGAAAAATAATAGTCTCAGGGACTAAGGCAGGTGGGTAGTCTCAGGGCCTAAAATGGATAAGGTACTCTCAAGGAGTAGAATATGTGAGGTACTCTCAGGGAGTAGAATATGTGAGGTACCCTCACGGAGCAAAGTATGTAATTAATTACCCTCAGGGACCAAGGTGTCTACTCTCAAGGAGCAAGATATGTCTACTCTCGGGGAGCAATGATATGGTTCTGGGAAACAGCCATTACAGGTGTACCAGCTGGTCCCCTTAGACCAAAATCAACACCTCCCCTTGTGCAATTGGGTTTTAAAGCTGCATCAGAATTTATCTTAATAAAACCATTTGGAGGGAGGAGTCCATGAATCAGTAACAATATCGAAATGTATCCATTACATCAACGGTATCATTTTCACAATCAACACAATATCGAAGTAGTAAACAATATATCAATTTCGAAATAAAGGTACGGTACTAGTACTATTTTGACACCCTTAACCACACTATTGCACCGTTTATTGTCAATCGATGCGTAACCAATCTCGCCTTCAATACCCGATACTTTTTTTTTAATTATTTTTAATCAATACTAATCACTTGATTTTATTTTTAATCATTTTTTAATCAGTATAAAAAAATTACCTTTCATTTAAATTTTTTTTGTGGGGACCACTTTTTTATTTCTTTTTATGACGTCCTAAAATACAACATCTCATTTGGTCATCATCAAAGGTCCATCAGGAAAATGACCTTAACCCTAAGTACTTTACACACAACTCTAACTCATCACAGTCCTGTCAGGTCAAAAAATATGCAATTCTACCTTGATTGACCCTGACAGGACCGACTTGAATTGGATTAACCCTGATTAAGGGAGAAATCTAAGAGATTGAGAACTGAGAGAATGAGGGGGAAGAGTTTAATAAATGCACCTAAAATCTAACCGTTGATTGGGGTTTCAATTCACTCTATTTGTTTGGGCTGTGTTTGGATGTAAAGAAAATTAAAATAAAAATCTAGAAAAAGTAAGAAATGAAAATTTCCTACTGTTTGATTAGGATAGGAAAAATCATGAATGAATACCATTGGAATCTGAATCTTTTAATTCTTTTTATTTAAGTAATTGATTTATAGTGAATTGATAATTATAATTTTTAAGGTAAGTAAATCTATAAAAATAAAACTATTTTAGCGTTAAGATAATGATGTGATTGACACAAAGATGATTTTTTTTTTCGGTAAAAGACACGAAGATGATTTATGTGGATAAAAAATGAGTTTTATTTCTAATTAATTTATTTATCTTCAAAATTATTAGAATTTTATTTCTAATAGATTTACTTACTTTAAAAATCGTGATTGTCAATCTATCAAATTAATTAATTAAATAAAAAAAATAGAACGTATTTAGCACATTCCTCAATTCAAACCCCTTTGCTTTCGCAAAAAAATCCTCTCTCGCGCTCCAGCCCACCAGCCTAACATCTGACGGGTTGGAATACACTGGCATACATACCGATGTATTCCAGCCCGTCAGATATTAGGCTGACGGACTGACACACGGAAGAGGATTTCAGGAATTCACATCGTCTCCTCCCAATCATTCTGGGAGCAACCATCCGAAGAAGGTTGCCACCGTCCTCCCAGACCGATGCGGATCTGGATTTCGGTCGCCACTGTCATATATTTCCTTGATCGAGAGCGACCTCTCTCACTCTCTCAACAATGGCAAACCCTAGAAACAGAGCAGCCATTAATGGAGAATCCAACAATATTTGTCATATTCTCTCCCCTCTTGTTTCTGCTGGTGTTAACATCCTCTTGTTACCCGACAACATTCTCGACTGTAGTGGTATCATCACCGTGAAACAATTCTGTAAGCGAGTTCATGGCTTCACATCAATCACTAATACAGACACAATTCGATTACTCCTTAAAGCCGCCAAGAACAAAGGTCTGATAGAATCTATCCATTCAATCTCATTACAAGAGCTCCTTCAGGTGAGTAAATGGTTAAACTCTCCAGATGGTCAGCGTGAGCTTAAATCAATCGAGAGCCGGATGAAACTGAAGCGTAAATGGAATGGGGAGCAGAGTATCAAGACGAGAGATAAGTCCAGAAGTAGAAGAATCCAAGAACCAGCAACTCAAAGAACTTGGGGACTTGAAAGAATCCCGCACCCGCAGCAGCGCAGCCATTAACGGAAAATCCAACAATATTTGTCAAATTCTCTCCCCGCTTGTTTCTGCTGGTGTTAACATCCTCATATTCTACCGCAACTACATTCCAGGCTTTGTTGGCCTCACCGTGGAAGATTTCAGTAAGCAAGTTCGTGGCTTGACATCAATCACTAATACAGACACAATTCATTTACTCCTTGATGCCGCCAAGAACAGAGGTCTGATAAAATCAATCCATTCAATCTCCTTACGAGAGCTCCTCCTGGTGAGTAAATGGTTGGGTTCCCCAGATGGCCAGCGTGAGCTTAAATCAATCAAGAGTCAAACGAAACTGAAGCGTAAATCTAATGGGGAGCAGAGTATCTTACAAGAGAGTGGGGACTCGGAAGAATCCAAGAACCAGAAACTCAAAGCAGCAAAGACAGAGTAATCAACCTTCTGCCCTCTGGGCATTGCTAATACTTTCATATTAGAATGGTTCTTGTTCTTAGTTTTTTTGTTATTTTTTTTCAATGTCGAACTTGTTCTTAGTTTTTTATTTCGAATGTGACCAGGAAATAATGTTATGTGTGCTTAAGTTTCAGTGGATTTACATGCTCTTTAGTATTTAGAAATGGTTATTTCTATTTGTCACCGGCTTCTGTCAAGGTTTTCTTTCCATTGATTCTCTTTTGCCCATAATGGACATGGGTCTCGGATTCATCGAGAACCACGTGGCAATCATCCGGGATAGGTTGTCACTATCCTCCCAAAACCACTGGGAGGAGACGATGTAAATCCCGTTGGGTCTTCATGGGAACCATAAATACAGGGATGGGCAGTATTAGTATTTTTGAATCGGGTGTTTAAGTTTTGCGTTGATATGACGAAAATCGAACACTCTTGTCAATAAGAATAACCCTTCACGAAAAGAGGACTCTATAACCTACCATTGTAATTGAAGATATACATATCATAGGAATAAAATGAGAGAGTATAGGAAGAACCGAAAGCCCATTCATTATGAAAGCTGGATTTTAAAATAGATGACTAAATTTGCATAGCCTTTATCACTACTTTGGGGGATTCACATCCTCTCCTGTCATAAGACAAGGATGCCCCTATCAAATGATCGACACGTGGTTCTCGGGAGAATCCAAGCCCTACATTCGAACTGACACCCCCTGTCGGCTCAGCTTGTCGACTAGGTGTCTGCTGGAACGTGGGGCTCAGATTCTCCCAAGAGTCACGTGTTGGCCATCCGACGAGGGCGTCCCCATCCTCCCAGAACCACTGGGAGGAGAGGATTTGAATCCCTACTTTGGGTCTGTTTGTTGGGAAAAAAATAATAAATAAATAAATAAAATGAAAAGTATATATTTTTGTTGCTGTGTCAGAATGATCTTACCATGCCGTTATTATCCTCCACAAAAAGAGTAGATGTAAATAAAAACCAAAAGAAAGGTAATGGAACACTCCATTGCTACATATTATCAACGTCTGCCAAAGGACGAATGGATTGAAGCTCCACCCCTACATACTGGGAAAAAATGTTCTTAACGATGGAGTAGAGTTATGCCAATACCTCACTTTTTATCTGTCTTCTGCCATTCTCTCTGTTCCCTTACTTTAGGTAAATGCTATGAAATTGTTTACCATTATTGGTTGCTAATTGGTATGTAAGAAAAATTATCCAAGGGGATAAATCAGTTGGAAAAGGCCAACTTCTTATAATTAAGAAGTCATGAGTTCAAATATCTTTGTTAACTATTTAAAAAAAAAAAAAATCATTGGTAAACGATTTTCAGTATAAACGGTTTCAATTGTGGTATTGCCAACGGTTTAGGATATTGGTTCGTTAATTGGTTTCTTAATGATTTGGTTTGTTAGTAAAACACTCATTTATAAAAGTCACAACAACCATCATTACCGATTCTCTATGTTTTTTTTTTCCATTATCAAACCAAAACTCCTCTGGCAAATTGTAAATAAGAGTAACATTTTCAAATAAAATATAAAGGATTGAAAATATTTCATCTATACCTCATCAAAGATTGCTAACATCATCTATACCCCCACAAGATTACAAAAACATCACCTACTACACAAACATCACCTACTAATCAAAGAAGTCTACTCCGTCACAAGATTCCCATTAGATGCTGATGTCAGCTGCATTGGAATATTTCATGGACGATACTATGTTTTTAGCCAGTTAAAAAGACCATTATACCATGTTGATATTTGTTACCTTACCTCGAACAATGTCGTTTTTCATTCTCTTCTCTTCTCTTCTCTGTTGCGTTTCTATGAGTTGCTGAGAAATCATACCAGAAGCTAATTTTTTTTTTCTCTTTCAATCCACAGTAGAGCATTTCTCTATCTTCTTCTATCATTCAGGAGAACCTGCGATTGCGAAACAACGGATTGACAGCGTCTTCAATGTCAATTCCCAATTGGCACCCTCCAAAATTTCCTCTCTCTCTCTCTCTCTCTCTCTCTCTCTCTCTCTCTCTCTCTCTCTCTCTCTCTCTCTCTCTCTCTCTCTCTCTCTCTCTCTCTCTCTCTCTCTCTCTCTCTCTCTCTCTCTCTCTCTCTCTCTCTCTCTCTCTGTGTGTGTGTGTGTGTGTGTGTGTGTGTGTGTGTGTGTGTGTGTGTGTGTGTGTGTGTGTGTGTGTGTGTGTGTGTGTGTGTGTGTGTGTGTGTGTGTGTGTGTGTGTGTGTGTGTGTGTGTGTGTGTGTGTGTGTGTGTGTGTGTGTGTGTGTGTGTCTTCTGTGTGTGAGCTCTGTGTGTGTTTTTTTTTTTTTTTTTTTTTTGTGTGTTGTGTGTGTTTGGGTTTGTGTGTGTGTGTGTGTTGTTTTGTTGTGTGTGTGTGTGTTGCCTTTACGAGAATTTATTGTTAGGGATTGCTTTTGCGAGCTCTGATCTCTTCTTTTTCCTCTACAATTACAGAGGTTGCTTTCAGATCTTTTTTTGTTTCTCTTTTGTGTTAGGTTCGGCGATGCTTTATCAGCACTGAAGAGATCTGAAGAGAGTTATCTCAGCATTTGGATATGTGATCACTCCTCTGAGGAGAAACCAGATTTTGTTGATTGTCGATGCGTCAGCAAGATTTGAATGGTGGATATCATTTGCTATCTCTACAAGGAAGAGAATCTCTCTTGTCCTTCATCTGCGCTTAAATCCCCTGTTTCTATGATTCTTGCGAAGGCTTCCGGTCTCGTGAGGCATGTGGAGCTGCACTCAAAATTCTCTATTCACCCACTCACTGATTAATCTCCCTGTTTATTTTCCTTTCACCCTGAAAGCTTGGGCATAGGTTACTCTTCCTTGGGTGACCAAAACCCTATATCCTTGTTCCCTGGACACAATCCTGTTGAGATATTCATCAGAAATCAAGATTGGCTTTGTTTCTATCACAAGACCAAGTTGTGGAGATAATATCTGAACATTTGGTTCTATTATTGATCACCTCTAATAAGTTTGGGAGTTGCAAAAGGAGATGACCATGGCTGCAGCAGAGATCGTAGATGGTCTGCAGCAGAGATCGTAGAAATCAGAGGAATCAAGGAGTTGAGACCATCTGCAACAGACTTCCTCTGTATTCTCTCTCTCTCTCTCTCTCTCTCTCTCTCTCTCTCTCTCTGATTCTTTGGTTTTCTTTCTCTATCTTCATCTTTCCTTTGGTCATTTCTCTGTTTTCTCACCAGCAGATTGAATGGATTTTTCTTTTCCATTTCAGTAGATCTGATTCATATTCAATTTTCAGATCGATATTACAACAGCTTCAGTTTCAGATCGAGTTTCGGATCAATATTCAGGTCGAGATTTAGAATCAGTTCGATATCCCATGGCTCTGTGATGCCCTCTTTGATGCTCCCAGCAACTTCGTTATTGTCTGGCTCACTGTTATGGTGCCCTTACCAGCAACTTCCATTGTAGGTTCCTCTGCAAGAATTTGTACTCCGTGAAACACACTGGAGAATCTCAGACAGGAGGAATGGCTCATGCTTAGAGAATTCCATTGGAGAGAGAGAGAGAGAGAGAGAGAGAGAGAGAGAGAGAGAGAGAGAGCAAGGAGAGAGAGAGAGCAAGGAGAGATTTTGTCTCAAGCTCACTTTGCCAGAAAAATATTCACGTCGCTGGAGAGGAAGGCGGTTTGAAAAAATAAAATTACATTTGAAGGATATATTAGTAAATGAACATAATTTTTTAATTTTTCAATTTATAATTTGAAGGGTAAAATTGTATTTTAACAAATTTAGTGATTTTCGTCAGTTAAGTGGTCCAAGGTGATATTTTTGCATTCTTGTGGGTGTAGATGATGTTAGCAATCTTTGATGGGTCTCGATGAAATTTTTTCTTATTTAAAACAAGAGGCTAAAATAAATGACTCTTGCTGGTTGTATTCAAATTGCATTCAAACACTAATTCAGATCCCACCTGCATGTGTAAACATTTTGGATTTAAAGTAGCGGAATTACAAAATATGGTTCAATATAGAAAAAATTTCATCTACACCCCATCAAGGATTGTTAACATCATCTACACCCACAAGATTGCAGAAACATCACCAAGGTCCACTTAACTGACGAAAATCACTAAAATTATTAAAATACAGTTTTACCCATCATATTATAAATTGAAAATTTTAAAAATTATATTGTTTTAGCCACTCTCCCTCATGTAAACTTCCTTCAAACACAGCAGCGAGAGAGAGAGAGAGAGAGAGAGAGACGAGAGAGACGAGAGAGACGAAAAAGAGAGATGAGAGAGACGAAAAAGAGAGATGAGATTCATAGAAAGTTCTGATTATTTTTTGTGGGTTTTGTTTTTTAATTTTAATTGATCCATTGCCCTATTTTCTCAGTTCGTTCTACCTCGTTAATTTCTAAATGTTCAGCATTTTTTATGATTGGAAATCAAAACAAGAAAACATTCTACGCATGAAGAAAATGAATTGAAGAATTCTACAGAATAAAGAATCTGTAATTTAGCTGAGAAGTAATGGCCGAGATGCGAAATTACGATCATATCGGGAGAAGAAAAAATGATAGAAATAGAAATGAAAGAACTAACGGTTGGGACCCCCAGCAGATGAGATTCATGACTTCCTCATCCTTCTCGACTTTTCCGGGTTTTTTCCCCGTTCATCCAACGCTGCAGTTTTCTTTAAAGGTTCAGCAGCCCCGAAATCCCATTTGATCTGAGAAACTGATAACCGATTGTTCTTGATGTGTTGATAAAAAGATCTCATGGCATAATTCCATCTACAGAACCCTTGATCCTTCAGTGCTTCAACAGCTCCAATGCTTGCAGCCACGATCCAAGCTTTGCTTGCCGAACTCATTCTCTGTTCTTCACTGCTGTTGTTGCTTATCTTTGAATCTCGAGATTCAAGGGAAGAGATGGATTGGACCCTGCTCGAACAATAAATTCAAGAAACAGACTTTAAATAAAGAAAATTTACAGAGAGAGGGTTGGAAAGTAGAAACCATGGGCGGTTTTATTTTGCCTACGGCGATGATGTCCTTGCCTTCTCGATAAATCTGTTGGAGCCATGCCAGCTCCCCTAATTTTCCCCCAAATCAGCTCCTACCATATGAATCTGACTATGGAGAAGAGCAGAAGAGGAAAGAAGAAGAGGAAAGGAAGAAGAAGAAGAAGAAGAAGGGTAAAATGGTATTTTATCTTTACTTTAAGGGCAGTATTGTCCATGGAAATTTTTAATTCTGCTGGCGTCAGCATCTAACGGGAATCAACTGACGGAGTGGACCTCTTTGATTACCACAGCCAAAGTTTTGGGACCTAGGTGATGTTTCTGGATTCTTGTGGGTGTAGATGATGTTAACAATCTTTGATGGGGTGTAGATGAAATTTTTTCTTCAATATATAATCTGCTTTGTACTGATGGTAAATTGATATAATATCATATCGTATTTGTTGTCGCTGGGATTCGCTTTGTGCACTAGATGTTGCCACGTGCAACTGCAGATTAAGAACACGCAAGAAGTGGGCGGATTTAACCCCGTGGTCACTCCGATGCCTAAGTTAGTATGGTCCAGGACAAGCAGATTGAACTCAGGGATATGATACCCAAGTTCTTTATAGAGAGGGGACTAAGGTGCTTGAGTTCAATAAGATCTTTCCTTCCCAGCCCAAGGAAAGTGGTGAGAAGATGGTGAGGTGAGTGAGAACTCACAAACGGTAAAACAGTGAATTCCATGGCAAATCGTAGAGAGTAACGATACCTTGGGGTGAGTTTTCTTCTCCTTGCCATCTTTCTATTTATAGACCAGTTAGGAAACTTGTTGAGCACGTTGACTCAGCCAGTCACTTCTCCGAATGCCATCATGATTCTATCAGGTAGGACAAAGAGTCGATGACCCCTTAAGAGGGGGCATATCTCTGATTTTTTGCCTCTACGACCCTTGGTTTAGTCCATGTCAACATGCTTGGTTGATGTGAGTGGCCGCCTCTCTAGCTTTTTCAAGCTGATGTGTGACCCTTTCTTTTGAAATATTACATAGAGAGGTGATGTGGTTCGTCCCGTCAGCAAGACATGCGTTTAAAACACCCTTGTCAGCATTTATTAACATTTATTGTACATCTGTCACCTTTAATGCATTGGGATCTTCGATGTTAAGCAAAATTACCATCCCTATATTAAGCTCAATTCTCTGTTTTATTTGGTGGACACATGAACCCTTCTAATGGGTGCCATATGAAACTTATTAATTCTCGTGGAGCTAACTAGCAGTGACCAAGACCTTCAAGCGAACAAGCCTAGTTGAATAAAGAAAAGTAGGCCAAGACAAGCTCCACGATCAAGCTCTATCTCCTTCCTTCCCCCTTTTAGCTCTTAGGTAAGTAAGCTCCTTGCTCTTTCTCCGGAAGCTAATCCACCCCAGTACAATGTGTCTCGCCTTTCACAAATCTTGCCTTTCTACCTTCCCGTTCCTTTCAGCGTCGACTTTTCGAAACAGTCATTTGACTTGTAGTCCAATTCCCTAGACTTAAATCAATGACTTAAGGCCTATTCTGTAAGGTATTATAGGTAGTGGCCCGAGCATTCCGTACATCGCTGCCGTCCTTCGTGACTGCAGGAAGTCGACGGTTGGATACACCAAGCCTCCAAAACTAATGGTCTAAAACTCCATCCTAGGAACTACGTAGTAATCCTACTTCCCTAATGTTAGGTGATAGCATATTAGGCTCAGCTAAAACCGCTCACACACAGCATACAACCCCTGATAAACGCTTCTTGATCTCATCATGCGATCAAGATTTATTGCATGTTATTTTCCCCCAACAGCATTGATTATGCTAACAATATTATTTTCACAATCCACACAATCCACACAATCCACACAATCCCGATTAATAAAGGTAGGTACCAGTATTATTTCGTCACCCTTAGCCACACTATTGCACCATTTATTGTCTTTTTTTTTTTGGTAAATACCATTTATTGTCAATGGATGCGTATCGGTTCTAGCCTTGGCTGATCTAGATTTAATACCTGATATTTTTTATTTTTAATCAGTATCAATCACATTATTTTATTTTAATTATTTTTTAATCACTATAAAAAAAATTACCTTCCATTTAATTTTTTTTGTGGGGACCACTTTTTTGTTTTTTTAAATTTCTTTTTATGACGTCCTGAAATACAACATCTCATTCTGGAATCCAATGGTAAGCATTGACCTTTGTTGTGTGATCAAATGACCTTTAAAATGGCCGAAGGGCCATGGAAAGGGGAGAGTAGTTTAATAAAGTAGCCCCGCGAGCTACCGAATCAGGAAGAAGTGAACTTGTTTTCGAAAGCGAATTCTGGATTCGAAGAAATTTCCCTCCAAAAGCTGTAAAAATTATTTAAAACCTAGAAAAAGTGGTTTCTATAAAAATATCTGAGCACAGAAAATGACTTTTTTTCTTTTTACCATTTGATTCTAATTAAAATCCCTGGTATATTACTGCACAGATTGCCTGCTCTACGGTTGAAAAAGTGTGCATTTGTTTTCAGTTTCATTCACCTGTAAATCTGTGTAGATATTATAGAATTTGTTAGTGGTATATGAAATTAAGGATACAATATTCCTCTCTTAAGTTAGTGTAATATAATATCTGGATTTCCTTTAGGGAGAGGGGTCTACATGATAGCGGGGTATATTATAATCTTATCTGATAACGGGTTACAATATCATGTATGAAACCTGCCCAATATTTTTCAATTCTCGGGTGCTTATCTTGCAATGGAAGTGTTGATCATGTTTTTTGGGGCTGAGCCCAGGTTAATCTGGCCGATCCAAATTGAGATTGGTTTAGGATTGTTGTATTTTATTGATTTTTATTAAATAAAGTTTCAAAATAAAAATATGTTTTGTTTTGGTTTTCTCGGTATAAGGCTAGTGTGGTTAGTGAGATTGGAATCCAAGACCCCTTGGATGGGTTGAGTTTTAATTTGGCTTCTATTGGGTCAATAACAGTTCAACCCGTTTAACCTGAAATTGTTGGGTTGGTAACGGTTCAACCCATTTGATCCGGTTCATTAAAGTATTTCTACAAGAGACACATCCTTTGTTTGTAAAGACATGTTGGTTCAAAGGGACACATCCTTCTTCAAGGGATGTCTTGAAAATGCATGTTCTCCTCTATAAATAGAGGAGGAGGAAGCCTTAGAGATGGTTAGAAGAACTAAGTTTTTTTTTTATTCTTTCTCTCTCACTCTTTCTCCTTCCTTGTAAGCACATACTGAGGGTATTCCCCTGTATTTTTTCGAAACATCGTTATTTTACAGAAATTGCATTACCGTTTTGTATTTGACCTAAGCACAACTCCGAAGTACTCAAAAGGGCGCATTAGACTAGTGCAGGTTTAATGTGTGAAGTCAAAAAACTGCATTATCTTATAGCCAAATTTGCATAAAAACCCGATTGCGCCATTGGGGGCAAATTCTATCTTTAGGATAGTATCGCTTGTGATACGACCCAGCTTCAAACTCATTATCAATTACAATTTTCTTCAACAGATCATTGGAAACATGACATCAGATAAGTGGTTCTCATTTAAAGTTCGATTCCTTTATAATTTTAACAACAAAGATTGCCCCTTTCCAAATCTATGCATTTGAACCTTGGTCTTTTATTTTTATTTTGAAAAGAAGTTGTTCTTACCTACCTTAAGAAAAGGAAAAACCACCCTTGTCTTGAAGAAGACCAGCCATGCTATAAAAACAAAGAAAACATGATCTTCCAATGATGAACAGATACAGCAGACAATAGCTAAATTGTTGATGGGAAACAGCTGAAGAGATGAGTAGGCTTTGTTGGGGCATGTTTGATATCGTTTCAGATTTTGGATTCTATGGATACTGACTTCCAAGGAGTCATTTTGGAGTAGAATCGCGTTTGGTGAATTTGGTTGGATCCCAACTCCCATGGAATGAACCAGATTCGAAAAGACTTTGGAATCCAAATTTTTGGAGTATAGTTTTTTTTTTTTTTTTTTTTGGGAGTAACTTTTTGATAGAACAAAAAGAAGCTCTCATTTCTCACACTCTTCTCTTCTTCATAAAATAAAAGCTAAACCGTTTGCCACCATCATCGTCACCACCCACCACGTACCATCCATCACCCATCACCCATCACCCACCACCCCCACCACCACAACCACCCACCACTACCACCACTAGATTTCTAGATTTCGATTGGCAAGATAGTGTGTTTATTAAACATGTTTTTGAACTGTGTTAGTTATCAAATATGTTTCTACTCCCAAATAATTCAGAACGGAAGTTTTATAAAATAGAGCTTAGAGAAAATCATCAAATGTGTTTTTCTGTTTCTTCCCTAGATTGGATCATCTAGTCCTTATCAGATTTGAAGTTGTGACACCCATTCAAAACTAGCTGTAACTTGTCTACACTCTATAAAATCTATAAAGCATGTTTATTCCCCCCATTCAAAACTATTTGTAGCATTTTTATTCTTCCGACTTCAATTCCTTGACACCACAAGAGAGATTCTATAAAAATAAAACTCTAATCATGGTATTCCTATTTTAGCATTAAGTTATAGGGTCCAAATAAAACCCTAACGATTTTTGAGTTAATTTTTTTTTTAATTTCTATTTTCTTTTATCTATTACTTCGTCTTTACTGATCTTTGCTTCTTGCATACATCACTCTTTATTGATTTTTGCCATCTCCGTTTTTGTTTGCAAATGATTATGAAATCCTTCCAATTGCTCTACTTTTGTTACTTGAATTCGGTAATCATGGAGATTTAATGAAACTATGGACGATGACGAATCTGAAACGAACTTGAAAGAAAAAGCTAAATGCGATGATCCAAAACATCAGATGTGCTTAGAAATAATCTCAACTCAATAAGAAAGTTTTATATCTAATCCAATTAATTGTTGGCTGAGATATAGATCGGACAAAAGATAAGGAGTTTGTTGTGAATTTGCTAATAAAATTTCAAAATAAAACAAATGAATAACTCACTTCTTAGAATGGTGCAAGATTATATTGATTTATTTACCTTAAAAATAGTTAGAATTTTACTTCTAATTGATTTATTTACCTTAAAAATCACGATTGTTAATTCATCAAATCAATTACTTAAATAAAAATAAAAAATAAAAAATTATTTACCACATTCCTCAATTCAAACATCTTTACCTTCCCTCTTGTCATATATTTTGGAAAAGCAACTTTTTTTTTTTCTCTCTCTCTCTCTCTCTCTCTCAGCAATGGCTAATCCTAGCAGCAGCGCAGTCATTAATAAAGAATCCAACCATATTTGTCATATTCTCTCCCCCCTCGTTTCTGCTGGTGTTAACATCATCATGTTCGAGTTTGACTACATCCCACGCTCTGTTGGCCTCACCATCAAACAATTCTGTAAACAAGTCCATGGCTTGACATCAATCAATGGTACAGACACAATTCAATTACTCCTTGACGCTGCCAAGAACAGAGGTCTGATACAATCTATCCATTCAATCTCCTTACAACAGCTCGTTCAGGTGAGTAAATGGTTCGGATCCCCAGATGGCCAGCGTCAGCTTAAATCAGTCGAGACTCAAACGAAACTGAAGCGTAAATGTAATGGGGAGCAGAGTAGCTCACAAGTTGCCCTCAAGGAAGCTTTACAAATCAATTCAGATTCCAGAATACCTTAACAATATAAACGATTTGGGCAAAGAGATTCAGGACTTGGACGAATCCAAGAACCAGAAACTCAAAGCAGCAAGGACAGAGTTCTTCCCTGCAGCTCAATTCGTTGAGCTTAATGATTCTATGAGTCTGAGTGTATGGAAATGAAAATCTCTGCAATGGAAAAGAATGATGAAACGCAAACTTGAATGCATTTCAATCAAATGCTGAAGAGTAATCTACCTTCTGCCATCTGGGCATCGCTTTTACTTTCATATTAGAATGATTCTTGTTCTTAGGTTTTTTTTTTGCCATTTTTTCTTAGTATTTTTGAGTTGTTCTTGAAGTTTCAGTTGATTTACACGCTTTCTAGGATTTAGAAATAGGTCTTTCTACTTGTCACTGGTTTGTGTCAAAGCTTTCTTGCCATTGATTCTTTTTCCCCATACCCATTGAGTCATCATGGGAATCATAAATACAGGGATGGGCAGTATTGGTATTTTTGAATCGGGTGTTAAACCAACGCCATTGTCAGCGACCGGTGTCAATAAGAATAACCCTTTAGCAAAAGCGATAAGAACTCTATAAGCTGCCACTGTAATCGAAGTTATACAAACATACCAGAGGGATAAAATAAGAGTATAGGAAGAACCAATAGCCAGAGTAGCGATGGAGGTTGCTTTTCGATCAAGCTTCTCCTCCTTCCAAACCATCTGTTTTTGGATTCGATTGCTATTAGGAACATGATCTCTTTCTCCCCTGCAAACGGTGCAAATGGAAGGTGGTCTACGATCACAAAGAATCAAAGTCACGTATTGAATCCGACAGAGCTTAGAATTCCTTCTAGAATAAGCTGAAAAAACTACACCGCTCACACGTTAGCGCAACGGTGCTTGTAAATTAGCTTGACTCCACCAAAGTGCTTACCCTTTACTAAAAAGGTAAAAGACAGTTACCTCCCCTGTAACTTAGCATATTGACCGTTGACCCCCAAACGTTTCAAAAAATACAGTTACCTCCCCTAACTAATTATTAAAATCCAAATAGGTCCACCTGTTAGGAATATTCCATTATATAGTAACGGTTGGAGTTGAATAGTTTTTTAAATCCCAAATTACCCTTTTAGAGTTCCGAACTACCCATTTTACCTTTACTTAAGAAGGTTACTATTTGGCAGAGGAACGATTCCCCCGATTCCTTGCTTGCTCACCACTCACTGTCATTCCATTTTCGAAACCCTAGAATCGTCGTAGAATTGCAGTCGTCTAACACATTCTCCACCGCTGCAAATCCATGAACATTGAAGCGGCTCATGATTCGAAATGGCTGAAATGTTTCCGCTGAAGGAGTCATCGAAATTTTTCTTGCTGAGATGTTGAAGCAGTTTCATCCTGTCGCTGCAAGGGGCTTGAAGTTTTCATGTTCCTTCGAAATATTGAAGCACAAACTGCTGCAAACCGTTGGGAGATTTGACCTCTTCAAATCTTGAAGCACAAACCGGTTTGAAGCATGAAGCACTGAAACCGAAACCATACCTGCTACTGCAAACATTGAAGCACTGATATTGTAAGGATTGTATTTTAATTATCGTTTAGGGTAGCTTAAATCTCTACAGAGCTTGTGAGAGACCAGTATATTGCATACCCGATTATCTAAAAAAAATAGACATTGTTCGTATAAAGCAAAATCTGACATTGTTCATATAAAGAACGAAGTCGGTCAGCATCCAGTCATTTGCATACTCGAATATCTTCTTCTTTCAGTTTTTGTATTGCAGTTACAAGAGCAAAATCCGACATTGTTCGTATAAAGAGGAACCACTGAATAAACCCTAAAAATAATTTACCTTTCTATTCCTCAAGACTGAAGTAGGTCAACGATGGAAAAGAAGGAAAATGAGAGGAAAACGAGTGCTTAATCGAAAACTTCTCCCTCTGAGCTTCGTCCTTTTCGATCAAAACCAGTGCTTCAAATACCACTTAAGGAAACGTGGTGAGTGAGGTAGAATGAGAAGAAGATGAGATTTGAGCTTATTTTAGTTGGATATAAGAGGGTTATAGTCGTCTTTTAACAGTAATAAGATTTAAAATATGAATAAAAAGTTGAGGGTAGAGTTGTCCATAAAAAATCTAACTTTAACGCCGTTAAAAATTTGACCTATTTGGATTTTAATAATTAGTTAGGGGAGATAACTGTATATTTTGAAACGTTTGGAGGTCAACTGTCAATATACTAAGTTACAAGAGAGGTAATTGTCATTTACCCTTACTAAAAAAAGGCAAATATAGGATGGTTTAAGATCACAAACAGAGGCAACAAGCAAGAAAACCCTTAACTGTCTAAGGTAGGGGTGGGCTAGTCTAAGGTAGGGGTGGGCTAGCGCCCAACTAGATTTCAAAATAGATGGCTAAATTTGTACATTTATCTTAAAATATTTGTAGTTAAAATCCATTAGGTAGATTGATAGTAGTTAAAAATATCTTTAGCCTTTATCAATACTTTGGTCTATTTTTTGGGGGAAAAATAATAAATAAAATGTAAAGTCAATATTTTTTAGGGGAAAAATGTTCTCAACAATGGAGTAGAGTTATGCTAACACCTCATTTTTTATCTGTCTTCTGATATTCTCTCTTCCCCTATTTGAAATTGAACAATCTACTGTCACCATTAATGGGCACAACAATATCACCACCAGAAAACGCTCTCCTTTATAACATTATCTCACATTTTAAAAGAAAGAATAAAAAATGTAAATGGAAAAACTAAAACTTATTATTTTCATTTTCTTACTAAACAAACATGGGTTATGAAGTAGGGAGCTCATTAAATTTTCTTCTTTTTCTCTCCCATCACAACTAAGGGTGTTAAACGATGCAGTTCTAGTATATTAGTACAGTATGGATTTAGTATGCTGTGTAGTACATACTGTTGTCATACTGTTTAGATAAATGGTATGAAATTGCTTACCAATATAATGATTGCTAATTGGTATGTAAGAGAAAAAAAAAATCATATGTACACGATTTTCAATATAAATGGTTTCAATTGTGGCATTGCCAACGGTTTAAGATAGTGGTTTGTTAGTTGGTTTCTTAACGGTGTAACTTGTTATTAAACAATTTCATTCATTTACACATCAAATTGTCCACACAAATAAAACCCTCATTTATAAAAATCACTATATATTTTTTTTTTTATATATATATATATAAAAAAAAAAAATTTTTTTTTTTTATTTATATATTTTTTTTTTTTTTTTTTTTTTTTTTTTCTGTTCCATCATCAAACCAAAACTCCTCAAGCAAATTGTGAACAAAATTAATATTTCCAAATAAAATATAAAAGATTCACAAGTTTTAGCTCCCGATCATTGTTGCGAGGAAAAATTCGTAGCCAAAACAGAAAGACAAAATGCTTAGTCATAACTTGTGATGTGAAAATCACTATACTTATTTAATACAAGAGGCTAAAATAAATGAACCTTGTTTGCTAGTTGTGTTCAAATTGCATTCAAATACTAATTCAGATCCATTGCATGTGTAAACATTTTGGACTTGAGTAGTGGAATTACACGGTATGGTTCAATGCATGATCAGTTTTGTCCCAACAATAAATCGATATAATACCATACCATATTGATTACATTAGCAGTATCATTTTCACAATCAACAAACTACCAATTAATGAATGGTATGTCAATTTCGGAATAAAGGTACGGTACAAGAACTATTTTGACACTCTTTAACCACATTACTGCATTACCTGTACCATTTATTGTTAATTGATGTGTATGGATTTTGAGTCTTTTTACCCTGGGTGATCTAAATTCAACCCTATACCTTATACCCTTAGTCATTACCCCACAGTTTATCCCCCACCCAAAAATAAAAAAATTGCCTTTCATTTTAAATTTTTTTTGGTAATTTTCTTTTGTGGGGACCATTTCTTATCATTTTTTTTTATGACGGCCTAGAGTACAACATCTCATTTGGCCATCATCAAAGGTCCATGGTGAGCATTGACCTTAGTTGTGTGATCCAATGACCTTTAAAGTGGCCAAAGAGCCATAGAAGGGGGAGAGTAGTTTAATAAAGTAGCCCCGTGATCTACCGAATCAGGAAGAAAGGATCTTGTTTCGAAAGCGAACTCTGGATTCCAAGAAATTTCCCTCCAAAAGCTGTAAAAATTATTTAAAACCTAGAAAAAGTGGTTTCTATAAAAATATCTGAGCACAGAAAATGACTTTTTATCTTTTTACCATTTGATTCTAATTAAAATACCTGGTTCGTCATTGGGAGTTCTTCCCAGTTCTCTGCAACTGTTAGTTATGGAGAAGGAATCTGAGAAGAACTGTCATCAACCCCGAGTGGGTCTCGTTTACGATGAGAGAATGTGCAAGCATTCAACCCCTTTTGGAGAAGATCATCCTGAGAATCCACTTCGAATCAAGGCTATATGGGAAAAGCTTCAATCTTCCGGAATTCCTCAGAGGTAGTCACTACTTCTGCTTATGCTCCGCAGAACTACGATTTTGCTTCACTCGCGAACGAAAACCCTAGTTCAGTTTTTTTTTTCTTAATCTGCTTTTCGGAGTTGAAATCCTTTGCGAGAGATGTTATCCTAATGTTATTCTTCTTTCCTTTTTTCAGCCATTTTTTTTAATTGATTGATATATCGTTGAAAACTATCATTCGTGGATTGTGCTGGACTCATGGGTTAATGATTAGTCTGAGATTATTAAATTGTTATCCGTCTTTGAGGGAAAACTTTCTGGGATCTTCTGCTCACTGGGTTGTAATAGATTCTGTAGCAGATACTGGTTTTTAAGTTATGATGTTTTAATGTGTTTACTTCGGACTCCATGTCTAATTAATTTTTTGGAAAGTAAAAAATTTCACGTAAGAACCAAAATGGAACTTACAGATACTGGTTTTTATTTGAAATCGTTTACAAAAAATATTTCCTTTAATTTCTCTTTTCTTTTTATTGGGGTCGGGGATAGGCTATGACTTCGAGAAACTAAAGGATTAAAAGAAAAAGATAATACGTTGATGTATATGGGGCATTTACATGAAATATTATTTTGAACCCAATTTTTTTTCTTACAATTTATAAATTATAAAGGAAAATATTAAAGAGAGAAATACTATAAGACAGCTACCATAAAGTAAACAAAGCTTATAACAATTATAAATTTTGCACATCAAATAATCTGGATTTGTCTATGCCCAAATATTCCTTTATTGTAGCAGCGGGATCCATATTAGATGCCCAAACAAAACATTGGAACTGCTAAGAATTCCTGCATTTTACATCTCTCCAAATTCCCTAGAATACAAGCATCTTCTAAAGAATATGACCATTGAGATCAATGGCAGTGTGTGGCCAATGGGTAAATAGTAAATACAGACCAGACAACTGTAGCAGATCTGCGATTGATAAATTTCAATGATGGGATGTGGTTTCCTCTTATTTAATTGCACATACCAGAATCCTCCTTCAAAAAGATGATCCAAGAGAGTTTTTTTCATCATCATCATCATCATCATCATCATCATCATCTTTCTTTTCCTATTTTAACTTGCCTTAAGCTATGGATATTTTTTTTACTCTTTCCTTTAAACCACAGGATCTGGGTTCTTGTCTCTTGTGGCAAACTTTGGACCCTTATTTTCTTAATGGAAAATTGTTGAAGATAGGTTAACCATTATATGAAACATCCATCTTCGTTGGACCTGACCTCCAAACGACTTCGATTCTTAAATTACATAATCTTGAAATGGTGATTCTTGTGATTCAAGCTGCAAGCAAAGGGAAGGCAAATTCTCTGTTATTTATGTTAGAGAACCTTGTGAATTTCAAAGTCTGTGTCAAGCCCTATACTGCCAATTGCACTCCTGAAGTGGGGAATCATGTGAGTTTATTTATATCTTGTATTAGAGACTAGTTCAAACAAATTCAGTTCTATGGAAAGAGAGTACAATAGTGTTAGATTCGAAGTTCATCTGAGTCGTAATTTCTCCCAGAAGTGCTTAGTGATCAAGTTTTGAAGCAAGACCACTTGATATAGATTGGCTCTTTTTTGTTCTTTGAGATTTCTTTACCCTAATTTTAGTGTTTCTCTAACAACTTAATGTTTATTTGTTTTCTAGATGTGTGGTTTTGAGTGCTAAAGAGGCAGAGGACAGGCATATAGCATCAGTTCATACGCAGAACCATATCAACTTGATAAAGAATGTCAGCTCAAAAGAATTTGATTCACGGAGGAATAGGATTGCTTCAAAACTAAATTCCATCTATCTAAATGAAGGTTCATCCGAATCTGCTTACCTTGCTGCTGGATCAGTTACAGAGGTAATCTTTAAATGTTACTAATCAATAAGCATTAATGGGGTTTGTGGAAGTCCCATAGCCAATTAAAGTTTTTTCTGGAGGTTACTCTGCCATGTGTGTATGTGAATGTGTATATAGGCTGCATACAAGTAACAGATATAGTGCTGGTATTCCTTTTGTAAAAATATGTCTATGTAGTTATTTATATATTTATGATACTTATATGGGTCTATTTACTCCGTTGAGCTCCTTCACTCAATCCACTGCTTGAGGATTCCTAAGTTGCTTTCTATGTTGATTTCTATAAATGTTCTGTAGTTATTGAAACTAATGTATCATCACAACAACTTTGTTTTGAGGTTGATTCAACTCTCAATATTGTCTCTTCTAAGTTCTACATTCCACTGCTCTTTTTAGGTGTCAGAGAAGGTCGCTAAAGGGGAACTGAATTCTGCTGTTGCCATTGTAAGACCTCCTGGACACCATGCAGAGCGAGATGAAGCAATGGGGTTTTGTCTGTACAACAATGTTGCAATTGCAGCAAGTTATATTCTGAATGAAAGAGTATGGAGTCTTTCTTTGTTTCTTTTCTTTTTTAAATCTGTTTTTTAAAATTACCTTATTATTATTGCCCCCCGCCCCCTCCCGGGTTTATGGAGAAATATATTTTTTTTTAATTTATTTTTGTTTCTATTCAACTAAAGCTCTCTTCTCCTTGGTACCTTATCTTTTTCTTATCTTTACTTTTTCCCTTTTCTTTCTATTGCAGCCTGAATTAGGTATTCACAAAATCCTCATTGTGGATTGGGATGTCCATCATGGAAATGGCACTCAGAAAATGTTCTGGAAGGACCCTAGGGTGCTGTTCTTCTCTGTTCATAGGTATATGAGAATTTCAAGTTCTTGAACTTCTCATTTCCAGTGCCCCCTCTCTTAATTTTCTTTTGCAATGTGAAAAGGACCAATGTAATTTTCATTGAAATAGGAGTAAAAGTGGTGCAGTTAAGATTGATATCTGGGAGATACCCTTGATTGATATGTATCATTATTTTTGTTCAGTTAGCAATTATGAATAGATCAAGGAGGATGTTACATATAAATTTATATTTAGGTTTATGAAGTGAAGAGTTGCTTTGGAGTGTTGCCTTATCAAAACAAGGGTCAAAATTTATAAGGCAGTTATAAGACGAGATTTAATGTTGGAAAACAAAAGTACCTCATGTATATAAACATGTAATGGCGGTGATAATGTTTTGATGGATACATAGTTCTCATGGAAGCATAGTGAGCATCATATTCCAGGTATATTTCCTTCATCTTATGGGTGTAGGGTCCTTGAAACAAAAGGAATCTGATGACCTTAAGCATCAAGGCATACCTTGTTGCATAGGCGACACCCTGACAAACTTGGATGGGTGGCAAGATAAAAAACGATGGAATCAGAAGAATGAATTTAAGAGAACTTAGGAGTAGAGCCTATAAATGACGAGGAGAAGTTGATTTAAATTGTCAAATAATGTGCAAAAAAGGATTGAGTAATGCACCAATGAGTAGTGAAGTGGTGCAAATAAGAGGTGCAAAACTATCAACAGAGAAAAATCAGAAGTTGCTTGGGTTTAATTGGCTAAATAGACGAGGAGTCAACAATCATGTTGCCTGTACCAGTTTGTTAGAGTTAGTCTTGATTCAGATAACTTGAACTCCTTGGTCTTCTTTTTCATACCCCAAGTAATTCTTGATAATTTTAGAAAGAACATTCAAGTTCTAAATGTTTCTTAACAATGTATTTGAAGGTTGTTATGAAGCATTTGCATTTTTGTGCTTTTCTGATACAAGGGTCAAAGTATCTGATGAGCTTGGGCATTGATGCTACATGATAGAGTTCCTTGAGACCCAACAAGTGGGAAATAAAAATAATTAAAATGAATTAATGAAAATGAGAACTGTTTAATTGTTTTTCATCCTACTTGTGCAGGTTTGACTTTGGAACCTTTTATCCAGGTGGAGATGATGGTAGTTACATGATGGTTGGAGAAGGATCAGGTGCAGGATTTAACATAAATGTTCCTTGGGAGCATGGTCGGTGTGGTGATGCTGATTATTTCGCAGTCTGGGACCATGTTCTCATTCCTGTAGCCAGGGCTTTCAATCCGGACATGATTCTGATCTCAGGAGGATTTGATGCAGGTTAGATTATGTGGTTCTAATTCCTAAGTGCCGCTGTCAGGTAGATTTGATGTTGTGCAGAAATCATCTGCCAAGAATTCCCACTAGATTCATAAGCATTGTAGCTTTTCAATGCATGCTGATGGCCTCTACAAATTTAAATAAAGTAGTTTTATGTCAGTTTGGACAAAGTCTTGGCCTGTTCATTTACAATGTTAAGTCACAAGTGGAGATCATCATACATTCTACTAGAACTAAAATACTTGACTGCAAAAATGTAATAATAGTCAAATCTACAAAAGGATGTCCCTTCCTAATTTCCTCAAGTGAATACTTTGAACATCCGGTATTTTTCTTTCTATTAGTTTCTGTGTTCAATCCTGACATGTGTACTGCACTATTATCCATTGATGATGTCCTTTTGGTGCGAAACATTTCTCTGTTGATTTCCTTATATGCTAAATGGTAATTTCAGGTTTTTTGTGGCGATACTTCATATTCTGAACTTTTTTGTCCTCTCTTCTTGGTACAGCAATTGGTGATCCTTTAGGAGGCTGTCGTATCACACCATATGGATATTCTGTTATGATGAAGAAGGTTAGCATACAACAAAGTTCTTGGTAAATTATGTTAATTTACCATCCTTTGTTCTCCTCTCCCTCTCTCTCTCTGGGCTTTGTTGTTTTTCTGTGTTTTTTTGTGTTTTTTTTTTTTTTTTTCTAGTCAAAACACCAACAGCTGAGATGAACTTGCTTAATTTTGATTTATTTATTTTAATAATGTACTCTGACACCTTATCCCTGCAAAATTGTTTTATCACATCCTCATTTGTATTGGTTTTGACAATGTTCAATTTTTCTTACTTATGTTTGTCACTGTTTATCATCTCCACCAGTGTTTCTGGTATAATCCCTCTTATGAATCCATATTTGGAATCGGCTGTGTAATAATATTCATCTATTGTTTATATTGACTTTGTATTATTATTCTTTTGTATATTCATTCAGCTGATGGAGTTTGCCAATGGAAAGATTGTGATGGCCTTAGAAGGAGGATACAATCTTGACTCTTTGGCAAATTCAGTCCTTGCATGTGTTAAAACTTTGTTGGGAGACATGCCCATTGCTGGAAGTTCAGAGGCCTACCCATTTGAGTCTACATGGCGTGTAATACAATTGGTAATGTGGCACTCTTTGGTTTTCTTTTCTATTCTGTTTCTTATACTTTATTTTGTTGCAGTTGTACACTTGTACTAGTTTTGCTAAATTATCCTGCTTTCAGGTTCGTCAAGAATTAAACGCATTCTGGCCCACACTTGCTGATGAATTACCAAAGAAGTTATTACTCACCAGTAATAAAACAATTCCAGTTGAGTTGCTGCTTTCTTATATTTATGTACTTGTTTTGACCAAAGTCTCATTGTTGGTGAAGAAGTCTTAAGGAGAAAACTGTAAAGTGAAGGAGACATGATTGTGAATAATTTTGGTTGTTGAATCTCACTCATTGAATGAGTGAATCTTTTTTATGTAATTGGTTTTCATTTAAAGTTAATAAAGTATGTATGGAAAACAATTGACAATATATAATAGTTGTCAAAGCGCCAAGGCGAACAAGGTGTTGGAGGCGTGACAGGGTGCCCCCCTAGGCGATCAAGGCACCCATCTAGGCGACCAAGGCTTCCGATTTTCCAAGGCGCCCAGGCGACGCCTTGACAACTAGGCAATATATGGTATGCTTGTGTGTGCTCAAGGGACGTAAAACATGCAAATGGTTGAAATACGGATAATATCATTTCTTATCATTTTCCCTTAAGCAGTAAACCCTTGAATCCTCATCTCCTGTCATATGCCAATAGTTACTCTATCTTAAGGTCTTTTGTTAATCACCTCCCACCCCTTGAAAGAAAGGAAAAAGTGCTGTTGCAGATGTCAGAGACCTGGGGGAGTGTGACATTGATCTCCCAAGAAGCTTGCAGGCCAAAAGCTAATGGCTTCTGTGGCCGATTTTTCTTGATCCCTGAACGTGCCTGCCAGTTAGTATCTTTGTATTGTGAATAGTATAGCCATAGTTCCCCTACCCCTAAGGCTCCAATTATTTCCAGGCAAAAGCACGTGAAAGGAAAATTTGCAACTAAATCTTATTTTATTTACACAGGTTTTGCTTGGAAAACTTCCTTTTGTGTTCTTTTATCTGGAAACAAACAGAACCTAATATTATGAAAAGACTTAGGTATACAGATGGACATTGGCAATGCTGAATCAGATCTTACCTTTTTACTTGTAAATGGGATGCAAAATATGGGGTTGCTTGGTTCAGGGATATTTTCTGATTACACAAACAGTAAATTTTCTTCACCGATGAAAGAGATTCCTAGGCAAACTGAAGTTGGGATTTTCTTGAAATATGGGGTTGTTTGGTTGGGGAACATTTTCTGATTCCACAAATAGGGATTTTCTTTGCCAGCAAAAGAGATTTCCAGACAAAATGAAGTTGGGTTTTCCTTTAATCATTTATCTTTAAGTTTGCTACTGAGCTGATATCCCATACATCTCTATTTCCCTGCTGAATCACTGTATATTACAGGCTATTTTGATATCAAGTTCTGATTCTGATGATGAGGAGGATGAGGTGGTAAACATTAACTCAGTAAATCTTGTGGGGGTTGTTCAGGATATTATCCAACCCTTGTCAATGCTCAAAGTTGACCAAGATAGTGAAGGTAAAGAGATTCTTTGACTCATTCCTTGTAATGTGAGGATATTTTGTTTCCTAGAGGATGCCAAACAGAAATGCTTTTTGTTTCCAGATCAAATACTTGATGGTTCAATTCCTTGGAGATCTGTCTTTTCAAAGATTGATATTTGGTATGCGTGCTATGGATCAAATATGTGGAAACAAAGGTTTCTATGCTATATTGAAGGTGGTCAGGTATGATGCTCATTTTGCTTAATTGCCTTCAATACAATAGGAATCCTAGAGTTGGTTTTGAAAGATTTCTTATTTTTTTTTAAAGGATAATTGTGCTTAATAATTCGTCTCAATGTTCGCATGCCATAGCCCTTATAAAATCAATTACAATGTGTTGTACATTGTATGCCTTATGATAGAATACCAAGGAATGTCTTTAAGTTAATTTAAAATTCATCCATTAGTTGCATGTTTAATAATCACTCTTTTCCTGTAAAATATAGAGCATGAAGTATGACCAACCTATTAGAGGGAAAATGGGGGAAAAATTTATTGTTGAGAGGAATAATTGATTTGTCTAGAATGACTGAGGTCAGCTTCATTTATAGAGTAAAATGATTTACATGAAAGGAAAGAAAGAAACGTAAAAGAAAGAACACGAAAGGAAAGTAGGTGAGGTAAGTGAGGCATGAGTCAGCACTCGTATTCCCACATACATCGAACCTGAACATAACCTATATTCCCATATTGCAACACTTGTTTTGCTTTTATGCTGGTTAAATGGTTTTCCTGTTGTCATTTTTTTCGATCCTATGTATTCATGGCATTATTAGACATTTTGAATGAGCCTGTGTGTTTTCCCCCCTTTTTCATTGCTTTATTTAGTGTTGTAATTATATATTGTTTTTAATTTATAACACATGAGCAGGGTCATTTTAGCATGTTTGCTCTACAAATCAATATCTGATGTGGTATTGTTGTCATCTATGTCTATATACATATATCAGCATATGGCAATGTTATGGTAGTATAGCACATGCTTCTTGAACGAGATATTTTGTATTATCTATTTTTTGCATTGGTTGAGAGTATTTTAATTTGTTCTTAAAAGATGTACTATATATTTTTTACAAATAAAGAAGGCAGTTTTGTTCATTAACAAAAAGTTTGATATGTTGGTCTTATAATATTTTTCCATTAGTTGTTGGAAACCTGTATTTCTGAAGCTCTTTCATGATGATTGTGTATAGCTGGTTCTATAGATTTTGGTATGAGTCTGTTGCTGCTATGCCATTTATGGTGTTCCAATTTTCTTATAGCAGAACACGAACAAAGTAATACTTTGAAGCATGAAGAGAAAGTTTGTTTGCTCATTCAATTGGATTTGAATTTTTCACTTAATATTGTTTTTTTTCCCAATCAGAGCCAATTATCCTATAGCCTTGCAAGTGATCGAACAAGATCAGTGGAATACAAAGAATTCCATTCTAGAGGACTGAAAGTCCAAATCCATGCCTTGTGAACCACATAATGGTCAAAGTTTCGTAATGGCTACCAGGCTGTGGATTAGATTTCCTCGTTATATATAAAGTACAGATTCTTTTAGACAATGAAATTGCTGTCCTTGACTAAATACAGATCCCTTCATCTGATAGGACATTGATGCCATTAGCTTGGAGGTTGATGGTCTTTATTATTCTTTTCATGGTCACCAGGTTGTGACTTGGATTCCTTGTTGTATGGTGATTGATTAAATGCTTAACTTTAATTTTTCATGGCCTCCTATTTATTTTGTTGAGTAACGTTATAAAACATTGTTTATTAATATGGAGGAAAATGCGATCTAGGTGGAAGGTATGCACAAGCAATGTTTCGGTTCAATGGATAAAAGCCCACCAAAAGAAACCATGTGGAAGACTGTACCTCATCGTTTATTCTTTGGGCATTCTCATACAAGTACTTGGGGTGCAGGAGGGGTTGCTTTCCTTCATCCTGAAAGTAATATGCATGAGAGAGCTTACATGTGCTTGTATAAGATAACGTATGTGTTCTTTGATCTTCTGATGCTTTTTATATTTTAATAACTTTTTCCGTGGGTAAGCTGTGTGTTTCCAACTATGCAATATCTTGGGGCCCAGGGATATACTACCAGTAGTACTGTCTAGAAAGCAAAGAACTTGGTGCATACCTTCGTGATTATAAAGATCAGGATCCACCATCAAAATACCATACTTGGGGATTTAGTTAGACAAAAAAATTAGCTTAAGTGGACAGTTGCAGCCATGTTCTTTTTGTATCACTTCCACCAATACAGAGTTTCAGTGGAGCTTCAAATATCTGGAAAAAAATAACATGCAAGTCAGATGATAAAATTTTTATCATCTGACCAAAAATCATCTGACCTAGTAGTTTTCATATATGAGATGATTTTTAATCCACCTTCTAATTGTAGGTTCCGATCCTCTAGCGTTAAATACGTGGCACAGGTAATTAAGGCCATGTTCCTCCCTCAGACATAAACTCTGATGTTATTAGTGATAGGCAAGATTCTATATAACCTTGGGTTATCTGCATTAGAAAAATGAGACCTACTGCTTGAATTTGTAGCTTCTGAAGTAATTTTTGTATAACTTGTACTTCTCTGGGTTTTCTTTCACAGACTGGAGCAGTTAAATGATTTATTGCTTCAGGAGAACTGTCCAAGTCAGCACATGATATCTCCTTTGTTTGATTTATGTGCTTTAGACTCTGTCGTGACAAACAAGTCTGTTCTTCTGGAGGGTGTTAAGGTACGTTGTACCACTTTTATCTCGGTAATTATCTATATCGGGGGCTCATATGAAATTTTGCAGATCGTAGGTAGGATGCTTGAAAACTTTGCCTAGTGAAGAATATATGATACTTATAATGGCATGTCTTTACATCTGACGTTGCAAGGACTTGGTCAATGCATCAACTAGCAAATAGAGTGAACTTGAGTGTGACATTGTTTTTCTTTCCAGGAATAGGTTACAATAACTTGAACAGGGTAGACTGAAGCTAGTGCATGAATACATTTAATTCTCAGTTCTCACTCTCTCCCTCTTACCCCCCAAAAAAAAAAAAAAAAAAAAAAAAAAAGTCTTTTCCTCGTGTTCATATCTGATTTGGCTAGGTCACTACGTCCATTCAGATTTTCCAGCTTTCTGGTTTATTTGACAAAATTGAAGCTACAATGATTTCGTGTAAGCCTGTTGAGTGTTGAAAAAATAATTATGCCTGTTTTCAGTGTTTGACACTTTTCTTTTTCCAGTTTGTACAAGCTTGTGCAATGTTTCTTTTTGTCTCTGAATTGACATCAGTGCTATCTCAACTGCTTCTCACTAGCTCTGACTCCTGTCTATTTTGGTGCAGGGTGAATGGTATTCAAATGTTGTTTTTGTGGGAAAGGAGGGTGATCTTCCCATAATGACTATGACGTATTTTCCTCACTGAATTTCCATTTTTCTTTTATGGATTTATTTCGTACCAATTGGTTTTTCATTATTTACAGCTTCTGACCTGAAGCCTTTGTTATAAGGATTTGTCTAGTTTAAGACGTTCCCCTAATTAGTAATTACTATTATAATGAGTTGCATGCATAATTGCTCTTGCTGTTAATTTTTTTATTCCTCAAATGCAGGTGTCCGATCTCGCATATTGAGAACTTTAAATCTGGGAAGTTTCCAATGCATGCTCCATGTAAAGAATATGCAAACACCTTGGCGAGAGGTCTTATAGAAGGAAAACAACTCTCAGAAGCAGAAGCCATGGCTTACATCGATGATGCTTCTGCTAGACCACTGTGATTGACTCAGTCACTCAACTGCTCCTTTTTTGTATATCCTTAAAGGAAAACTCCCCTGTGCCCCTTAAACTATTGATCCATTCTAGTCTTCATACCATTTTTAATGGCAAACAAATGTGATGGAGTAAATCATCAGCATAGCTGCCCATTTTATGTGTTTCCTTTGCCAGTCAAGGGAAGGTAACTTTATATTCTTTTTATATTATTTTGACTGTAAGTTTTGGATCTGGGGTTCACCATGTTATAGCACTGACTGTCAGAGATGTTGCTTTTTATTGTTTCTTCTGTAAATGATAGCATTTATGTAATGGCTTATTGATCCCTGTTTGGCTTTTTAATCATGCTCATGTTTCTCGTGTCAAGCTTGAATCTGAAGCGAGTCACAAAGGTGAAAACCGTCTGAATCTCTTTGGTATAGTTTATATTTATGTTTATGAGTTATTTATAATAAATAATTTATGAAAACAAATTATGAGTTATAAATAATAATCATTTAGTACCACTAGATGTAGAGAAATAATAATAGATTATCACAATAATGATAAACATCTTTTAATTTATTTGTTGATTTAAGATTATATTAATTTGTTTTGAATATAAATAAGTATCATAAATCATACCAAACAATTACATGTCATAATTTATTGGTGATCCTTGATCTACTACCTTATTTACAGAACATTAGATTGGTTTGGGCTGGGACAGAAAGGTGGACCAGTGCATATGGCTACGAACTCATTAATGGCTATGTAAGATTCACACAATCCAATGATACGACGAAATAACACTTAATGTTATTTTCAAAAATTATGGAAAACTTATTTTACCCTTCACTAGAAAAAAGTTTGGGAATTAAAAAAAAATGTAATTAAAATAAAGTTTAATGTTCTAAGGATACTTATAGAGGTGTCATTCAGACAGTTCCTGTATTTAACCTTTTGCCTAAAAAATTGGAATAACAAAGTAACATATTTTGGTTGACTATTAAAATCTAAAAGTTCAAAATATTAAAAGTATATCAATATTTAGGTTCAAATTTCAAATCTTGATATTATGGAGTTTTCTTTGTTTCAATATTTTTTATTTTTTCAAAAACCAATTTATGTTAAAAAAAATTATTTGTAATCTACGATCACTTATAATTTTTTGGTTGCAAATGTTAAGGAATAAATTTTTGGACATGAATGAATTTCATCCTAATTACATCGTCCATAGGTTTCTACAAGTCTAGGACAACTAAGGAGAGGAAGGAGTGGGATCCGAATCGTCTCCTCCCTGTACTTCAGGGAAGAGGGAGACGCCTTCGTCGGATGGTCGACATATGGCTCTAAGAAAAAATCCGAGTCCCACGTTCGAGTCGACATCCCCTGTCAGTTCAGTTTGTGGATTGGGTGTCAGCTCGAACATGGGGCTTGGATTTTTCAAGAATCATATGCCGATCATCCAACAGGGGTGTTTTCCTCCTCTCTGAACTCTAGGGAGGAGATGATTTGAATCAATTCAATGAGACAGGAGAATTGAACCTGGCATATGCCTACACCCAACTGGTCGGCTGTCTATCAACTGCCCTATAAAGTGATTCTCAGCATGATTGATTGGTGAAAAAGATTTTCATTGATGAGAGATATTGTAAAATATATTTTTTAGAGAAAATAAAATTTTAATAAAATAAAAAAGAAAATTACGCATACCTCCCTTAGACTACAGTCTAAATACCCTCCTTACCCTAAAGTTGATGATAGTTACAGCCGCACCCCCTTACTTAAACAGTGTTAACTATAAATTTAAAACCCAATTTTACACTTGCTTGGTTTACAAACAATAAATGTTGAAATATCAAATTTACCTCTCTTATTTTTCCCAAACCCTTATATTCAAGTCGCATTCCCAAACGTATGCTTCCAACGTTCATATCAATCTCCATCTCCATTCGGTCTGATGAACATCTCCTTCAGTGAACAGCTTCTAGCTACTACCTCCGCCGAGCATCACCTTTGGCAATCAACAACTCCATCTATATATCCACTCAAAAGAATTGAACCTTTCGAGAATCTGAAGCATCTCCAAGTAAACTAACGAACTTCAAGTGTTGAATCCGCATTATTATGGTGGCGGAGGACATTGAGGAGATATTTCAGGATAAATTTGGGGGAGTTTACCGGTGGCAAAGGACACCGAGGAAAACACCTCAGCCGCTTACAGGTTTTCCGAATTTGACTTGACTTGCAGATTTAACGAATTTGTTTCCTCGATTTCCCTTGATTTGCTGTTTCCGCATTTACGCTTACAATGATGGAAGAAGAATTTGGGTTGAAACCAGGTTTGTTCATTTATAATTTCTTATTGAATGTTGTTGTTGAGGGAAACAAATTAAAACTGGTCGAATATGTCCACTCGAACGTGAAATAGCAAGGGCTTCGGTTCGGATATTTCAACCTTCAATATCTTGATCAAGGCATTCTGTAGAGCCCATCAGATTAGAGCCACCAATCATCAATGATTGATTTGTTTCCTTGCAGGTTTCCCGCCAATCATCAATGAATGGGGAAGACCCCACCCTGCTTGCATTTTCTACATCATCATCGTCAGAGATTGAAGTTACCATCGTCTTCGGAGTATAATCGAAGGAAGGAAGTTGTTTGGGTTTTTTTTGTGATTGATCGTGATTTTGAACAAGAGAAGATGAAGAAGAAAAGGTTAGGGATTAGGACATGAATGACATTTCATCTTTCAAAATGTCAATATCGACATTCTACAGTCTTATTTACAGTCTCATTAAGGGGCAAAAAAATCTTCTCCCGCCCACCTGCCGTATGCCAGCCCACTCCCCATGTATTGATAGGCGGGCCGACTGATCCCCAGCCCTTGGATCAGCGGAAGGAGGTCAGCGACAGGAACCCCCTACCGCGGGAGAGGATTTCTTTCCCATTAAGGGCATTTTTTATTAAAAAAAATTTGAGTTTCAGGTGACATCAACAACTCAGCAATAAGTTGAAGGATTGAGCTTGTCTATAATAAAGTTCTGCAATTAAGGGTAATACATGTAATTATTATTAATTTTATGGTATTAAATATATTTAAGCCATAGTCCAAGGGAGGTACAAGTAATTTTTCCAAAAATTATTAATAATAACAAAATATTAAGCTTGAGATGAGCTACAATTGAATAATAGAACTCAAATTTTACAGTAGATCAGTATGCAATGTCCTCTTCCCTTTGCCCTTGGCTATGTTTGGAAGTCAAGAATTTTTTTTCTCAAAAATTGTTTTTTATTTTGAAACATATTGAACATGTTTTAAATGCATACTACCGTATTAAACATGAAAAAACGGAAATAATTTAAAAGACTATATCTTACATTTCTTATATTTTAATTTTTTTCCAAAATCCTCGGAAACGTAAAACCGAATGCATCTTCCCAGCTTTGTATGTGTTTTATTAATGAGATGACGATTTTATGTGAAATTTAATAGATTGCAAGTTTTGTTTGCATATTTGCAATATTAAGATTACTGTATTAAACACGTCTTTATTAATACCGAATGTGTTTTTATGAATCGGACTCTTAATCCCTGTATTAAAATCTGATCACATTTAACACACGTATATATCTATACCCAAATATTTACGTTCCGAGTTTACTAACTATGATGGTTTATCATAACCTTAATTTATTTTTATTTTTTTCTTTTCTTACCATCCAAACATAACCTTCCATGTGAGAAAATGCTTGTCAACCGGCCTCCCTCAATTTCATTTTATTGATTATTTTTATTACATTCTCCCTCTCATCCTCTCGCCGCCTATTTTCCGAACCGCCCTCTATCCCCTCTGTTAATCAGCAAGAACCAGCAAAATTCCAACAAAAAAAATTCAAAACTCCAAAACCCTAAAATATCACACTCAGAGGGAGCGAACGAGAACCTTGAGCTATGGTGGTTTCCAGCTCAACTTCATCTTCGAACAATACACAGGCATTAAAGTCTCCTGTCAGCCACAGTACTCACAACAACTTCTTCGGTAAGCTTTAGCTCGTTTCTTAGTGTTATTGTAGTACTCTTCAAGTATGATTCTTCATGCTCAGAGTTGAAGATTTCTGCACGAAACGGGATATACGTATTTCATTCGGTCCTGATCGTTTATTACACAAATGAATGGATCGAGTAGAAGTTATATGATGATCGAATACTATATCAAAAAGCGGAAGAACTGCGAATTCATATACTTGAACTTCTTCGCTTTAATTCTTGATTATGAGAGATAGGTCGAATATGCTACTTAGTTCAGCATGCCATGCTTTATTAATCTAAAATCACTTAGTTTTCGTATCGGGTCGCTTCAAGGCATAAATTACTGTCAAGTAACGTGTAAATGTTGCTTAAATATTGAATTGTTGACAAGAACGTACAAATGAGCTTAGTTGAAGGATAGAATGATTCTGGTGATGACTTGATTCGTTTCATTTTACATCGTTTCTCCAAGCAGCCTTACACTAGTGACCTCAGTGTCGGTTGCTGGAACCTCCTGTCCAAAACACCAAGTTTTTTTTTGGTTCAATGCTGGGGTAGAGTGGTCTTAATCCTCTACTGGTATGGTGATGTACTTGTTTAAAAGGGGAAGAAAATATTTCTTTTATATGTTTCTATTTGCAAAATTATTTTTTAAACCACGCAAAATACAGCTTTATGAAAAAATGGATCAGGATGGGGCATCAATTGACAAGGCAGTAGGTACGCACCTACCTTCAATGCTACACGTCTATAATTGCTTTTTTGTGTATTGCAGTATGGAGAGAATTCCTGTGGGGAGCTCTTGCTGGTGCTTTTGGGGAGGGTATGATGCACCCAATTGACACCATAAAGACTCGGATTCAAAGTCAAGCTATGATCAGTGGATACCAGGTATGCTCAACTATTAAATGGCATTTTCAGTAGCATTATTTTAACTAGTTTTTGGTATCATGCACTGGAGTTTTGTGGTGCTGCTTAATATTTTGAACTTTTACTATACATAATTTCACCATTTTCCAGAACCAAAAGAGCATATTGCAGATGGTCCGGACTGTCTGGGTTGCTGATGGATTGAGAGGTAAT
Organism: Protea cynaroides; assembly: GCA_028583415.1. Lineage (NCBI taxonomy): Eukaryota > Viridiplantae > Streptophyta > Magnoliopsida > Proteales > Proteaceae > Protea > Protea cynaroides. The sequence goes on from CM053273.1 coordinate 16,094,428, forward strand.
TGTTCGTCTTTCTGTTCTATCTAATGAACTTCTGGTTCTATGGCAAACATAATTGTAATCTTTATACTACATTGGTAGCTATGTTCTTGAACTATTGAATCTGATGCTTCCCTATACCCAGTTGGCCTGGTCCTGTTGCAAAATAGACTGGCTATGTAACAGAACATACCTTAACTTTCTTTCTCTTTTTTTTTTGTGGCTGCGTTAGCCAATGGACCTTAAATGATAAGTGGATGTATTGATTATTGGAAAGGAACCAAGTTTTGTGTAGCTGACCCTGGCAAGTTAATTGAGTATCAGGAGGTATCTGGATAATTACTGTATCGGGAGGATTGTTATAATCATGTCCAACTTTTTTAAGTTATCATTGTGTGGATGGCATGTCCAACCTTTTGAAGAGACACCCCAAGGGGGTAGCTTAGTTGGTAAGACCAACACCTCAAATAGGTCATGAGTTCAAATCTCCTCGGGCTTATCTATCCCCACCCCTAACCCCCCCCCCCCAAAAAAAAAAAAAAAAAAAAAACTTTTGAAGAGACCAATCCGGAAATATTCTATCAACTTACTATGCGTGGAACTTGGAAGGACATCCTTATGTTTCTAGTTTAGGTTGCCATGTCTCCTTGATGAGACCAAACTTTACATATTTGACACTTGAGAAGAATTGGTCCAATTTTCCTGAGCTATCTATGATAAATTATGGGAAGCTTTGCCTACGACAAAGTATATTCCCTACACATTTACCCAAAAAAAAGTATATTCCCTACACTTGAATTTAGGGAATCTTATTTCTAAAAGATTTATCTTCAAATTATGGTTGAAGAAGAAGTTCAAATACATTATTGAATTTCAAAATGCTGAAAGCATCAATTTAAATGTTTCTACCCCTCTCTCTTTCTTTGGGGCAAGGGGAGATACTGTTATCTGTTCTTTTCAATTCAGATTTGACACCATTTCAGCCTGACATGTTATTTGGTTCATACCTCACTGTAAGCTGTCTTGTCCCCCTCAGGGATATGGTTGTACTGCTGGTGCACCATCGTGTTCTTCGCTATATTCTTCTGATCTCCTCCACCAGTCTAAACTCGTGTGGATTGGATGTCTCCCCAACGTTGGATGAGGCTCTCCGGCTTTTCAGGCTTGTCCATTCTGGGTGTAATAACACTAACTTGAAATTTATTGGGTGTAAATGTAGTGCAGTAAAAAAAAAAAAAAAAAAAGAATAGACAATTACAATTTTCCCAAACATGTCTTCTTCTGTCTGCATGTGTGTGAGCCATATGCTACATATTGGCTGTAGCCGAGCTTTGCTACACAGCCTGAAAACATGTCAAGTGGGACCCTCTTAGCTATCAAAGCTAAGTGACCCATGTATAAAACCTTTTTCAATGGTAGTATTTTTACCATCTTGTACTATTGAAATTCTAATATGTCATTTAAAAAAAAAAATCCTAAACTAATATGTTTACCATCTACTATTTTTCTGAACCAAATGGTTTCGTAGGATTTTATAGAGGAGTAACGCCTGGGATAACTGGATCTCTTGCAACTGGAGCGACATACTTTGGTTTCATTGAATCGTCAAAGAAGTGGATTGAGGACTTGCATCCTAATCTTGGGGGTCACTGGGCACATTTCATTGCTGGAGGAATTGGTAAGCCGTTTGAATATTCTCATACCTTTATATTTCCTTTTAATATCTACCGAATGGCGTTAATTATTATTTTTATTTAAAAACTCTGGGATTCATGACCTCATGCTATAATAAATTGTGGAGTAATGGCTATGTAACGTTACGACTACCTAAGGCAAGCCAGTTCGAACAACGTCGAAAACTAGAAAGAGTATTGCAAGCATAGGATTTCCAAAACAGTGAAAACTAAGCACTCCAGGAGAAAATTTATAGCAGCAAATAGAAAATTCAGAATGACTCAATATTCTGGTTGAGTTTACTGAATTGGGTAGCCCTACTTATCAGCAGAAGATCTCAAGTAATTGAGATCAGAATATGGTTGTGTAGGTGTAGTCCTAGTACTACTAGGAAAACAGAGCAGGTTGCAAACACCTGAGTTTTGAGCAATATAAACCAGGTTTTCCGAATGAAATTGAAGAGAAACAGAAACTAATATACCAACTTTGAAGAGATTTTATGCATGAATGAGGTATGCAACTATAAAGCAAGTGGAATTTTGAAATAAAATAGGCGTGCCACAGGCTAATAAGAAATGATGGAACTAGCCCGTGGAATGGAAGGGAATAAGATAGAAACTTAAAAGAAGATAATAGGACAGGTGCGACCTCCCTTGGAATTGACCAAGTTGACACTGTAAATCTCTCACAGTATCAAGTAAAAGAACTGGAAATTTCTATTCATAAAATTATGGGTTTTACCTTAGGCCTGTACATATGTCTTTAGCCTTGACTCTGGACTGAATCAAATATTGACTTGGATTACTAAGAACTTCTCCTGTATTGGAACTGAAAAACAAAACTAAAATCTGGTTAAAAAACCTGCTGTCAGCTATAAGACACTTGTATAAACACTTGAACTCTAAAAATTTATCACAAACTGAAAAGGTAAGAGAAAAACTCAATACCTATTCACCCTAGGACTCCAAATAACAATCAAACAACAAAATTAACTCCTCCTAAACTAATCCTCCATTAGACCTGAATTTAAACTTTTAACCAACCAAGGAAAACTGCAACCAGAATAAGGAATGATACTCAGGCCTATACTCTTCTTTTCTTCTTTGCAGCTGCATCACTGCTGTTATACTTGCTGTTGTTTAACCTCACAAAATAATGAATTAGTGCCTAATAACAGCTGTAATTGTTCTGAAAATGTGGTTGATGATGAACTAATTCCATTTTTCTATTTAGCCTATGGGACTGCTATATGCTTCCATGTTTGTAGTGCATAGTCTGTGTGGTTTTCCAATGATTGATATCTGAAGCTCTTTTTCTTACTTGTACACTGCACATAGCCACACACGAGACCTACTGACCCATACAATACATACATGCAAAAATATACACATTCATGTACGCATATACACTCAACTTTACTAAGCCTTACACCAACTGAATGGGGTCGGCTACAAATCTTGTTTTGCCATTCCACTATTTAAATTGACTCTCATCGTCATTGCTGGCATCAGATGAGCTGCTTCTAATCACTTAGGAGGCCAAGAGAAGCATGGCCTTGGGAGCCACTTCCAAATGCTTGGACAGTCAAGATATATATTGAAAATCTTAGCCTCCCAGCACATTGGTGGAGTTTAGCATTATCCCATCATTCCTTGATGAAATTTACCAAGTTGTTTCTTCCTCTAAAGTAAATCAGAAGTAAATATTAAATGCAAAAGTTGACATTTTCAGAACTTGATGAATTAATATCTTCTTTCCCTTTGCATGACTCAGGAGATACACTTGGATCATTCGTATATGTACCTTGTGAAGTAATGAAGCAACGTATGCAGGTTCAGGGCACCAAACACTCTTGGAGTTCTGTTATCATTAAAGACAATGCCTGTTCAAAACCTGGAGTCCAAATGTATGGTTACTACAAAGGGATGTTTCAAGCCGGATGTTCAATTTGGAAGGAACAAGGTTTGAAGGGACTTTATGCAGGGTATATTTTGGAGTTAGCTCCTCACTGATTTCATAAGATGTACTCTTTTGTAAATATTAGGAATTTAGGATTTACAATTAAGTAAAAAAAAATAATAGCTAACCCATACTGCTCATTCTTTCTGGTACCTTCTCTTTTTGTCTGCAAAAACCATTGGATAAGCTGATCCTATCCAATTCAATTATAATATTAGTATGTAATGCTTCCAAGGCTGTCCCTTTGGTCCACAAAAAAAAAAAAAAAGAATTAAAATAAGAGTTTATTGTATATGACGCAACATGCTTCTATCTGAAGGCTGGTTCAACTGATCTGACCTATAAATTTGGTACTTGTCCTCCACCCTCTTCTTTGGATGGATGGCGGTCTATTAGAAAAAGGAATAAGATAATACTTCATAGGGTCTGATGCCATGTCATATTATAAAATTCAATCCATGCTTATGTTAAGCTTTACAAGAACAGACTATGATCTCTAGTTTCCATGCATCAATCTGCTTGTTCATGGATGGTATTTATATATGCTCTCCAGAAAGATAGGTGCTATACATCAAAATTTATGACTTAGTAATTAATTTTTCTCTGGTTATTTTGACAGATACTGGTCTACGCTTGCAAGAGATGTACCATTTGCTGGTCTATTGGTAATCCGATGAATTGGAATGCTTTATTTTTGCTTCGTTTTACTTTGATTCTAAGAATATGTAGTTCGATCTTAATATTGTGTGAAATATATATATTTTTTTTCTTAATTTGATTTATTAGAAAGTGAAAGGTTTCTTTGAATAAAATAAAGCAATTTCTATTTGTCAGGAATTCATGATGTTTCAATCTAAATTTTTGTAAGACAATCAGTTGGTCACTGCCCATGTGTTTTAGAGCATGCTAAAAGACATCTATCTAGGCTGTGAAGATAGATTGATAATACAAGCTAATCTCCAGGGCTTTAGACTTCTTGTCATTGTCATTTGATAGGTTAATAATCCTCTCATTATGAGGGTCTTATTCCATATTACTGTGGTTTTATAAAATTTCAGTACTTCCAATGAGAATATCCAAATACTAAATGGTCTTACAGAACCCCAAACTGCATTTTTTGACCTTGAGTTGTATTGAAAGACCTGGTTCTAGATTAAGGCTGATTTGTTGTATTTAAGAGAAGGTTTCCTACGTGGACTATGGGATATATTCCCATATTGACAACTTGTTCTGCCATACGTAGAAATGATTTTTTTTTTTTTTTTCATTCTAATAATTGGATAGATGGGGAATCCTTTGGTAAAGCCATGTGTCAAATTTGGTGGTCCATCTCTACCATATGGCCACCATGTATGGGGGGTTTTTATATTGTTGACACGTGGAGAATTGAGAGTTAGACTCTGGTGCAAAATTAAGTCATGACTAGATAATGACATGAGCAATGTGGCTATAAGTTTGGATCCCACCAGACACTTCCACTTGATATGGCAATTGCTTCCCACACTGTCGGTTTGAGAAACATTTCCCTTTCTTTTAATAAGTTAGTTAACTCCAAATAATGGAGTCAGGATGCTGTCAGCTCTGGCTACTTTTTCTTCTTAATTATGATAACCCTTCCATGAGGGATTGCAATATGGATTCCTGCTTTTTATGCAGAGGTCTATATCTTGTTTAAAACTGTTATTTGTATTTGCAGGTTACCTTTTATGAAGGCCTCAAAGATTTGACAGAATATGGAAAGCGAAAGTGGCTGCCAAATCATGACTATTATATTAATAGTTCTGTTGAGGGATTTATATTAGGGGGATTAGCTGGGGGTAAGTGTCTTTCTTGTGCATCTTGACCCTAGTTCGTGCTGTTTCTGATCCGTTAGGACTGCACAGTGAAGTACATGGTCAGTACTTCCTCTTTGAAATTGAAAAATCTTGATTGGGAAAAAAAATTCATATCTTCATTTACTGTCACAGGTTTTAGTGCGTATCTCACAACTCCCTTGGATGTCGTCAAGACAAGACTGCAAGTGCAAGGATCAACTATAAGGTTTCAGTTTCTTTATTTTCTTCTGTCTTCCTTTCCTTTTATTTTGTAAATTGTTGGTTTTATTCCTTTTAAATATAAACAAAAGTTACAAAACGCAGATGGTGTAACCCTTATTCAATTATCTTGGTTTCATGGGATTTACTACTTTGTGGTGCCATTGTATACGTGTGTTCTGGCTTTTGTCATACTCCATGGTTTTGGATCACATCAAAAATCCTGATTAATGGATTTTATCTTCCTCTTTGCCCTAGCTTTTATACTCTTGCAGTGAGTTTGATCACTTCTCTAATTCCCCATGTTTTTGTGTGCACACATGCTCTGACCGTCTCACTTCTTGTTTGTGAAGACCTTGGCACCAGACAGTTTTAATATGAATGGATTGAAGCTCTTCTGTAAAACTAGCCTCAGCGGCAGATTTTTCCATTTTCTCAGGCATTTTCTTGCTTTTGGGAAAAAGATGATGTGCTTTAATAGGCAATGACTAGCTTTGGCATTTATTTGAGCAATATATTAAACTGTGGTATGGAATCTATGTGGGAAGGGGATTGTAAATGTAGATTCTCTATAAACTGATGTGCTTCTGATATTTTTCTCAATTATATATTCAACTTTTTTTGGGGTCTGGGGCCATGAGACAATCTTGCCAAGAGCCGTTACTAAATTTGGTTTGGCTGATCTTTGCCTTTGCTTGTTCTACCTGTTTGGTCAACAGCTTACTTTATATTTATTTCAGTTGACCATTGATTTTTTGTTTAAAGTGAGTAAAACATCTCTAACATTAAAAATGTGCTGGCAGGTACAAGGGCTGGTTGGATGCAGTTCAGAAGATTTGGATGGTGGAAGGCCCAAAGGGACTGTTCAGAGGTAGTGTCCCTAGGATCATGTGGTATATTCCAGCTTATGCTCTCACATTCATGGCTGTGGAATTTCTGAGAGATCAATTCAATGATGGTCTAGATAATAGAGAAGTTACGAGCTTATCAATAGACAAGAAGGATACTACCCTACAAAAAGCAGCATAGACTTCATGGTCTTTTCAATACCCCATCCATTTTATTGTAGAGATGGGCATTATACCAATTTTTTTAGAACATAGGGCTTATGGCCATTTATAGTTGTATTTTTTGTGTTGTGCTTCTCAAGCAAATATACACCTCCAGGTTACTTGCCCAAAAAAAAAATGGACACCTCCAGATTTGAGAAGTGCCTAAATAGTCAACATAGAGATAGAACATAGCATAAATCATGAATGTTTCGATGTTCCGATGTTCATTGCTGTTATATATGATGCCCCTTAAAATGATTGTTTCTCACTTCTCTGTTTCCTTTTCTGTTTCCTTTTTCTTGAAAAGCTTTCATTGATTGTTTCCATATGAAAGCACCTGTAAGGTTATCAGCATGCTGCCCAGAGGGTTATGCGAATATACAGGCTAAAGGGGGGAATGGGAGAGATTTGTTAGTGGGGGAATTCACAGGTTGATGAGGGGAAAGAGATGGGTTGTGAGAGGTGGTGTATATACAAGATCCCTTTTACCATAAAATTAAAAGAAGCACCCTTTATTTTGCAACTTCAATCTTGAACTAAATTGGTAGCGCCAGTTTTAAGATTTTAGAAGCTTTTAATTTGCTCAAGGTTGCAACTTTTAAGATTCATGCAAAAAGGGCTGAGTTCTAGATATTTCGTATCAGGACAAGAGGTAGCAAAAAATCACAGTTGCTGCCAAATTACCAACACATTAAACCTTGAACCTTGAACCTTGAACCTTGAACCTTAAATCCTAAAATTTAAAAATCATAAACCCTAAATCTTAAATATTAAACCTTAAACTCTAAAACCCTAAACCCTAAATCTTAAATTCCTAAATCTTAAACTCTAAAATCATAATATCCTAAACCCTAAACACCATATATCTAAAACCCTGAAATCCTATACAAGCAAGTTAGAGTCAAATAATGCCAATGTACTGAGATGGACTCCACATGCCAAATTTCATAGTCAAAATACCAAACCACTGTTTGATTAATTAAAAAGAAATTAACTGTCTTTTTCCATTACAATCATGATCTTCATTAGGTTAACCAACATAATATCTTACGTTGTGTTTGGTATTGTATTCTTGGAATGTATTCTTATAAATGTAATTTTTACAATAAAGAATACATTCCTGACATAGAATGAGAATGAGTTAAAGAGCACAGCATTTTCGTTGTGACTCACAACACAGAATCGATTAAAGAACATGTTTCAGAATAGACATGTTCTCTAATGTGTTCCATGATTAACTCTTTTTGGATTGATATTCATGCAATTAATTGATCAGCACAATTAATGCTAAATGGATAAGTGACATGACAAATTCAAACATTCAATATCCAAGGATGATCTAGAACTCTAGATCCGCCGTGTGTAACGTAATTTATGATAATATCTTTTCATGTATTAGAATGTTGCACTTGTATCGTCACCTTCCATTATTTTAAATGAGTTTTTTTTTTTTTCAAAGATTTATTTTATCACCTACCAATTTTATTGGACTGAAATTTGATATGCAAGTAAAGGGTCTCGGGGTATATATCTATTTACAAAATTTTAGTCTCATCCAACCGACCACATGGTAGGCACTTGTATCATCCATCCATGGACATAAACCCCCCAAGAAAGAAAAATAAAAATAAAAATAAAATTTATTTCAATAAATATATCTTTTGTTTTACATATTTAAGAAACAAAAATGCTAAGGTCATAAACTTCCGATTGAGATCACCTCCAACAGCTGGTCTGCTCAATGAGGGATCCAATGGCTGAGAATCACTCGGCGTGCAAACCCCCACATCAGGCTGCATGTCGAGCAACTCTAGATCATCGGATTCTACCGCCCAGCTGCTGGACAGGATCCGGAGGCCATGAATTCTTCAAGCTGAAATAAGCAAACAATTGTTAGCAAAATAATTTTTATTTCCCTAAACCCCAATTATAATGACATGTTTGACCATAATGTGTGCAGTCATTAAGGGGGAAAATACTAGCTAGTCTTATTAATTTATTTTCAATTGACCAATTATTTCTTAATCAAGATTCAAGAGGCTAGGTTATGTCCACTGTGATCATCATTGTTTGATTTGATTCTGCAAATCTTAAAAAAAAAAAAATCCAATTTAAGCTGGTTTTTGACTTGATAAATCATAGCATAAAATATACCCCAGGCTCACCAGATCCAAAACCCATTAGGCTGCAACCATTATTAATTCCACCATCAATAGAAGATCCAATTCAAGGGTTTTTTCCACAAAAAATAAAATAAAAAATCCATAGGTTTCCACAGAGGGCATACTTGATACTACCATGGTCTGTTCTATTAAGATAGGAAAATGGTCTCACAAATTAATCATGGAAACCAACAAAGGGAAAGAAAGGAAGAGGGGAGAAGGAAAAGTAAGAAAAGAAGGATCATATTCAGCAAGTGGTACACCCCTAACAAGATATACTGACCTCATAGATTATAAGGTTATGCATTCTTGGCATGTATTTTAGGTATTTCTTGACATACAACGAATTTTGAGATAAAAACAATGGTGTATGATCTCTTTCTAGTCAAGTAACAAATAACGCATTGAAAATCCAGGATCATCGAACAACATCTCTCTTTTTTTCTTTTTTTCTCTTTTGTTTAGACTAAATTTGAAATAATACTAATATCTCTATTTTTTTTTAGACTAAATATCCAATAGTTGAACAGTTTTCCATGCGGCAGATATATTTTTGTTTTTTGGTATCTTACAAAAAAAAAAAAAAAAAAGGAGCTTTTTTTTATGAAAATTTTGTCAAAAAAAAAAAAAAATACTTCCATTATGGTCTGGTCCAGATTTCCGATCAACACATAGAGACCTTGACTACATAATTAATTAATTATTTTATATGTTTTACCAAAAAAATATTATTTTATGTTGACCCCATAAGTGTATTCATCTCGCAAAAAAATCCTCTCCCGCCCACCTGCCGCCGGCCAAGGGCGGGATTTCAGTCGGCTCACCTTTCCATGTATTGGTAGGCGGGTCGACTGATCCTCAGCCCTTGGATCAGCGATAGGAACCTCCTACCGCGGGAAAGGATTTCAGTCCCACTAGCCCATTTCTCTCCAGACGTAACGAGGTAATTTCCCATCACAGGGTTTCACAAAAAAAAAAAGAAAAAGGAGTTTCGCATCATAGCGCTTTCTATATGTAGATTCTAAAAAAATTTCAGTCCAACTAAACTTGCCACCTGGCAATTTTTTGCACGGAAGAATCTTTGGAGTTGACCAAAACGGAAACGGAACCTGGAATGCTAACCTATAAATAAATTGGAAGTCCTTTGGGGCGCTACCCTGCTGAGGCTACTCTCAGGAGACGACGAAGACATCTGATAAACCCTAAAACTAGAGCAATAACAATGGCGCCAGAGAAGAGATGCCTGTACGAGATTCTCGGCGTTAGCAGAGACTGCTCTCCTGAAGAAATCCGATCTGCCTACAAGAAATTAGCCTTGAAACGCCATCCGGACAAGCTCATGCAGACCGGAGCACCGGAAGAAGAAGCCACCGCCGCTTTCCAGGAGCTAGTCAATGCCTATGAGGTCCTCTCTGATCCCCGCGAACGCGCTTGGTACGATTCCCACCGTTCCCAAATTCTCTTCTCCGATGCCAACTCCTCTGGTTCTTCCTCTTCCGAAATCCCCGACCTTTTCTCCTTCTTCTTCAATTCTGTATTTTCCGGCTACGGTGATACCAGGAAGGGATTTTACAAGGTGTACGGCGATCGCTTCGGTAAGATTTACGATCAGGAGGTCTCGTTCGCCAAGAAGCTAGGGTTAGGGCCTGGAGTGGTCAGGGATGCCCCTTTAATGGGGAATCTGGAGAGCCCATATGAGCAGGTTATTGCTTTCTATAATTATTGGTTAGGGTTTTGTACAGTGCTTGATTTCTGTTGGGTCGATGAATACAATGTCTTGGATGGTCCGAATCGAAAGTCAAGGAGGCTTATGGAAGAGGAGAACAAGAAGTTGAGGAAGAAGGCAAGGAAAGAGTACAACGATACGATTCGTGCGTTGGCAGAGTTTGTGAAGAAGAGAGACAAACGAGTGATCGAGATGCAGGTGAAGAGGAATCAGGAGCAGGAGAAGAAGAGGGAAAAGGAGAGTATTCGAAAGAAAGAAGCCCAGCAAGCTAAGTTGGCGAAAGCAAGTCTTTATGAGGAGCCAGAATGGGCCAAAATTGATGAGGAGGAGGAGGTTGGGAAGAACGTGTTTGATGAACCAGAGGAGGATAAAAAACAGAACAATAGGAAGGAGCTGTACTGTGTAGTTTGTAATAAGAAATTTAAGTCTGAGAAGCAGTGGCAAAATCATGAGCAGTCAAAGAAGCACCGTGACAAGGTTGCTGAGCTTAGGGAGTCGTTTGACACTGAAGATGAATTAGAGTCTGATGATGGTGGTGAGACCCCTGTGGATTCCCCTGAGGAAGATAGTGTGGCTGTGTTGCAAGAGCAATTCGAAGTTGCTCTTGGTTTTCATGAAGAAAGTAGTGAGGTTATGATGAGGAGGACATCGCCGGTTTGGGGTCCATTAGTTTTAGGATTTTTTTTATTTATTTATTTCTTTTATTGTGGATCCCAGCCCCTAAGTTGGTTAGTTATTTGTTTTATTTTATTTAAAAGTGTGGACCATATCCTATGTGGGTATTTTAGAATCATATCGATATTAGGGTTGCAAGCCTTATAAAAGCTTTTTTCTTATTAATGAAAATTCAGATGATTATTAATAGAAAAAAAAAAATCAGAATTGTTGCTCTCTATTTTTCTCTCGTTTCTCTCTCGTTTCTCTCTTCTCTTTGTAGGTATTCAAAACATCCCAACCCTTTTATCTCTCTGTCTCTCTCGACTTCCCTCTCCTGTGATCAAGATAGGTAGGTCTCCATTCCCTTCTAAACTTGTGAACAAATTCATTTTCTCTACTTTCTCTCATATTTCCTCTCTCCTCTTCTCTCTACATTACGGTAGACTTTCCCCCTTCACTACTCTTGGTAGTGACCCATTATCCCCTTTTTTTTTGCTACTTTGGTTATTGGTTATTAGAAATTAATCCGAGATTCCATGCTATAACACTAACAGTACATAAACCCTTAGTTCTTTAGTGTTTTCTTTATACCCATTCTTTCGATTAACCATTATTATAGTACAACCTACTGTTGAGTGGTTGTTTTTTTTTTTTTTTTCTAGTTAGTACATTAAGATTAATTGCAATTCTATTCTACGTAAATTTTGCCATCGTGATTGCCATTGTTAGTATTTACTAGAAAAAATTTCATCTACACCCCATCAAAGATCCTTAACATCATCTACACCCACAAGAAAGCCGAAACATCACCTAGGTCCACTTAACTGACAGAAATCACTAAAATTGTTGAAATACAATTTTACCCCTCAAATAAAAATTTTAAAAAGAAAATTTATGTTCATTTACGACTTAGCCTTCAAATGTCACTTTATCCCCGCCGCAACAAAGCCATGTTTAGATTTAGGGAGGCCGACATTGGCGAATCCGAAACTTAATTTGGGTCGAAAATGGATGAATCGGGAGGTTTTTACGTTTCCACAAAATACCCAAATGCTACGAAACATGGACGCCATTAAAGTACAGAGGAAAGCAGAGTAACAATCCTAATTTTTTTGGAGAAGTAAGTTAAGAAGAAGAGAAATTGATTTGCAAAACCTAAAGACATTATTGGGTTTCTACGGATTTTATTTTCCCTCTTTTCATTGGAGAATCAGAAAAGCTTTAAGTAGTTGATTTTCTTTCAAAAATGCAAATTGAATGAAAGTGACATCTTCATCATTATGCAAATCATCTTTTTCTTTTCTTTTCCTGGTGAAAACAAACTGTTCATCAAACTGCTAGATAATCGTCCAAGATTTTTAACCTGCGATGAAGCAATCCGCTGCTATTTCTCCTACGGCTTCACAAATCCCCTCTTAAGTTTTAGTATTATCTATAATATCCTTTTAATTAGGGTAGGATTCCATATCCATGCACATGAAATCGGAAAGCATAAATTTTCCTGCTACCTTGTTTGCACGAAATTTTGTCCAGACCAAGCAAACTTCTCAACATTGATAAACATTTACCTACCTTTGTTGCAGTAATAACCGTGGTCGGGGAAGATGAAGGCACCGTTGACGGCAAAGAAGAAAACTCTGAACTTCGTAGTCCTTGTCCTCGTCGAGTAGAGGTAGTGTTTCGTCCTTGTCGTCCTCGTCGAGAAGGAAAATGTTAAGTCTTAAGTTCTACTGTTTCACTTATTGTTTCGAAGTGAAACAGTTCGAAATAGAGGAGGTTTCGAAACAATTGTCAGAAGGGTATATTGGTCATTTCAACCTACAAAAGGGTATTCTTGTCCGTGAAAAATTTCAATCCACCCGACGTCGCATCTAACGGAATCAACCGCGGAGTGGACTTCTTTGATTACCACAGCCAAAGTTAGTGGACCTAAGTGATGTTTCGGCATTCTTGTGGGTGTAGATGATGTTAAAGATCTTTGATGGGGTGTAGATGAAATTTTTTCTACTTACTAATATAGACAACCACTTTGAAAGCATCATTGCAATTAATTCTTCACTATTAGTTTTGTTTATGGTTAATAATAAATTCTTTAACATTGATAATTTATTGTTTTGCATGTCTAAATGTTTATTTAATTACTAAACATTTAATCTTGTTAGTTTAGAAGTTTTGAAATCTTTTGCACGTTACTATTTCTTAACCTATGATTTATTATAAATATAATATAAAATCTAATTAATTATTACTTAGTTGATCATATTACTTGGTTTTATATCTTTCTTTACATAGGATTATTTTGGTATTCATCTCTTATTAGAACACAAAAACATTTTTCAACAAAAGTGTTTTATAGAAACAGAAACATTTTTTAATGGAAGTGTTTTTCAAAAACGTTTCTTAGAAATAAAACATTTTTCAGTGAAAAGGGTTTTTCAAAAGTGTTACAGAACCATTTTCAACAGTTTTTTTTTAAGTGTTTCTTAGAAACAAAAATTGTAAATGGAAGTGTTTTTTTGGAAACCAAAACTTTTAACTTTGTTTTGGTAACCAAAACTTTTTTTAAGGAAATGAAATGTTACCACGTTAGCAAAAGGATTTCTTCAATCTTAAAAAATTGTTTTTTCAAACAAAAACATAAAAAAAAAATTCTGATTCAAAAACACTTTTAAACAACAGAAGAGATTCTGCAGAAGTTTTTATCAAAAATACTTATGATTCAAAAAATATTTTTTAAGAACAAAAATAATACCGCAGATGTGTTTTTCAAAAATTAATTCTTATTATATGATTATAAATGGATTTTATCTTATAAAAAAAATACTTCAGATTCCAATGAATAAAGTGATTTACCTAAAAAAAAAAAAAAAAAAAATTATACATTAGCAAAGTGGACTAAGGTCTTTTGCCAGTCGCCAGTAAAGTAAAGAAACAAACCAGGAGAGCTTCAAGTCTCCGGGACCTGTAGAGGGGAAGAAACCCTACTTTCTCAGCGACGAATTGAATTTGATCAACAATGGCGATGGTTGCGTTGAGGCGAGAAGGAAGGCGATTTGCCCCTCTTATCTCTCATAATCCCATCAATGCGGTTCGATCTTCAGTTATCACCGAGTAAGATATCCCCCTATTTTTTTTTCTACGGATTCAAACCCTTGATTTTTGCTGAAGTGGTCATGTTGTCTGTGATTTATCAAATCTTAGTTTGTATATCTTCTTCGACTTTAAAAGAGGATGACTTTATTTCTCCCGACTTTGCTTATTTGCGTGATGATCAAGCGCGGTTATGGATGCAAATTATTTTATTGTTGTTTATTATTATTAATTGTTCATGTTGTTTCCGTTGTATTTATCAGAAGTAGTTTGACGCTAATCTTGTTAGGCCTTTCCTTATATCATTACTCAACTGATTGTAAAATACGGTGCTTTAGCACTGTGGTTCGTTCAGAGTTCATCTTTGCGCATTTAGCATTTGCTATCCTAGCGTTCCCAGTAAAATTCTTTTTATTTATGTTGAGTGATCATTCGTGAAAATGGAATTATTTCACTAGTCTCAGTTTAGCATGACGTTTCATCCCCTTTTATATTTTCCGATAGATTAATATGTTTAACTAGTGAGTTCTTAGGCAGGTTTTGTCCACTAATCTGTTATTGGAAAATGTTTAGAAGCTACTTTTATGAGAATGAATTCACTCACAAGCATGCATAGGACTTTAACATCACAAACATGAGCTTCTGGTTAAGTTGGAACTTAGAGCAGACACTATGATGTTAATCTAATGTTGGAACTTGGAGGAAGACCTTTCGTATTTATTCTCTCATCAATTGACCATAAAGTCTTATGGTATATAAGTGTTGCAAATCACTAACTGAAGTTTGTATGCTCAGGGAGTTGGCTCCTCAGGGTGCACGTTTTGTCTCAACTCAAATAGGTAGGGGTTGTTGCCTTCTACCACCCTTTGCATTCCACATCTGTGAAGAAAGAATTATTATTAGTAGATATAGTTTTATGAGTGTCAGAGTTGTTTTACAGCTGAGTATTTTCTTTTCCCCCCTCCCCTGATGCAGTCAGAACCCGGATGAAGAGTGTTAAAAATATTCAAAAGATCACAAAGGCAATGAAGATGGTTGCAGCTTCAAAGCTACGAGCAATTCAAACAAGAGCAGAGAATTCACGCGGCCTGTGGCAGCCATTTACTGCACTTCTTGGGGATGCTTCTAGTACGTTTATTAATTACCTTCATTAATCGTCTGTTATCAAATTCTGTGCTGTCTGCTTCTTCACAAAATGTTAAATGAACTATTGTATTGATCAACAAGATTTTTGCTTTGGCTTGACTTTTGGACCTCTAAAGCTGATAATCATTTAAATGGAGGTAGGAAAGTGAAGGTTGAGGTAGTCCTCTGCTTGTACTTGTTTCATCTGTAGTCCACCATTGAAGTTGCTTCATGTGCTCCCTCAAAAGGCCATTTTTTCTGAAATCACCTTCTATTCTGAAGTTAATTATGTGCCCCTTCTCTTTTTTCCTGTAACCTTCCATTCTTATTTACTAAATTACTAGTTGATAAGGCTGTGATTGATCTATATGTCTACAAATAAGATTTCACGAAATTGAACTGTCTGTAAAATGGGGGTATGCAGTCTCTGTCTTGTAAGGCAACCTTGAAATTGTGAAAATAAGTGTTACCAAGTGATGTCATCATATTTGAGATTCAGCATCACCAGAAACATAATAAATTGGGTCAACATAATGTTCCATGGGAATGAATTCCCAGGCATGCAAATCAAAATCTAGGGTTGTAAGTCAGAATGGGCTTTTCTTTGCCTTGTCTATGGTGGAATGTGATTTATTTGGGCTCATTTTATCTTCACATTATTAGAAGTTCTAAATGGATGAAGTTTATGTGTTCATTTGAGTTTAGTAGTGTGAACCACATGTGCATCTGTTTGGAGGTGTGGGCTTTAAATGCATGCCGAGGTTTATGGACCTATATCTGTATTGACATGATAATAAATTTTAGGATTGAAGTGCCTTTCTTATTCAGTTGGGGAACTGAATTGATGCTTTCTCATGGTCTTAAAGGTCTTCAAAGGACTGAGAATCATTATGTTTTGCATAAGTGTAAAGTTTTCAATTATATATTGTTGGGAATCAAAGTGAGTGGACCCTCCTCAAGAAGGTGAAGCTGATTTCAGTTTTGATAGATGTTTCTTAATTGGTTATCATCGTCCTTCAGGAATTTAGTGTTTAATCAAAGACAGATGTAAGGTTGAATTTGTGTCCATCTGCATCCTGCAGAAGTGCCACTCTTTGAAAAGCCATACCCTTGACTCTTGATCATAGTCTAGAGGCTTATAAGGCCTTGAATTTGGTACAGCTTTGTTGAGGGGATGCTTCCAATGTCATTAGCTCGACATCTAAGGGAAATAAATCCATGCTAAGATTGCTGTGGAAAATCCTATGACGAAGAATGGTATGGAAGCGAAGAAGATGTATCTTTATTCTTCCCATAGTTGTTAAGGCGTCGCTTAGGCGAGACTCTAGGGGCTGGGCGTTAGGTGCCTTATCACATATCAGAAAGGCTTCTAGGGCGTCACCTAGACGTTGTCTAGGGCGGCTTGGTCGCCTTATTACCTGAGTCGGGTTTTTATATCAGTTCTTTTAATCTTTTATTACAGTATATTTATTCAGCTGTGTTTACAAGTCATGCTACATGTGAGATACACAGGATCAGTGGACTATATAAGCTGAAATGAGATGAGAAAATCGATCTTGAAAACTTCAGAAAAACTAAACTCAAGTCTGAACTAGAGAAACCCTACATTTTTGCTATGCATTTTTCAGATTTTTAGGTTTTTTTCCTTGCTGTCTTGCATAAAATATACGTTGGATGCCAGTGGTAATAGTCATGCTGATTTCTTATTGCATTGCCTAGGTTGTTTTTTGGTCAATGATATATGCATACAAATAGTAATAAGTAGAATAAGGGGACATAAGAAGGGGTGCACCTTGGATGCCTTATTGGCGCCTAGGCACCCAGACATTCCTCCAATGCCTTGGTACCTTGACAACTATGATTCTTCAGCTTTGCTAGGAAATCCTTTGAACAAGCAAATTCAAACAGCCTGGTTTCCCCTCCTCCCAACTCAATCAAGCTGATTGTGGATGGTAGTTATTTGCCGGATGGTATAGGGGAGGCTTTTAGGAGTCATGTTGGTGATATTTTGTTGGTCATCTATATTCCAGTTAGCTCTTGTGACTCTATCATTGCACATTAGGGGTTTGGGAATTTCCTTGGCTAATACCTTGAAAAATGGAGATTTGGAAATAGTGATTGGTTGGCTTCATAGCTCTGAAGGGGGTCCTTGGAAATATTTCCATCTGACAAGGAAAGCAAGCCCAATTTTGCCCTCTTCCAGAACTGAATTTTTTTTGTTGAAATGTTGGTAATTTCATTAAATTTCGCATTTAAATTTTGCTAGTTAAATGGTTCTGGTGCTGTTCCTGGTTTCTAGTTTCCTTGTTCTATCGGGAAACTTAATTAACTTGAATAGTGACCGTTGGATTCGTCTCAAACTTTGATGTCTTGTTCTCCTATAAAGATTGAACACTAGACCAGCTTAGTGGCCAGATCAGACCTGATTTTCTGTTATTCGATTCCTCTGAATCTGGATTTTGTTCCTTCTCTGCGATTCTTGTTTATTAGGAATTCTGAATCCTAATCCTTAGGCAGTCTAGAACCCATCAACATCTGTTCATCGATTAGGCAAGTGACAAATCTAGGTCCCTAATGATTGCCTTCAATTCTTCTGTGATAGAGTTGCTACTGCGATTTTATAAGCTTTGATGATGAAGGCCCAAGGATGGGGGTCCAATCAATCTGGCTGAGCATTTTTAGTATGACCCCGAACCAGAGGTTGGGCCCAAAACTGCCATAGACCTAAGAACCCAAGCCCAATATAGCTGAACCTTTACTTTAAAGTTCCAGAGCATTATGCCAATGGGATTAATGACTTTTGAGTTGTTTTAGATAGGTTTCAGTTTCTTCCTATCTATTACAGATGAGTTTTGGGAAAATAATTAGCTGATTATTAAGAGTCATAGAATTATGAAAAGGAGTCCAAAAGTCAGTCATGTCAGTAACTAGTTAAATTCACTTTTTTGGTTTTTGTTTGACTGTCTAGGAATATATATATATATATATATATATATATATATTTTGGATGGGTAGTTTTATTTTTTTATTTTTTATTGTCTGTCTAGAAATATTATTAGCTCCTTAGGCAGTGATTTTTAGCTTTTATGGTCAGTAATTTAGTTATGTGTGTGTACTCCTATATGTCAATGGAATGAATCAAGTAAGATTTTTTATCATTATCATATTTTGCAATCTGCTATCCCTTGGAGTTGAGATCCCTGGCTGTGACTGAGATTCCATGGCTTGGTTAACCGTCTATCCTTCGTTGCTTTTGAGGCCCGCAACATTCTGACAAATTGCATTCCCCTTTCTTTTTCCTACATCATTTGATTTTTATTGTTGTCGTATATATTGTTTAGCAATAAAGGAGCAAGTTACAATGGGTTTCAATAGTTTATCAAAGTGATATTTGTAGTGGGAATTGGTTGTATTTTTATTTTCATTTGCTGAAGAAAGGCAAGAATTGGTTTTATCAAATTGGTTTGTCATTGTTGGTTCCAAAGTCCGCTGTAGATTTGCCAATGGTCTGGCAAAGATGATTCGGTAAGGACTACTTGTCTAGTTGCAGGATGCTATGGGAGCCTTGCTTATTCTGTGAATGTTCTTGTATGTGCTTTTCTTGCTTGGTGACTGGGTTTCTATCTTTCATGCACACTAAGATTGCAAGTGTTAAATATATATATATTTTTTTCCATGCTAGGTGTTGATGTCAAGAAGAATGTTATTGTTACTATTTCATCCGACAAAGGTCTTTGTGGTGGAATCAATTCTACTGCAGTCAAGATCAGCAGAGCTATTCATAAGTTGAGCTCGGGTACTGCTTCTGGCAGCTTTGTTTTTGTCTTCTTATTAAGCCAGCAAATATTAGGAAGACTTTCCAAGCTCAAATTCTTGTCTGCTGTATTCAGGTCCTGAAAAAGAACCTGGGTATGTCGTTTTGGGAGAAAAGGCAAAGGTTCAACTTATCCGTGATTCAAAGCAACAAATTAAGTTATCCATATCTGAGTTGCAGAAGAATCCTCTGAATTATACTCAGGTTAATAGAAGAATCCTGTGTTTCATTTTATGTTTTTATGTCAAGTAAGGTATCACTAAGGGCATTGTAGGTCTATTCTTAGATCTTTTCCTGTTTTCACTTCTTTGGTTGGGTAAGAACCTGTGTTTAATTGTTTTCAAGGTCTTCTTTTTCTTCTTTAAGGTCTTTCATATGTTTGATTAATAGAACGTTGTCTTCTCAGGTTGCTGTACTTGCAGATGACATTCTAAAGAATGTCGAGTATGATGCTTTGAGAATTGTTTTCAACAAGTTCCAGTCAGTTGTTTCATTTTTACCGACAATGTCAACAGTATTATCTCCTGAGGTAACCAGATTTCTGTTGTTATTGTACTTGCTATTTTTTCAAGTCTTTTTCTAACATGCTGGAGATTGATCACCTTATGCTTTTGCATGGTTAAGGTTGTGGAGAGAGAGTCTGAATCTGGTGGAAAGCTTGGTGAATTGGATTCTTATGAAATAGAAGGTGGTGAGACCAAATCAGAAGTTCTTCAAAACCTCACAGAGTTCCAGTTTTCTTGTGTAAGCCCTTCCTAGAAACTAAAACCAATCTCACTTTTTATTTGCATGTGCTTCTTTTCCTGTTGAATGGTAGGTTCTGTCATAGACTTCATTCCCCTTATGTCAATACAAGAGGTCTCATGATTTTTTCAAATTTGGGATGCTCTATGCTTTAACATGTATGATTTTCTATTTCTTGGAAATGAATTTTTTTTTCCTTCATAATTTTAGTTCTTATTGTGTGATTTTTCTTCTTTTAAAGTACCCTGAAGTTCTGTTTTCTGTAAGATTATTATCATTTTTATGAATTCCCTTAACTAGATGGAATACTCTTGAGTATTTAGTAATTTTTTTTGAAACCGATGAGTAAATCTGGTTAACTGTTTCACGTGTTGTCTTTATGGGTATCTTTTGAAATTTGCATTATTTGCAGGTTCTTTTTAATGCGGTATTGGAGAGTGCATGTAGTGAGCAAGGGGCTAGGATGTCTGCCATGGATAGTTCCAGCAGAAATGCTGGTGAAATGCTTGATCGACTCACTCTTACTTATAACAGGTTCTCTCTCTCTCTCTCTCACACACACACACACACGCACACAGACACACACAGACACACATGCACATTGATGCACAAATAGATGGAAAAAAAAAGAGAGGAAAGCACATCTTTGATTTATTGATTTTGGTAGAGACAGCTCTGCATTTTACTTGTATAAAGGCCTAGCATCCACTATTCCTTTTTTTCTTACAATTTTTTTTGGTATAAAAACTGACCATATTCTGACTTTCTGTGTGTGTGTGTGTGTGTGTGTGTATATGATAGAACCCGTCAAGCATCCATCACTACCGAGCTTACTGAGATTATATCTGGGGCTTCAGCACTGGAAGGCTAAGTCCATGAAGAACACAGTTTACCCGGCCAAAATAAAAATGATGAGATGTCTGTTAGCCTTTGTGGAGTCATCCTCTTTCAAACATGGTTTCTGGTTGAGCTGCTACTTCTAATAATCCATCCAAGAACAAACTTATTGTGGGAATTCTATGACTCGTTGTCTGTTTTAGATTATAGCGGACTCCTCTATGTGGACCCTGTTTTGTTGTATCATCTATGGTTTTTGGGATTCTTTTTTGTCTCAGTCAATGACCAAGTTGGGAGTTGTTTCCTCTCACTATGCGCAGATATACTACAGTTTTTGTATCCTGGATGGCTACTTGCTGGCAAAACTTGATGAGTTTGAGTTCTCTAAGACTTCACACCAAATGCTGCTGGCATTAGGAGAAGAATTCCCTGAGCTTTACTCTCAACACTGTTTGGCTATTAATTTCAGTTTACCTTGTTCAGATTAGCCTTTCCTATTTTGGAAGACCACTTCAGCTAGTACCCCTACAGTCAGTATTAAACTAAAATCTATGGGCTTCAGTTCTTAATTTTGGGGACTTGTGTGGTCATGCCCAGAAACTCTTAGGCTGTTTGGATGTTAATAAAAGAACAAGGGAAAAAAAAAAAAAAAAAGCAGTATAAGGCAAGTAATGATGAAACAGTAATCACATAATGTATCTCCTTCTCTCCTCCATTTCATAATACCCTAAAATTTATATGAAAGTAAATTCTTTTTCTTTTCTTTCCTGGCATTCAAACAGTCATATGGAATTCGATAATTATTGTTCCTGTTAATTGATCTTTTAATTTGCTTGCAGAGTGATTGTAATGTTAGATGGATTTTATATGGTCTGAATGAGGTATTCCTCAAATTTCAGGGTTAAATGCTATCATACGCATCAAACATTTTTTTTGCCACTTGGCTGAATCTTTATTAATTAAAACTGGATAGGGAATTATGGTATTATCTGAAAGATATGGAGAAAAAAATAATAATAATAAAGGTTCCACTTTATTTTCCATAAAAGAGATGCAGATCTCCCTTCCTTCAATTGCATTGGGCTAAGTTTTATATCTTATTTCAATTTTTATTTTTGGCTCCAAATATGATTTATTAAGGCAAGCTAAAGCATAAGAGCTTTACACCTAATTCATAGACAATCAGGATGGGAAGTGGGGGTGGGTCGCATTGCTGCCTACTCTCACCATTTTTTTTCCAAAGGGAGTAGGTTTCCCAATCAACGTTTTAAATCTAGGTTTCGAATATGTCCAAAACCAATCTGGATCAGATGGGTATACGGATTCAAAGGAAACTGACACATGATTGATCGAAAACCAGAGATTGGATCAAGGATGGTAGGTCTAAAATCGATGTGAATCGATCAATTCAATACTGATTACTTGAATCATGTCCCAATCACATAAGAAAACAGAAATCAGAATGAAAAGACAAAACATAAAAAAGTTAAGAAATATAAAAATACGCTAGAAGGAGGACTTGAACCTACTTTCACCATTTTTTTCAAAGGGAGTAGGTTTCCCAATCAAGGTTTTAAATCTAGGTTTCGAATACCTCCAAAACCAATCTGGATGAGATGGGTATATGTCTAAAACCGATATGAATCAATCAATCCAATACCGATTACTTGAACCATGTCCTAATCACATAAGAAAACAGAAAAAAGTTAAGAAACATAAAATAATACGCTAGAAGGAGGGCTTGAACCTCCGACCTTGTGGTTAACAGCCACACGCTCTAACCAACTGAGCTATTCCAGCTTCCCTGATGTGAGAAGCTATAAAAATATTAATAACTATAAGTAATTCAAATCAGTTTGAAATCTTTTACATAGGCTTAGCGATTCAGATCCGATATGTTTTGCTCCCATGATGCCCAATTCTATTGCAGTATTCATATAACATATCTTCGACCCAGGTTTAGTTCTAGGTATCGGATAGGGTATTGGTCATGTTCAAAATCAATTTGGATCGATGTACGGATCCAATGATATAATGACATATGATCAATCCTTAATTAATATATATATATATATATATATAGCAAAGAAGTATTGAGTATTAA
Source organism: Protea cynaroides (assembly GCA_028583415.1). Taxonomy (NCBI): domain Eukaryota; kingdom Viridiplantae; phylum Streptophyta; class Magnoliopsida; order Proteales; family Proteaceae; genus Protea; species Protea cynaroides. The sequence continues at coordinate 16,117,381 of CM053273.1, forward strand.
ATGGAAATCCACCACTCTCGAAATTGATACGAATCCAGCCAATTCAATACCTATTTTTAAAACCTTGTCTTCAGCAAGTGTGAGGCTTATGCCTGTAGGTACTTCTACTTCACCTAATCAAAAAAATTTTCCTTAATTTTTTATTGTTGAAAAATTATGCAGGAAAAAAATCCCATAAAATAAATTTTTTTTGATGGTTTGCCTTAACATAAAAGGAAAAAGATTTTCTGTAATGAGGCATCTATGTAGAGAAGATTCCATCCACTTATTATGGATCAGTACGTAGTACGATCCACTCAAAGTGCATCCGGATACACGCAGTTAAGTAGATGAGATTCTCACTACACTTCACTGTAGAGGTGGCATCACTATAGACGATCCCAATCTTAAATAAAACTCAAAAAAGAAAAAGTTATAAAATTTCACATAAATTTTCTTATAAAATATCATTTTATATGTAATTTTTTTTTCAAAATTTTATTTTTATATATAGATAAAAGATAGGCGAAGTTTGTTTTCCCTCCATTTAAGATAAATGACTATTTTTTATCTCTTGGAAATAAATATTAAAAAAAATTTACATATTTATTTATTTTTTTTTATAATTTCTTATCAAACAAACAGAATTAAAAAAAAAATTCATATAAAATATCATTTGTAATTTTGTATATATAAAATGTAATTTTATAAGAAAATTCATGTAAAATAAACAGGAGCATAGTAAGATGTGTCAGTGAATACGTGATCAAAGATGGCTTGGTTATCAAAGTGGGTGTCTCTACCTACCAGAAATAGCCAATTCGCCCTAACCAATCATGATGTTTTCTCGTTCCAAGTTCGGTGGGTGGCGAGCGAAATCTTTACTCTTAACTCTGAATCTCGAGGGGGAAAGACGCATTGCGTAGGAACAGAGTTAGATCCCACTATTGCAGGAGAATTGGAGAACTGAAAACCGAAAACTACAGGAGAAAGGGGCTAGAATTGATCAAACGGGTATGTAATGCGTGTCTCTTAACTGTTGTTCTCTTCATATATTTATTTATCTTCAGGGTTTTTATTCTTCTTCTTCTTTGAATCGTTGCAGGAAGTTAATTTTCCTTATATGTTTGTTACAGTATTCTATTGTGCGTCATTTATATATGAGAAACTAGTGTTGAAGGGAGCGTTTTTGATATGTTGAAATGCAGATAATTTGATGGAAGGGATTACGAGTGCGGGGATCATCACGGTTCGACCTCATCTTACTCGCAAACAATACATTCTTCCTCCTAGATACCCTTTTTGTTTGACAAATTGTTTGTCCACAAATCGTATTCGGATGACCACGAAACCCAGATTGGTCACCTCCGTTTCTGCTTCAGTTCAGCCTTTAGATTCATCCATTTCTGCGAGAATCGGCAATTCTCGGCCTTCGAAAGGTACAACCCTTAAATTTGTTTTTTTTTTTTTTGAAAATTCTCTTTGGCCTGATAATCTTTGTTAATTTTTAAAACCTCGAACTTGGCTCGGAAATTGGTTCATAGGTGACAAACTTTTTTTTTTTGTACCTACCCAAAAAAATGTTGGCTGAACAGTAATAAGAATTGGAATTTTCAGTTGATACTGATTCTTTTTATTAATTGGGTTTTTGAAAAGCATAGTGATCCTTGAGTCCTGTTGTAATGCTGGCGGTTGCTTGCTTACTTTCAGAGGTTCTCGAGAAATGGAAAAGTGCTGATGCAGTCTGCTTTGACGTGGATAGTACTGTTTGCCTAGACGAGGGCATCGATGAACTTGCTGAGTTCTGTGGAGCTGGAAAAGCTGTTGCAGAATGGACTGCGAGGGCCATGAGTGGTTCTGTTCCTTTTGAGGATGCTCTAGCTGCAAGACTTTCTCTGTTTAAACCTTCTCTTTCCCAAGTCCAGGATTTCCTTGAGAAGAAACCTCCTAGGTGTTAGTGCTTTTCTTTTGCAATGCTTTGGAAATCATGACTGCTTGTTGCCTTGTTCTCTATATAGTTTCTTTGATCCAAATTTTTTTGTTCTTCTAGTAGGGAGTTAGAATTATACCAGCCTTTAGGTTATTACTGCTAATTGTTTGTGTCCAACAGAAAACTTTCCATGCGTTCTGGCTATAACATTGCTGTAACATAGTCCTTTCTTCTACAATCTCCGCTGCCAATTTTGGTTCCCTTTTTCCAATTAAGCAATTTTGTATAGTAGCTCAATGAAGTTATGCTATTTGTGGTTTCTGCAGCACAAAATTAAATGTGCTATCTCGTGATTTGGTTGGCTTTGGCACCGCCTAATGTTATCCCCACACTCTTTTTCCTCCTTCTGGCACAAAATAATTTGGAGCATGTAGATTCCTGAAAACTTTTATTGAGATATGTTTCTCCCAAGAATATCAGCATGTACTTTAGTACAATTTTTTTCAGAGTTATTCTACCACATGCAAAAGTGATGCAGAATCAATTTATCGCCTCCTCCAATTGTTGTAGTGTGTCTTTTGAAATTTGGAGTCATTGTTGATGTTCCTTTGGGTAGGTGACGCTGAATTCCTTTCACTGTCTTTTTAGCCATCACATGGGTACTTGGGAGTGGAAGCACTAAAATGATTTTGTAGACAAGATCCTTGGTGCGAAACATAACTGATGTAACTAAACCTATGGTGGCACTAGGTTTAAATTAAAAGCATATTGAATCCCCTTTAAGGAGGGGCCATTATGCCACAATGTCCTAACTCCTAAGCCTGGTCTCCAGATGTTAAGTATTATTTTTAGGAATTTTAAATAGAGCTAAGGTTTTTATGTTTCCCTTGGCTTTGGAATTTCAAAGAGTTGGGCTTGCATACTAAGAAAGGGAGTTAAATTTTTTTTTCTGCAAAGGGATTATGGATTTGACTTTGTCTTTGATAATCTGATCCCCACTATTTGAATGCCTACTAATGGATAAGTGTATTTGCTTGCTAAATGCAGATGCATCTTTGTTGTAGTTTCCTGATCCCCTTTGTAGTTGTTATTTCTTTTTTCCCTTATATTGGTGTTTTGTTCTCAGTTTGCCAGAGATTCAAATTTTCATTTGTTACTCTCAGTTCTGATACTTGCTATGCTGCATTATCCAATGGAGTTATCCTTTTTCATTTAATTTATTGATTTGGGATTTGATTTAAGATGGTTTACAATATTGAGAAAAAACACTAAATACGTATTGTTGTTAACGGAGATGCTAAAACCATTATGAGTATTACAACTAATAATTCTTCATGATTTTCTTTATATTATCAATGTTTGCATTGTTTCATGAACATATTGTAATGTTTCTGCCTTTTTTAATTTTCAGGCTTTCTCCAGGCATAGATGAATTAGTCACGAAACTGAAGGCCAAAAAACATGATGTGTATCTGGTTTCTGGAGGCTTTCGTCAGATGATCGAAGTATGCTGCCAAACTCTAGAACTAGTGAATTACTTTCGGTGGGAAACCCTTATTACGATATGCTAAGTAAATCAGTCAGCTTTTATCCGTGGTCTCTAAACTCAACAGCATGTTTGTGTGAATCTAGGGTAAAATGGATGCTTGTCTTAAAATCATATGTTTTGGTTTCTATACAAGGATAAGATCTTTGGCAACTTGGGTCAACTCAGAAGAAATTAGAGAAACTGATAGAATCAGCTGATGATCTAGAATGATCATTTGGGTTTTTTTTTTTTTTTTTTGAAGCAGTAGGATTAACCAATCAGCAAGTTATTTATCCAAAAAAAGGAAAAAAATAAGAAAAATTGATAGAGGTCGACATATAGCCATCAATTATAAACTATACGCCACAGGAACATATATATATATATATATATATATATATATATATATATATATATATATATATATATATATATAACAATTATGCAAAAGAAATATACTAAACTCAATTTAAACACATGATTTAGCTTAAAATTAATCCCTCTATAGTAATGTCTTAGATGCTAAGAAAAACAATAACAAGAACCCTGATCTAAATAAGGCTTATTAGGAAACAATTAAAAGTTGTGGGGGTAAGGCTGCGTATATTCTGCCCTCCCCAGACCCTACAGTAGCAGGAGCCTCATGCACTGAATGCCCTTTTTTTAGGAAACAATTAAAAGTAACCTAGTATCCTTCTATTGCAAAACATCTTAATTTTCTTAAATAACTATTCTTAAATGAGAAACAACTTCAAAAGGGGAGTGTTTATGGTCGTTCTTCCTCCTTTGAATAGACCACCTTCTTTAATATGAGTATTGATCCAGTGAAATGTAATGCATGAAAACTAGGTGAAACTTTAGGAATTCCTCTCTGTCATTGGCGACATTGAACACTGCAGAGGCAACATAAAGTAAGTAGCCTCTAAATATTTTTTTTTCTCTCTGCCTTTTATTTGAATTCCCATACTCTAGGCTTGTCCAACACTTATCCTGTTCATAATCAACAGTCCTCCCCAAAGTTAGGATAATCTCATTGGATTGGTATTTAGGATAAAGGATGCTCAACGTGGGGTAGCTGAATGGCTGCGCTATCTCTGCTTGTCTTTATAAGGTTGGGGATTTTATACCTGTAATCATGGTTTTTAGTATCGACACGATACGCTCCGTATTGTCCGATACATATCCATGTCGTTAGTGGTTGATACGATACTCTTTGATATATATCTTTTTTTTTTTAAACAAAAAAGTGTATCTACATGTATCGACCGTATCGAATCGATATGGAGATTCTATACGGTCGATACACTTCGATACGATCGGTACACTCGATACACTTAAGTTTCCATTTTTTGGCAAAAATAAAAAATAAAAAAATAAACTTGTATCGAAGTGTATCTAACCAACACAACTCGATACACCTCGATACAAACCGATACTATTCGATATACCTCGATATTAACCCATACTATTCGATACACCTCAATATGAACCGATACAGTTCGATATGCACATATAAAGCTTGAATACAACTGATTTTTTCCACTTTTCTGGTCTTCTTCCTTGCTGAAAACCTACAATTCATGCGAACTTAAGGTTGTAGCTCATTGAATGTTATCAGATATGTCTTAATCCTTGGAAATACTTCAAGATTGCTTATTATAGTGTTTTTATGCTTAAAAATTATGTTTTGCATGTTCCCTGATCATTCCCGTACGTATCTTGCCCTGTATCCTAATGTATCCACTGTATACATGATACTATAGGATACATCTCTTAAAATCAACTTATCGATAAGTTACCGATATGCGATACTCTAATCCTTGCCCATAATAGTAACATTTTATTCCATAACCACTTACTGCAGTAGCTTTTACATTGCTGCCGATGTTTTTATCAAGGGCACATCTTTTGCTTCAGAAACTCACAATTCCTGGACACTTTGGATCCTAAAATAACTTTCTTTATGTTTAGTGATCCTGCTTCTGAAACTCATAATTTACAAGTTGTCCTTAGCCTGAATGCATTGTCAGTGTCTTTCTGTTCAGTGTTCATTGATATCTATGGCAGTATACATTACTTTATATTTGATTTAAAGAAAATATGTTATATTTTCATTAGCATATTTTGTGGGAAATGATATTTACTTTATAATGTTTTACTCACTCACTCACACCTTTTGCTCTTTGCTTTTGTTTGAAGCCTGCTGCATTACCTCTTGGAATTCCTCCTGAAAACATCTTTGCGAATCAGCTGCTGTTTGGAAGTTCTGGGGAATTCCTTGGGTTTGACAGGAATGAACCTACTTCTAAGAGTGGAGGGAAAGCAACTGCAGTCCAACATATAAGGGAGGTCAGTCTTAAACCTATGGGTGGATGTGTGGCTGTTTAAATTCACAACTTTGGAGCTTGTGCTGATTATATTTTTTTTTTGCAGGCTCATGGATATAAGGCATTAATCATGATAGGGGATGGTGCAACTGATCTTGAGGTAAAGAATGTTCTGTTCTCAGTTAAATATGTCTGTTTGAACATTTGTGATCATGTAAGTCAAACACTGGGCAAATGCTTCAGCCCATTGTCCCACTAATGCTTGGTCATTCCCTTGACAAACTGACAAACACCGAAAATCAGGCCAATTGGTGATTTTTGGCTATTAAAGTTGAAGTATTCACATTGATCAGGCTTATCATGGTTCACCAATTGGTAGAGAAACATTTGTTGTGTATGCTTTACATTTTCACTTGACTTACATATATCGACACTACAAGTATGCTTTTTAATGTTTTTTACGTGCCATTTCTAAATTGATCTGGAACTAAATTTGGCGTAGTTGGATGTATGGGATATTCCCAAACGAAGTCTTATTGGACCTACTTGGGCTACCGTTCCCCCCAACAAAAAGCCATTAGGATCAGCTACATGAATCCTGTTTTGTTATTTCACTTCATGGCTTCCATCAAATGATAAGAACTTGTGTCGATGCCATTTTTTTCAATTCCCCTTGTCCTTTTAATACTTTCAACTTGCACCATAGTTATCCGCTTTTCAACAGTGTTGAGTTTAGAAAAATCTTTCCAGTAAGTTTCTATAGAATAATTAGAACTCGGCATGTGTGCTTGAGATTCTTATTTCTGTTGACAAAAGGGTGGTAAAGGATTGATGATACCCCAATATTGATCAATATACGCCTTGCAATAATATGTGTTTCCTCCAGTTGATGCTCCTCAGGCCATCAAATTGTTCCACAAAATACTGCACTTTAGATGATAAAAAATTATTTGTGTATTCTTTATATTCAACTTATTCCCCAATATACTGCACTTTAGAAGATAAAAAATTTAGTTGTGTATGCTTCGCATTGTCACTTGACTTACGTATATAGCAACTGCAAGTGTGTTTTTAAATGTGTTGTACATGAAAAAGGGGATCAGCTACCCTACTCCTGTTTTGTCATTTCACTTTATTTAGGGCCATATCTTCCATTAAATGATAACAACTCGTGTCTTTCTCACTAGTTCAACAATGCCATTTTTTTTTCCAATTCCCCTTGTCCATTTAGCACTTTCAACTTCCACCATAATAATCCCCTTTTCAATAGCATTGAGTTTGGAAAAATGTTTGCAGGAAACTTTCTATAGAATAATCAGAATTTGGCATGCATGCTTGAGATGTTTATTTTTGTTGACAGAAGGGAGGTAAAGATGGGTGTATTTGTAATGATCCCTCAAAAATATTGATCATATATGCCTTGCACTGATGTGTGCTTCCTCCAGTTGATTGTATAGGAAATTTTTTATCTTCTAAACCACAGTATTTTGTGGAACAATTTGATGACCCAAGAATGTTAATCATTGACAATGGTGGTTTGGCTCCTGGGCCCTTTTTTCTTTTATTTGTACCGGTGCTTATGGTTTTGCATTTTGTAATTTTCCCCCTACATAGCCAGTTTTTGCATATATACCCCCAAAATTTTACAAAAGTTGCTATGACACTGTAAATGACCACAATGCCTTGGATATTTAAATAAATTGGGGGAAGACTGTTTCAGGTGACAAGTGATACTTTACTGGAATTTGTTCATTGTATTTAAATAAAATTATTTGCATAGAAAGTGACAATGACTTTCTTGTATTTCCTAGGCTCGGAAACCAGGTGCTGCTGACTTGTTCATTTGCTATGCTGGAGTTCAACTTCGTGAATCTGTTGCAGCAAAAGCTGATTGGCTAGTTTTCAATTTCCAAGATTTGATAGATTCCTTATAATAGTTTGTTTTTATTTTATATTTGGTGCTGGTGCCTCAACTCCTAGTATTAATTCTTTGCCACCAGTCCTAGGGTGGGAATTTTGTTTGTGTTCTAATTGCGTTTCATTGAAGTTTTAAAATTAAGCTGAAGCAGAAGATGAACAAAGAAAGCCTTTGATTGTCTATTGGAAATTGCAGATTTTATGTTAGTATGTATCCAAGTTCTCAAGAACCGAAATCTTTGTTCTTAGCCCTTTCCTCTTTAGTTTTTGACATTCTTGATTTCTTTCTTCTTCCTTATTTATTTATTTATTTTTTAATTTTTAATTTTGTTTTTGCTCTCCTTCATTGGGCCAAAAAGAAAAACTTAGCTGCATCAACGGGCTAAACCCTTCCAAAAACCTTATTAGGCCGCTCAATGTGGAGATATCAGTATGCCATTGTACCATGTTCAATTTGAACTTTTGAAAACTTTGGCACAGAGAGTATGGATTGGGATCCTTTGTAGTGAGGATCCCATCCATTTAAAGTGGATCTGTGTGTATCTCGATACACTATGGGTGGATCGGGACACGTGTTGATCTACTTTGAGTGAGTAGGATCCTCACTACACCTCATTACATGGGGGCTCACTACAAAAGATCTTTTTTCATAGTGGAACATGATTTGGATGGTGCTTGCAGACCATTATTGAGATTGTCATGGTTCTACCATCAAATTTCAGCCAAAGCTGATCAATCATGAGAGAGAGAGAGAGAGAGAGAGAGAGAGAGAGGGGGGGAATTGCCTTCTTTACTAGAGGGGTAGGTAATTGGAGCACAGGAGGAAGCTATGGTTATATATGGAAGCCATTTGTTGCAGAGGCCGCGTGGATTTGCTGTGGGAACTTCGTATTATAGTTGTTATAGTCTTCCTTCCAGGAAAATTCCTTTTCTTTTCGTCAAATGTATATTCAATGACATTAAAGATGATAATATGTTCATGTATTGAGTTTTTGTTAGCCTTGACTAAGGGTGTTAATTGGTTTAACAGTTCGGTGCGATACGGTGTATAGGAGGGTAAAACCAAAATCGAAGTGATTAACTAAACAATATCAAAATTGAAACCAAAATAGATTAGTAATCAGTTTCAGTTTGCCGGTTTTTAAATGGTTTTTCATTAATCGATTTTACTTGCTGTTTATAGACGATTTAATACATCATTTTTAATCGTTTTTTCATAAAAAATACATCCTACATTCCCCTTGTTGATGGAGATATTATGATCACAAAATTCATTTACAATACAGACAAAGATGGCATCTAGTTCATAAGGGATAAACTATGTAACATAAATAAAGCACTCCAAGTCCAAGTAGTACATTAAAACACTAATTCATGTAAGCTGTAGAATATTTAACAGATGTTAATTGTTCATTATTGCCTTACTATTAATAGGCTATGTTTATTTGATGAATGCGAGGATTAGCACTAGTAGACGGTATGGAGAGAATTCCCACACGACCACACCCAATTTTCTCACTTTCACTCACACGTAGGCCATAGCATGAGTAATGAGGGAAACGACCAGACGGGTGCAAGGAAATGAGGAATATTGCATATTATATTATTATTATTATAGTATTACTGCATATTGTAGACCTTCCGACTTCCGAGCTTGTTGCTCACTTGTCGCCGTGAAGATGGACACACTATAGATCGGTCAACGGGGAGCAGCATAGCCAGTATTGCAAGCTGCAGTAGCCACCAGTAGCATATGAAGAAAGAAGGCACAAAGGCAGGAGGCAGCAAAGCTAGTAGTCTAGTTTACCGTCACCGTACGCGACTAGAGATTGAGAGAGAGCCTGTTTAATAATTAACACCCTTTGTATCCTGTTTAGAATAATTAGGGTTTAGTTTATTTTAGGTTTATAGATAACTATAAAATGTTTAAGCGATCTACTTTAATACAATTTAATTGGTGCATAATCAATTTGAAACTGCAGTTTAAACAGTCTCAAACCTAACTAAACCGATTAAGTAATTGTTTTAGAAATCCAAGCCAAAACCAAACCATTTAATAAATAGTCTCCTGGTTCCAACATAAACGGTCTGATTTCAATATGCGATTCCGGTCTAAAAATTGCACCCTTAACCTTGGGTCTTTGACTTGATGGGATGGTCATTTGGTCTTTATTTATTTATTTTTTTCTTGGTTAGGTTTCATGAACTTTGTACGGATGATGCCTCTCCTTGTACCTATTCAGTTGACCAATAATATTTATTTTTTATCAAAAAAAAAAATCCATTTTTTTCCAACAGAAATTCAAATATTATTTTGATTACATAGTAGTTCAAATAGTTTTTTTAACAAGGTAAAGTCAACTGTCTAACTGGAAACTCCAAAAGCACCTGAAATTAGACATTTTAATAGTTTGAAGTCATGAGCATCAACTTCTGTTTGGGAAGTTACCTTCTCCATAGTGATCAATTGAATTTCTATTATTTAACAATAACAAAAGCATGGAAATGACCACACTCTCTCTCCCATTTGAGTTTTAAGAGAATGTTCTTTGCCCAATATTCCCTTTTCTTCTATTTGTAGTTTTATAAGTTAAGAGAAATGTTTCTTTTTTAATGAGGGTTTAAATCCATATTCATGAAACAAATGGAAAGACCTTTTCCCCCTCTCTTAAAGTGATATTTTCAGGGTTGCTTTTTCTTCTCTTTTATCACCAATTTCTTCTTATATTTTACCCTTTTAATCCTTTCTTCACAATCACTCTGGTTGAAAACCCTAACAAAAATAATGCAAAACAGCAAAAGCCCCACTAGTCAAACTGAGCTTATCTAAACGGAACCCTATTCACAATGCTCAGAAAAAAGATTAAAAGGGTAAAATATAAATGCGATGATTTTGTCATTAACGAATTTAAGATGGTGACACATCATCGGTTAATGGCCACGACTTAATGGAAGGGGTTTGATTGATCCATATTTTCAAAAGTAGAGAATGTTAGTGATATTATCACGAAAAAAGACGGATGGATGAGATTAAACCATACTGGGTGTTAGTGATATTTTCCCTTAGAATTTTATCTACACCCTATCCTATTGTCAACACTAACCACCTCGCCTAGTGGGGTCCACCAACACTCACAAATTTTATACTACCGCTCCATCCATTACTCTAAAAAATATGTTACATATATCCATATATACTTGGTATATACTCAAGTAAGACATGGATGATACAGAGGTCTAATATATCACCTTAATATGGGCAAAGATGACCAAAATACCCTCAATTTTATTCTTCAGGGTAAGTCTAGAATGAAGAAAAAAACTTCAACAACTTAATACCACAATAACTGGGGAATTATAGCATCCAACTAAGACTTGATTATGTGGACCGCCTGATCATAAAACCTTTTTCCTTTTATATTATTCTAAGGGTTTCTTACTCCTCAAAACCACGTGGGACCCCCCCACTCCAAAAAAAAAAAAAAAAAAAAAAAAAAGTTATACCGCAACTATAAAGAGTTATCTATTTTCTTCTAAATTTTTACCACTGCAATGTCTCCTTACTGCTAGTTCAAATATGTTGGTTCAAGCCTGAGAGCAGTCACTTTGACTGTTTCCAATTCATCAACCCTATGGCCATTTGAAATTGTATTTGCAATCTGGTTTTGGTCATTACAACATTTTTTTTCCATATTGCCCAAGCTATGGCTGACAGAATAATTATCCAAATGGTCTTCCCTCCCTTTGAAATTAAATTTAACTAAGTCTCCTAAAGTTGCAACCAAAGGGCAAGACAGATGGTAACAAATAGCAAGTTAACTACTAAGAGATGTACCAGTGTATTTTTTTTTTTTTTGCGCCAAAATGCCCACCGCAAGGCCGAGAGGCGGAATTGGACGCTCAAGTGAGCTTTTTTTGTTCGATTTGTTTTTGGTGGAGTTTCCATGTTGTGTCAATGCCATTCTTTTGGCCAATTGTATGTTCCATGATATCATGGCTAACCCCTTGCACCGCATGCAAATGAGAATATTCTCTATATGCTATTTCTTTGACATTTGAGGTTGACTTGAGTTCAATGAAAAACCCAAGGGGACTTTCTTGTCGGGTTTTTCTTTGGTGGAGTCTCCATGTTGTGACAGCACCATTCTATTGGTCAATTATATAACCCATGACATCAAGGCAAGCCCCTTGCGCCGCATATAAATGAGAATATACTTTATATGCTAAGTTTTCGATAAAAATCTATATTTTTTTTCCTTTCTTTTGGTTATATATAGAGAAAAGCATGGAAATGTTCATACTCATAAAACCCGAAAAAGCATGAAAAGCACCATACTCATGAAACCTCCTTCATAGAAATCAATTGAATTTTGTTTTCACATTCATAAACTAACAGAAATATTTCTTTTTTAATTTGAGTTTAATCTCCATATTCATGAAACCAAAAGTATAAAAGCATAATGTGCTGATTTGGTATTCAAGTTCATCGATGTTGGCTTCCCTCTAATCTGAAATTTTCTTGAAGGTCAGTTTTCATGTCTTTATCTTCTTGATTTTTTAATGCTTTGTAGCTTTTTCATTTTAAGTTTAACAATAATGCTGCAACCAAAACTTTGAAGATAAATTATATATTCTTTAAAATTGGTTAGAAATAAATATATACGCTAATTTAGTAGAAAACATAGTCCCATGCATTGTTCAAAATCTACTTATTTTGAAATGTATTTGAAATAATAATACATAAGAAATGTCCAAGGCTACCTTTTGAAAAGATATGGTCCTTTTCTTTATTCTGGGTTTTGTGTTCCGAGTCAACAAATTTAAATTGAGGCCTATGGCTTTAAGTTGGAGCTGATATGGGTCTTCCATTCCATTATTTTAAAAAAATGGACCAGAGGTTGAACCATTCTAGCTAGACTAGTACTTGATAATTTGAATTGTATGCAGTTCCTAATAAGAAATATTAGTGATAGTTTTTTTTTTTTTTTTATAGTAGTAAGGTTGTTGGTTTTCCGATGAAAGGTCCAAATATTACAAAATGCATATTTAATCTAGGAAAGCTCAATGTACCAGCTAATTTCAGTTTCCCATTGAGAGGATTTGATTTATAGTTCTCACATGCTACAAGATTTGATGGGTAAATAACATTTTCTGCACCAAAGGTATCTTTTCGTGGTCATTCGGTTTTCTTCTCTCATGTTACAGAATTCAGAATTAGTAGAGAGAGAGAGAGAGAGAGAGAGAGAGAGAGAGATTGTATCTGTTTCTCTCCTTGTAGTTTTTATTTATAGCAATTAAAAGTAACTAACAGATAGATCAAAGATTTTACAAGTTAGAATCCTAATTACAAACTAAATAAAAGAAGGATAAGAGTTAAATAGAAAAGGTGATAAGTAGGTTACATGGGCTCTTACTTAAATCGGTATTGCGCCTAAATAATCAGGTTCAATACTAAACACTTAAATACTTAATCACTTAAACTAATTAGTACGTAATAGGCATGGCCAAACAAGTCCATTCCTTTATAGTAAAATTAGTTAACACCCCCCTTAAGCTGGAATTTGGGGGAATGTGCGAGCTTTAGCTTGGAACAATATAGCAGTAGCAGTAGCAGTTGTAGCAGTAGCAATAGTCATGACAGCAGTGTAGTAGCAGCAACATAGTATCGATCACTATGAACCACGTAGCAGTAGTTTGCTGTAGTAGTAACACAGTATAAGTCACTACGAACTAAGTAGTAGTAGTAAGCTCTTCCATGAGCAAAGAGGAAATATGTACCAACACGAACAAAGATAGCAAAGGTAGTAGTATTAGTAGTAGTAGAACCAATCACGAGCAGGTCAGTAGCAGATTTGTAACTGAAATAAATAAAGGAACCAACAACAAGGACTAAGTTGTAATAGATATGATCTGATTTCAGATCTGGTAGTAGTAGCCGATGTAGATCTAGTTCAGATCAGGTATTGGACAGCAACAATGAGGCAAATGTGAGGATATGCCTCGAAGGCAGCAGCAGTTAGCTACAGTGGTGCGAGATCTGTTTAGTATAGCAGGTTTCGATGAGATATAAAAAAAATTCAGCAGATTTCGATGAGATCTAGACGCAACGGCAGTAGCAAAATTTAGCAGATCTTGATGAGATCTGGACAACAGTGGCAATAGGGCCAGGTCAGCAACATGTCAGGTTATGTCGACAGTAGCAGTGCAGGTCAGCAAGGTTGTAGACCAGGTCAGTAGTTCTTCATCAACAGGATAGCATATGGATGCTTGCGGCAACAAGAGAAAGGCAGGAGATGGTGCTTTTAAAAGAGATAGCAGTAGCAAGAACAGTAGTAGATCAGCAGGGGATAGCAGAAGCAACAATGATGGTTGTACACCATAACCGAGAACATTATACAACTCTCAAACCGGCTCTGATACCATGTTTCAGAATTCAGAAATAGTAAACAGTAAAATTGGGATGCCCGCTCCCCCGGATTCCGAACCATGTTGGTGGCGCCACATGGCTCTTGATTGAATCGAGCCCACGCACCAGACACGTCCCCCGCCGGGGCCGGGAGGACAGGATGCGGATCCGTAAAACTGAGAGAGAGAGAGAGAGAGAGAAAAGAAATAAAGTAGAGAGAGGAGGTAGGATCTATTGTATTAGCTCCCCTTCTTGTAGCCTGTTAATATCAATTGAAAACAACTAATAGACAGATCTAGGACTCTACAAGTCAAAGTCCTAGTTCAAATTAAATAAAAGAAAGAACAGATCTCCGACTCTACAAGTCAAAGTTCTAATTACAAACTAAACAATAGAAGGATAAGAAACAAGTAGAAAAAGAGATAACCAGACCACACGGGCTCTTAATTAAATAAGTATTGGGCCTGATTATTCAGGTCAATCACTAAACACTTAAATACTTGATCACTTAAACTAATCGGTAATGGGTATGGCTAAATTGGCCCATTTCTTTACAATAATATTTGTTAACACCTCTTAACACCTATCTTTCTTAGTGCTTGATTTTGGGTCATGTGGAACCAAAATCACAGTCATGTTCTGATTACTTTGTTCTTGCTTATATTGATGTGATGCAATTCTTGGAGTGTCTTCAGAGTTTCTATTGGAATTCCTTCTAACCTTTTCCTTTATGTTGATTGATTGCAGAAAATGGGCACGTTGAGTATCAATAGGATCCTTTTGTTGGTGACTCTGTTGGGTCTTGCGAGCTATGGAGTGGCAAAGAAAAGTGAAAACCATCAGCAGCCACTGTCAAGAATTGCTATTCATAGAGCAAGAATTGCTCTTGAGAAATCTGCTTATGTGACAGCCTCACCAACTCTCCTTGGATTGGGGGTACCCTTTTTGATTGTTGTTCTTTGTTTATGGCCTCTTTCTTCTGTTCAACTTCTATCCTTTCAATGTTTCAGAACTTCATTGGAAGTCATTTGGATGTTTTGAATATAAATAGATAAGGATGGATACTCTCCTGCATGAATATGACTACTTGGTGATGCGAGTTAACATCACTCACCCTTCCGTAGGATACATTATTCCAACGATAAATCTTTCCATCTGGATTGACAATTTTGAATCATGTTTCAGGGTACTCTTCATTGAGAAAGGATGTTGAACCCAGATGGCCATTAGATTTTACAACTATCACCGTAGATGAAATACTCTAAATTGATATTATAGAGACTAAAGCAGGATTTTGTCATCGTTTCAGGGTGAAACTAGCCAATGGGTAACTGTAACATTTAGCTCCCCAAATGCCCAAATGCATCAAATAGTGATTGGATTGCAGTCTTTTCCCCAGCAAGTTCTGTAACGTAAGTGACATACATCATACATCTTTAGTATTGAATCCAGCTTTCCTCAGAGATGTCAAAGGCTTTTAAATGACTTGTGAGAGATTTCATTTTGTGTGTTTCATATTTTATATTTTAGTATACTTCAACTAATAGAAAGTTCATGATTCCGAAATTTCCAGTGGTTCCACATGTCCTGCGCCGTATGGGAAACTTCCACCTCTACTGTGTACTGCTCCCATTAAGGTCTCTACTTCCTCAACCTTGGTTTAGTCATGTTCTTACAGTACATATCCAATGCAAAACTACCTATTGGTTGAAATGTTGCTTCTATAGTCTTATAATGTGCTGTTTTGACTTTAACTGGAAGAATGTAAGTGGAAGAACTTATGATTTTTAACCTTGAATTATTTTTGTTCTTGCGCAGTACCAATATGCAAATTACTCCACTGCAGACTACAGCAAAACAGGAAATGGAACTCTATCATTTCTACTAATCAACCAGAGAGCAGATTTTGCTTTTGCACTATTTTCTGGTGATATTTCCAATGTATGCCCCATAACACTCTGGTGATCTAAAAGTTTTATGTGTCATTAATCATATATCACACAAGATGATTATACATACATCTAATGCCTTCCAATTGTTTGGGTTGCAATAACTGTTCATGGAATATCTTTTTGAAACAACAGCCAAATATGATCGCAGTGTCAAATACAACAACTTTCGCATACCCAAATGCACCTCTTTACCCACGCTTAGCCCAAGGACAGACATGGAATGAAGTAAGTCAGTTATTATCTTATTGTAAACTAGATTTGTCAAGATAATTTAGCATGTACTTCAGAAACTGGAAATTGTCACAAATATTCACATTAATTCTAAAGTTCTAGGTGAATAGGAATGGAACACTATTTTTTTTTTTAATCAAAGAGAAAAAAATCCATTCTTTTGTTTCTCCATTTTTGCCTCGGACTAATTATCTGTTGGTGATTCTTGGTCTTACAATGATCTTTTCTTATTTGACAATACTTAGATGACTGTAACTTGGACAAGTGGTTATGGACTCAATGTATCAGAACCTTTTGTGGAATGGGGTCGACAAGGAGAAACTCAAACACTTTCCCCAGCTGGGACCTTGACTTTCACTCGCGAGAGCTTGTGTGGTGTGTAACTTTTTTCCCCTCTTCTCATGGAGTTTTGTACTTATATTATTCAGAATATTGACTGAAAATATATTACTTAGGAATTAGGACAACCCTGTCTAACTAATAGCCTTTCTTAGTAATAATACAAGATTGTAAAAAAAAAAAAAATCTAGTTTATAACTTCTACCTTGGAGATAAATGGTTTATCGTTAAAGAATGATGTTAGAGGCCAACACCAGCTTCGGCCAACCGAATTGTGTTAGCTCCGTTCACATTACTCTGGAAAAAATGTCTGAAGTTTTATTATAGATAGCAAATAAGACATTCTTCTTGTTTTCCATATTCAGGTCCACCAGCAACCACTGTGGGGTGGCGTGATCCTGGTTTCATACACACAAGTTTTATGAAGGAGTTGTGGCCTAATGCAATGTAATGTCTTCTGCTTTTATCATTCTTCTTTTTGGCATATTTTGATTCTCCCTGTAACATTCTCTTATCAATTTAGTATCAGTTCTCAAGAAAAATAATCCCATTATTATTATAGTTACTGTAGAACTTTTGGACATAAGAAGCTCCTATAACCTTTTTGAATGAGAGTGAATTTATTCAGACTATATCTGGCCCCTAACCTTAAAATGCTCAAAACATGGATGATGCAGGTATACATACAAGCTTGGACATAAATTGGTCAATGGTTCATATGTTTATAGTCCAATGTACAGCTTTAAGTCATCTCCTTATCCCGGTCAAGACTCTCTACAGCGTGTAATTATTTTTGGCGATATGGGAAAGGTTAGAATACTCTCTGGCAATTTTAGCATGAACAGTAAATGGCAAACCTCATGGATGTAAAGACCAACAGTTATGTTCCAGAGAGAATATAATGTGCTCTAAGCCTTGATAGAATCAGTATTCAGGGTCCAGCATACAACATTTTGCAGTGTTTTCACAGTAGACAGACTAATGTATTTTTATGGTTTCATCCTCACAGGGTGAGGCTGATGGTTCCAATGAATATGGCCCCCAGCCCGGCTCCCTAAACACCACAAAGCAGCTTATTAATGACCTAAACAATTATGATATAGTCTTCCACAATGGAGACATAACATACGCAAATGGATACCTCTCACAATGGGATCAGTTCACTGCACAAATCGAGCCCATTGCATCAACCAAGCCTTACATGATTTCAAGGTTTGCTTACATTACTTGTCCAAATCATGTGTTCATCTTTTCTTGTTTTTACGAATTGAATAACACTCGCAGTGGAAACCATGAGCGTGACTGGCCCAACTCAGGATCTTTCTACGCTGGTACAGATTCGGGAGGAGAATGTGGTGTGTTAGCAGAGACCATGTTCTCTGTTCCTACAACCAACAAGGATAACTTCTGGTAATCTATGTGCCCATATTAATGCATTGAGTTCAGATACTCTAATGGACTGTAACATTGAGATGTTATCTTTTGTGTTTCAGGTACTCCACTGACTATGGTTTGTTCCACTTCTGCATAGCTGATACAGAACATGACTGGAGACCAGGCACCCCCCAATATCTGTTCATAGAGCAGTGCCTGGCATCTGCTGATAGGCAAAGGCAGCCATGGCTAATCTTCATTGCGCACCGGGTGTTGGGCTACTCATCAGGTTTGCCATATGCCTTAGAAGGGACCTCTGATGAACCAATGGGAAGGGATAGCCTTCAACAGCTTTGGCAGAAGTACAAGGTAGACCTGGCTTTCTATGGACACATCCACAACTATGAAAGGACTTGTCCAGTGTACGAGAATGTTTGCACGATGCCAGCAACAAATTTCTTCCAGGGCACCTTGAATGGGACCATCCACGTAGTTGCAGGGGGTGGAGGCCAGGGCCTTGATGATTTTTCACCAGTCAACACCACCTGGAGTGTTTATAAGGACCATGATTGGGGATTCGTTAAGCTTACAGCCTTTAATTATACAACCCTGCTCTTTGAATACAAGAAGAGTAGGGATGGATTGGTGTATGACTCCTTCACAATTCACCGGAACTACTCTTCCATTGTACCTTGCACTTTTGATAGTTGCCCACTTACCACATTGGCTACCTGATATGTTCTTTTGTGTGTGTGTGTGTGTGTATGTGTGTGAGAGAGAGAGAGTGAGTGAGAGAGAGAGAGAGAGAGTTTGAATCTATAGTCATTGGGTTGCAGATACCCATATCTGCTTGTAACTAAGTAAGACAATAATAAAAGCCAGCCACTTTGGTCAGTTTTTACAATGAGTTGTTATATTGTTTTTGGGGAAAGAATGGGTTCTTCTTTCTCCTTCTTCTTCAACCCAATCACTCCCTGGGCCTGCTACCTAATGGCAGGGTACCACCAACTGCACTAACAATTGTCTTCAATGGGTTCTTTTTCAGTACTCGGACTGTGAGATCCCTCTGTTAACGATTGCTTACTCTTCCCTTCTCCACGAGCCACACCGGGCCAGTCCCAGACGAACCTATCTGCACAACATACTAAGGCAGATGAAATGCTTACTCCAGCAGGAATGACAAGGATGACGTTGACACGCAATGCCATTCTTATGTTACCAGCTAAATCTGTGGGACAAACATCACTTGGACCCAGAAGATAGTCACTGCCCTTTGTGTTGAATTAGTGCTTAACTGGTTTGAAGGTAGTTGATGTGAGCCTATGGTTAAATTCATCCCAAGACGCCACAGACAAGATTCTATATCTACAAAATTCTAAAACAGCCAATTTCAGATCCCAAATTCTTCACTGCAACTTCTTCAAACTCTAGTTGTTTAACAGCCTGAACAAGATTCAGGCTCCAGGCTTCCACTATTTCCTCAGCACCTCAGAGTCTCAAACAATTAAGGGCAAGAAAGCAAACAATGCACCTCAAACCAAATTGACCTTAACACACAATATAGATATCGTTTTACTTTCTTTTACAACATAATCTTAATCAAACACTAAGAGACACAAACGTGGAAGTTGTCAACAAATTGTAAGCCGTCATCTTAATCAAACAGTAAGAGGGTGGAAGGAAGTGTTACTGAACAAAACAGAGTAGAAAACTCACCTCGACAGAGAACTCCCAACGCCCCAATACCAGCAATTCCTATTACTTGCAGACGAAAAACATCAGAGATTAACAGCGAAACGAAAGAGATTTGTTTACCTCAGAACTCGATTAAAGCTTCGCCGTTTGGTTGAATCGTCAAAAATTGATAGGGACAAAAAAATCATTGAAACCTGCAAGAGAAAAAATCCCAAAACCCAATCAGTATTCAGGTTTGGGGATTTTTTCAATGTGATGAAATATACAGGACACAAAAAAAAAAAAAAACAATAAATCCCAAGTCCCTCAAAAAACACAGAGGTACCTTTCAAAAACTAGTATATAAGGGGAATGGTAGGCTAATTACCGGTATGGGACTAAACTCTTAAAGTTTAACATTAATATGCATTCTCATATATATCCATATATCCATGCACACGTAAGTACACCAATCATTAACAAATCTCTTGGCCCCACTACGGAGGTTCTTTTTCGATTTTTTAGTGCTTTGTTTTTCCACATTGCGAACTCTATTCGAACTGAAACTTGAAATGTGTTATAATTTTAATGTATTTTAAAATTAAAGATTCCAAATATTGTTTTAACCAGTTTCTTGAGTATGTCTTTTTTTTTAATAGACACCTAAATAACCAATGCATGTGACTATTTGTGATATGTTTGAATGGTCAATAAGCATGTCTTGTTGACAAAGACATGATTTTTTAGGGTCTTATTCTCCTATATATGGAGAGGGAGATTTAGCCTATTTTTCTAATTGTGGTTATCAACTGCAATCTCTCACTTTGTTTGAATTATTGAGTTAACTTTGTTTTATACTGATTGAGTACAACTCCGGCATACTCAAAAGGACGTATCTGACGAATGCACATTTACTGTCAGAAACCTAGGCTGCTTTATTTTGGAATCAATTTTGCATTATAAATTGCATTATAGGGAGTAAACACTAACTTTAAGATAGTGCTGATTGTGGTATGACCCAGCCTTTAACATCATCTTGATTGTCTCTCTTTACTGTCTTCATCAACATATTATTGGATAAGTTAATAGATAAGTGGTTCTCATTTAAAGTTCTAACATTATTTTACAACAAAATATGTGTAAGAGACCTTATGATTTATTTATCCACAAAATTTCAGGTTAATCAAATTGACCATATGGTAGAATTAGGCATCCAACTAAGGCTTGATTATGTGGACCCGCCAGTTCATAAAACCTTCTTTTTTTTCTATTATTCTAATCATGGATCCATACAAGCACATAGAACTTTGATTCCACATCTTACAATATGGGTTATAAAAATATGATATGAAAATTTTTATGTCAAAACAAACGAAGTTTTAATAAAAATTTGTCGTTCATTTGGCTGAAATGACAACTAAACTAGCATATTATGATGAGGGGATCCCTCATCTTGTTGTGAATATCCTTCATCCTCACTCAAAGTTGGGTAATTTATAACATTTTATTTACTTTAGATATTAATTTATTACCAATATATACTACTTGCTTGAATCATAAGAGGTGAAACTTAATTTTAACATTGCTGCCCAGAGTTAGAATTTTTCTTTCCTTTTCCCTTTTAACTGAGAACAAATAAAAGAAAACTAAATCAAAGCATTCAAGAAGATACAAACATTCAACTCCTTATATCAATCAATAACCAACCCCTCCCACGCAAAATAGTAATAATAATAACCAAGAAATTATACTGCAAATCTAAGATTTTCTATGCTTCAAGTTTCACTAGATACATCCATGACTTGGGTTTGGATCGTCTCTTATTGCTGGAGTCACTCAGTGCATATCCATTGAACTCCTGCCACTGAATCACGATTGGAAAAACTGGACAACAAGAGAGGATCTTTTTTCCTATGGTTTCTCGTCTTCTTTAGTTCAAATATGTGGGTTCAAGCTTGAGAGCCAACCACTCACTTGACTGTCTCCAATTCATCAACCCTAGGACCATATGAAATTGTACTTGCAATCTGGTTTTGGTCATTATAACATTCTTCCCATACTTCCCAAGCTATTGCTGCCACAATAAGTTTCCAAATGGCTTACCTCTCTTAGAAATTAAATTTAAATAAGACTGTGTTTGGTATCAATTTTGTTTTTGATTTTTGTTATTTTTTAAAAGGTATTTTTGAAAACCATTTTTGATCAAAAATAAAAAATCGTTTGGTAATTACAATAAAAAATTAGATTGTAGAATGAGAAATAAATTTAGTATACCTATGTCTAAAAATAATTTTTATAACTTTTATAGATCTATCTACAGCATGGACTATTGGGCCCTCAAGTCAACCATGCACATTTCGGGATCGTTTTCTTATTCTAATCGTCGACGAACTATTAGATGAATTACATGGAACTCAATTATTTTCTAAATTGGATCTACCGTTGCACCAAAGCTCAGAGTAGGTGACTCAAGAAATCTTACAGTGAGCTTCAAAACAAAAGCTCATATAGGATACTGTCCTACCACATTGAATAGCATAGCATGATTTCGTGATCCCTTAAATGGCGTCTTCCCAAACAAAAGCTCATATAGGATACCAGAAGTCCACCGATCTATAGTACTGCCATGTCCTTCAATGCAAGAAAGCTGAACACAATAATCAGAGTTCTTTCACGAGTCCATCTCTGTGTTCAAAGACTTCATAAGAGTTGGGCAAATACACCTTAGAGAAAGAGCAAAAACTGAAAGCATAATACTGCTTAAGGTCTCTGTAAATGATTGATTCCAAACATATGAAGGTACTCCATAGCTAGGAGAACCTCGCCACATAAAATAGTGATGTTATGCGAGGCACCGTCATCAGAGTTGCAAGCAACTCAGTCCTAGGTATACGAACAAACAGATCAAATCAGCTCAATATCACGATTCCAGAAGAATGATGCAGAAGAAAAAATTCCAGAAAAAAAAAATCAAGATTTGAAAGAAAGAACTGAAATTGTAATATGAAGAAAGAACAGACGAACTGAAATTGTATATGAAGAAACGAACAGAAAATGAAATATGAAGAGATGTGAAGAAACTAAAACCGAAGAACATCAGGAACAACAGATAGATCTGATTACAAAGAAAACAAAATATTACAAAACGAAATATTACCAATAGATCTGATTTGATTATAGAAAACCAGAGACAAGAAAAGAAGAACAGAGCTAGAAAAGAAGTAGTCGACGATGACGTCGAAGAAGCAGGAACGACATCTATTGGAATAGGAACAAGATTCACGGCCTGGCCTTTGAGTTAGCCGAATAATACATCAGCGACGATACCGAAGACTGAACCGAACAGACAATCGCCGGTCGAACTAATCGCCGGACAGATAGAACCGAAGACAGACAGATTTCAAGAAAGAACCGAAAAATAGGCAGAGAACAAAATGCAAAACTCTGTGCAAAAAAGAATGTCAAGATTTGACTTTCAGAACAAACAAGAATAATAGGAAATATTGATCAAAACTAGAGAAAAACAAAGAAAGAATTTGCTAACTTTCAAGTAAGGACCGAAGACAAACACACACAGACGACCTTACCAGGAAGGAACATGTAGAGCAGGTTTGTCGCAAGAACTGCTTGAAGAAATTGGCAGGAATGAACATCTGCGCAAGAAGAAGGATAATGATCCCACAACGGACTGAAAAATCCCAAGAACGAGATGATGTTGAAACTCGGTGACTGTCAAAAGCCATTGAAACAGACAGGAAAAAAAAAACCCTAGAATAAAATCACAGCTGATTCAGCCGGATATGAGCAAAGGAACATCTGAATTCCAAATCGGAGCAGAAGGGACGCTGGAGACTAACGATTTCTCTGAAGCTACGGGAGAGACGATGATTTTATAAAAAATTTTAAAATTACATTTTTACCTTCTATGTTTTGCAGTTTATAACATGTGATCATTAAAGGTTGCACAAAAAACCATCAAAAATGATTTTTGACAAAAAAATTAAAAAGAAGTTGCTCTTTTCGAATTTGAATCTCTTTTTATTTTTTTTTCTGATAAGAAATAGCAACAAAAAATAATACCAAACACTTATAAAAATAACAATTTGTCAAAAAAATAAAAATATAAATAATACCAAAGATAGCCTAAGTCTCTAAAGTTGTCAAGGACAAGGGAGATGGTAATCACACTAACACATTGCAAGTTAATTAGGATAGGTTTTTTTTTTTTTTTTTTGTTGCACCGTGGGGCCAAGAGACTGAATTTGACCCCAATGGGACTTCCTTGTTGGGTTTTGTTTTTTTTTTGTTTGTTTTTTGGTGGAGTTTCCATATATGTTGCGTACGCCATTCTTTTGGTCAATTGTATAGTACATGATATCAAGGTTAGCCCCTTGCACCACATATGGATGAGAATATAGTCTATATGCTAAGTTTTTTTATGTTTGAAGTTGACTTGAATTTGATATTTTTGTTTTAAGATTCCCAAGGGGACTCCCTTGTTGGGTTTTTCTTTGGTGGAGTTTCCATGTTGTGTCAACACCTTTCTTTTGGTCAATAGTATATTCCATGATATCAAGGCTAGCCCTTTGCACTGCATATAGATGAGAATACACTCTATATGCTTAGTCTTTGATGTCGTAAGTTAACTTGACTTCAATATTTTTTTTTAAGAAGCGCAAGGGGACTTCCTTGTTGGGTTTTTCTTTGGCGGAGTTTCCCTGTTGTGTCGATGTCATTCTTTTGGTCAATTGTATGTTCTATGATATCATGGCTAATATTCTCTATATGCTTAGTCTTTGATGTCTGAGCCCTTAGGTTGACTTGAGTTCAAAAATTTTTATTTTTTTTTGAAATTCTATATTCTTTTTCCTTTTATATATATATATATATATATATATATATATATATATATATATATATATTAGAAAAGCATGGAAATACTCCTACTCATGAAACCCGAAAAGGCATAAAAATAACCATACTCATGAAACATTCTTCACAGTGATGAATTGCATTTTGTTTTCTCATTCATAAACTTACAGAAATATTTCTTTTTAATTAGATTTTAATTTCCATATTCATGAAACCAAAAGTATAAAAGCATAATGTGCTGATTTGGTGTTCAAGTTCATTGATGTTGGCTTACCTCTATTGAAGGTCAGTTTTCATGTCTTTTTTTCTTGGTTTTTGAATGCTTTGTAGCTTTTTCGTTTTAAGTTAAAAAATAATGCTGCAACCAAAAATTTGAAGAGAAATTATATATTCTTTAAATTTGGTTAGAAATAAATATATACTCATAATTTAGTAGAAAACATAATCCCATTGTTCTGTATCTACTTATTTTCAAATGTATTTGAAGCTCATAATACATAAGAAATGTACAAGAGTTCCTTGTGAAAAGAAATGGTAATTTTCTTCATTCTGGGTTTTGTGTTCTAAGTCACCAAATTTAAACTGAGGCCTGTGGCTTAAAGTTAGAGCCTATATGGATCTTCCATTCCATTATTTAAAAAAAAAAAAAAATGGACCAGAGGTTGGACCATGGTCCATTCTAGCTAGATCAGTACTTGATGATAATTTGAATGAGTGCATAATAAACATTTAGAAATATAAGTGACATATAACTGTATGCAGTTCCTAGTAGGAAATATGAGTGTTGCTAGTAGTAAATTGTTGGTTTTTCAATGAAAGGTCCAACTATTACAAAAATGCATATTTAATCTAGGAAAGCTCAATGTACAAGTTTCAGTTTCCCATTAAGAGGATTTGATTTATGGTTTCAACATGCTATAAGATTTGATGGATAAGTAGCATTTTCGGCACTAAAGTTTATGTTTTCATGGTGGTTTTGTTATCGTTCCTCTTAATACCTATCTTTCTTAGTGCATGATTTTGGCTCATGGGGAACCAAAATCAAAGTTATGTTCTGATTACTCTGTTCTTGCTTATACTGATGCAATACAATTCTTGGAGTGTCTCAGAGTTTCTATTGGAATCCCTTCAGACCTTTTCCTTTCTGTTGATTGCTTGCAGAAAATGAGCATTATGAGGATCAATGGGCTGCTTCTTCTGGTGACTCTGTTGGGTCTTGCAATGTATGGAGTGGAAAGTGGAAACCATCAGCCTCTCGCAAGAATTGTTATCCATAAAGCAAGAATTAATGCTCTTGAGGCATCTGCTTTTGTGACAGCCTCACCAACTCTCCTTGGATTAGGGGTATCTTTTTTTATTACTTATCTTCATTTATATCCACTTTCTTCTATTCAACTTCTATCCTTCTCAATGTTTCAAAACTTTAGTGAAATCCATTTTGATGTTTTGAATCTAGATGGATAAAGTTGGATACTCTCCCCTGCATGAATATGACTACTTGGTTCTCTGAGATGCAAGTTAACTTCAATGAGTTTGCATTCTTTGTAATTTATGATTTCCACATATATATCTCCAGGTCAAGTTTCAGAATTTTGAATCAAGTTCCAGAGTGCCCTTCATTGAGAAAGGACATTGAACCCATATGACCACTAGATTTTACAATTATCACCATAAATGAATATATTCTCCATGGTATTTACAGATTAATGGAGGATTTTGTCATTGTTTCAGGGAGAAAGTAGCCAATGGGTCACAGTAACGTTTAAAACTCAAAATGCCTCAAATGATGATTGGATTGTAGTCTTCTCTCCAGCAAGTTCTGTAAAGTGACATACATGATACATCTTCATTATTGAATTGATACATCTTCAGTATTGAATCTAGCTTTCCTCATAAACGTCGAAAGCTTTTAAATGATTTTTGTGCTGGAGAGTTCATTTTTTGTGTTTTGAATTTAGGTTTTTATGTTCTTGAACTAATAGACAATTCTTGGTTCTGAAATTTCCAGTGGTTCCACTTGTTCTTCAACATATAATAGAATTCTTCCTCCACTACTGTGCTCTGCTCCCATTAAGGTCTGTCCTTCCTTTGCCTTGGTTTAGTTTTGTTTTCCAGCATTGTTCTGGTGCAAAACTATCTATTGGTTGAAGCATTGCTACAAAAGTCAAATGGGCTATTTTGGATTTAAACTGGAACAAAAGAGGAAGATATATGACACTTTGAATTATTTTTCTTCTTGTGCAGTACCAATATGTGAATTACTCCACTGCAGACTACATCAAAACAGTAAATGGAACTCTGTCATTTCTAATGATCAACCAGAGAGCAGATTTCGCTTTTGCACTATTTTCTGGTGGACTTTACACTGTATGCACCTTCTCCTTCTTAACAATAAATAAATAAATAAATAAAGACACTATTAAGCTAATCTTCCCTCCACTTTTTGAGAGCTCTATGAAGCAAAGTGTGGTGATTCCTATGTTTCAGCATCTTCCTGTATTTTGTCTTGTAGATTAGCTTTTGATTACTAGCATGAGGTTTTATTTATCATCTTAGTTATGAGTCAAATTTTCGCCAGAGGAACTGCTTCTTTTACGGGGGTTTAGATTCCAGCATATGCATCATATCTGTTTTGGCCTCCAATCTTCTTTCTCTCTAGCATGTGTTTCTCTAGTTCATCTAGACAGAATATATGTTACACTAACCATACTTCAAATATCTTTTTGAAACAACAGCCGAAGCTGATTGCTATGTCTAATACAATAGCTTTTGCATATCCAAATGCACCTCTTTACCCACGCTTAGTCCAAGGAATGATATGGAATGAAGTAAGTCACTTCTTCACTTACTGTAAACTGAATTTGATAGTATAATTTTAGCATGTATTTCAGAACTGGAAATTTTTGTCACAAATTTCACATTAATTCTGTAGTTCCAGGTGAATATGAATGTAATGCTGATTTTTTAGCAGAAAGAAAAAACCCATTCTGTTATTGCTCCATTTTTCCTGGTGCTAGTTACTTGCTGGTGCTTTTGCTGGATATTCATGGTCTTCCAGTGATCTAATCATTATTTGATGAATATTCAGATGACAATAACTTGAACCAGTGGATATGGACTCAGTGAATCAGAACCTTTCGTGGAATGGGGTCGACAAGGAGAAACTCAAATACATTCCCCTGGTGTGACCTTGACTTTCACTCGTGAGAGCTTGTGTGGTGTGTAAATTCTTCATCATTTTTTGTTACTATTTGGAAACTTCAGCATGAGCAGTAAATGGCAAACTTATTGACCCAGTAATTTTGTCCATGGTCCATGGATGTAAAGACCAACAGATGTGATATCTAAACTCTAATGTGCTATAAGACAGTACACCAGTATTTGAGGGTCATGCTTGATATCCATACAACATTTAGCAGTGTTTTTCTATCAGATAAACTAATTACTTTTATGTTTCCCTCTTCTCAGAGTGAGGCTGATGGTTCAAATGAATATTACCTCCAGCCCGGCTCCCTTAACACCACGAAGCAGCTTATTAACGACCTAAACAATTATGATATAGTCTTCCACAATGGAGATTGTAACAAAATAGAAAAGAAAGAAAGGGAAGATGGAGAGAGACAATCAATATGTGTTTCTCCTCTCCTTATGTCTTTGTATTTATAAAGAAAATAGTAGCCAACTATTACAAGAAAATCTCTCAAATTAGAAGAGACGAAATAAGAAAGATATAGACTTAGGAAAGAGATAAACTAACTTAGGAAAGAAAAGAGCTTAGTCAACAAGACTAAGACTTATTCCAATTACCAACTAGACAACTAAACTATTTAGGAAACTATCTTAACACCCTCCCTCAAGCTGGTACGGGAAAATGTGAGAGCTTCAGCTTGGAACAATGTAGCTGCGGAAGTAGTAACAGCAGTAGTAGCAGCAGTAATTTAATCGTGGCGGCAGTAGTAGTAGTAGCAGTAGAGATCGCATCACATGCAATAAAAGTAGAGGTTGCATTACGTGTAATAGTAGTAGGCTCCAACATGAGCAAGGTAGTAGTAAACTCCAACATCAGCAAGGTAGTAGTAGGCTCCAACATGAGCAAAATAGAGAAAAGTGTCTCTTCCATGAGTAGACACGAACCAACTGATGACTTGAGTAGATAAGTAATCTTCAACTGATTACTTGAGCAGATAAGTCTTCAACTAATAACTTGATTAGATAAGAATCCCTAGTCTCCCCCTCACGTGGACAAATAACGGAGGAGAACACCCAACAAGAATACCCACAAAATAAGAAACCAATAATCTTCAAGCACCTCGTACCTGTAGTAGCAAAGGTAGCATTTCAAAGGATGTAATCCTATTTACTTCTGTTACTTGCCTAAACTATGTATTCATCTCTTCTTGAACATATTGAACAACATTCAACGATTTTTCATTGCAGTGGAAATCATGAACGTGACTAGCCCAACTCAGGATCTTTCTATAGAAATTCAGATTCAGGAGGGGAATGTGGTGTGTTGGCAAAGACCATGTTTTATGTTCCAACAACCAACAAGGATAACTTCTGGTATCTATGTGCCCACATTTATGTACTCGGTTCATGTTAATTTAAGGTAATATTTGTTAAGTTTCCATCTCAAATGCTCAAACTAGTACGTGGAGAGATTAATATGTAAGGAACCCAAGATTCTAGTCTTAAGCAATGTTGGGATTTTGGATGCCCTATATATGTGAGAGTCCCTCCCCTTACTAGTATGAACTTTTGACATGAAAACTTAACAATGTTTAATTGAAATGTTACCTTTTGTGCTTCAGGTACTCTACAGATTATGGTATGTTCCAATTCTGTGTAGCCGATAATGAACATGACTGGAGACCGGGCACCCCGCAATGTATATTCCTAGAGAACTGCCTAGCATCTGTTGATAGGCATAGGCAGCCACGGTTAATCTTCATCGCACACAAAGTGTTGGGTTACACTTCATCCTATTTGACACAAGGGACTAGTGGGGAACCAATGGGAAGGGACAGCCTTCAACAGCTTTGGCAAAAGTACAAGGTAGACCTGGGTTTCTATGGCCATGTCCATAACTACGAAAGGACATGTCCAGTGTATGAGAGCATTTGCACAATGACAGAGACAAAATTCTTCCAGGGCAGCTTGAATGGGACAATCCATGTAGTTGCAAGGTGCAGGCCAGAGCCTTAGTCCTTTTGGACCAGTCAACACCACTTGGAGTGTGTACAAAGACTATGACTGGGGATTTGTTAAGCTTACAAATCTGGTCTAACCAGTGGTGTGATGAACCGTCAAGAAAACCAACAGTTCAATCAGGATCTCATATAGGCCGTGTCCATCCGATTAAACCAGATACATTCCATAAGTATAATCAGAGTAAATAAACAATAACGAAAGTCTTTAATACTAATGAACTGAGTATCTAACAGTAATAGCATAATTAATTATCCAATTATCTCCAAAGTAACCCAAGACATAAAATAAAATAAAGTAATCAATTACATGTTTCGATAACCAAACAACTAAACTAATCGAAAACACATGAATTGCACTCGCATGACGGATTATGCGCCTCTTCCATAGCTTTCCCGTCCATCGCCGTTACGTGTCCATACGTCGGCGTGTTCATGTAATCTTCAACGGTAGGATCTGCATCAACAACTAAAAAATATTCGACGTCAAAAGGGTGAGCACACATCACGGCTCAGTGAGCAAATAAAACAATGTAACAAACATATGCATGCATTCAATTCATAACTTTGGTCTGATTTTTAAGTTTGCAATATGCTATAGAAAGGATTGGCAGCCACCGCACCTCTATACACGAGTGTGTGAATCCGCCCAATGGATTAAACATCATTGTTGTCCCATATGCACCCACCATAGAATAGAGATAGAGCTAAAGTGTCCGGATCAAACACCGTCAACACTTTCCCTAATGCCCTACCCATACCAACACATAAACCCCTATTGCCGAGGGCTTACAAATTTGGCTCGCAATTAACCAATCTTAAATGTCATCCAGTGTATCCAAGGCTTCACCCTAGCATCCCTCAATACATCCATAGAGATAGAGCTAAGGTCCCCCCGGCATAGTCGAAAACTACACGGTCCTAGACCACCTCCCCTGATGCCCTACGACGTAATAGTTTTGTTACAGTAATGACGATACAACGATGTCAGTGAACAAAACTTGAGTAGAGATAGAGCTAGAGTCTGGTGACCAGGATGAACTACAATGTCACGTCCTCCCCCTGATGCTCCACTCACATCAAGTACACTAACCACACACACATAATCACATGTTTATTCCTAGCATCATCATCATCATCATCATGTAATAGTAGACATAATTAAATATGCATGAATAGTAATAACAGAAATATTGGATGGCATGTTATATGCACATTACAAACAAGAAATCATAGAATTAGGAATAGCATTGGACTCAATAAAAATAAACAGTTTATTATTAGCCAGTTAGTTTAGGTTATGTTCCCTCACCTGCTAGAAATGTTCAATCTTCTCCAAGCTTCTTAACTCACTCTTGAACCTCTTGGAAACCTAAGAAATTTACAAGTTCTAAGTTAAGGTTCAAGCTCATCAATTTACAGTAGTCAATGGTCCATACTAGAATCAAACAGACCTCCAGAAGCTAAGTGGTCGCAGGTGTGACTGCACCTGTGGTCTCAGTTTTTGCGACCACAGGGTGTGGGGTCGATACGTGTGGTCGTATGACTGGTCGCATGTTATGCGACCACACCCTCCCTGGAACCTTCCCGATCGAGGGCGTGTGGTCGAATATATGTGCCTCATGTGGTCGATCATACCTGCGACCACACAAGTTTTTGGTCGAATTTTACTCTTAGCCACATTCCCTTATAACTTGATTCCATGGCTAATATTATGATCCTTTCTATGATTGTTCTATGACTTAAAATTCACACTTTTACATAATCCTTCACCATAATCCGTTCTTCATGGATCTCCTTAGAGTTTGTTCATGGTCTTAGGATTGAGATCTTACTTTGAACCAATATCTCCTCTATAATCTATTCTAGGCTTTCAACTAACGTAGGGAATGATTCCATACCTTAAACTTACTGGAGAATCAGAGCTTTCTCTGCAATTCATTCTCCTAGTTTTCCTCTTCAATTCTCTTTCTCTTCCTTCTCCTCTATTACTCTCTCTTTCAGTTTGGGTTCTAAATGAGTGAAAGAGGCTAAGGGACGTTCTTTATATAAAGGAAAACTTTCACATAAAGTCGCACTTTGATTAGGAAAGAACCCTCCTCAGATTAGGAAGGTTTCCTAATCACAGAGTCGGTTATACCATCGTGTGGTCGCAGAATCTGTCGATCACACGTCTCAAAACTACAACCACACGTCCCAGACTTGAGTGGTCTTAATATTCTAAGGTGTGGTCAACCACACCTGTTTAGGTATGCTACCACACGCTCCTAATTAGATGATTTTGGTTCGAATTATATACATAGTCTTGTGGTTTCTTTATGTATTTTGTTCGTTTGATCCGACCATGATAGAAAGACTTAATACAAGATGGTAAAATCAGGTTAATAAGATATGAGTCTTACATAGGCAGCCACGATTAATCTTCACACAGAGTGTTGAGTTGTTACCAGTGTTGGGTTGTTACACTTCATCCTATTTGATAGAAGGGACCAGTGGGGAACCAATGGGAAACCAATGGGAAGGGACAGCCTTCAACAGCTTTGGCAGAAGTACAAGGTAGACCTGGGTTTCTAGGTTTGGATGGCCATGTCCATAACTACAAAAGGACGTGTCCAGTGTATGAGAGCATTTGCACAATGACAAAGACAAAATTCTTCCAAGGCAGCTTGAATGGGACAATCCATGTAGTTGCAGGGGGTGCAGGCCAGAGCCTTAGTCCTTTTGGACCAGTCAACACCACTTGGAGTGTGTCCAAAGACTATGACTGGGGATTTGTTAAGCTTACAGCCTTCAACCATACAACAATGCTTATGACTCCTTCACTCTCCAGCGGAACTATTCGGCCTGGCAGCTTGTACTTTTGATAGTTGCCCAAGTACCACATTGGCTACCTGATGCATCGTTAATTCCGGCCATAAAGCCTTGAATTGCAGGATTGGATGAGCCACAATTGAGATCGGTAGCGGCCAATTCAGATCTAATCTCGATTCCGTAAACCCTGTTCACTGGTGTTTTTTGTACTTAATAGGGATAAGTTTGAATCTAGAGTCATTGGGCTGCAGATGCAGACAGCCATATTTGCTTCCCTGTGTAACGGCATAAGACAATAATGAAAGCCAATCTCTTTGGTCAGTTTTTTTAATTTCTAAATCGTTTGAGAAGTTGGAGTTCAATGTCTCCAAACCCCTTCCCCACTCCATTATTTGTTGTCAGGGCTCCACTCTTTGTCATCGTCCGCCACCATCCTTGCGGCTTGAATTCTCAGTAATGGTCTGACACTCTGACCCTAGAAATGTTGAAACCCTTTCGCAGTGGCAACGCATCTCTGTAACTTCTCCTAGTCCCTCTCATTTCTCAAATCAGAGCTAAGAAAAGAACAATAAGACGATGAAGATGGTGAGCTTTTCCACAATGAGGGCTGCCGAAATTTTCGTTCCCGGTTTCAGTTGAAGTTTGAGGGGAGAGGCGGAGAGCAGTAGGAGAACAGAGACAAGGGAGATTGAAGGCATCGAACCCAGATGGATTGGAAAGGAAGGAGACTAGGAGATTCTCATGATGGTCGCAGGTTGATCGTGGTTGGTGGCAGGGGAAGGAGACTAGGAGATTCTCATGATGGTCGCAGGTTGATCGTGGTTGGTGGCAGGGGAGAAATGCAGAGAGGGGAGACACGATGGATGGAGCTCAGAGAGTGGGATTAATTCAATAATCGACAAGATTGATATATATATATAAAAATTTTTTTTTTTTTTTACCCACAAGATTACTTACTGATGGATATAGATCATTGGTAAGATTGATTCCATTGATAGAGAGGCAATTCCAATCAAGGTTTACTTTCAGGTTTTGGTGGATTCAAATCCTCTTTTACCTTTTATATTCGTATGAGAAAATCTAGTGGCTGTTATCTATTGTACACGTATATCAATACATGATATGTATGCATCTCATGGCAGCATGAGGGACATGAAGGATTTTTATCTAGTTTTGGTCATATCAATCATTTCGAAGAATCGGGTATGATTTTAATGGCGTACTGACACATGATTGATATTGATTAAAATAATTAGAATTTAGGTAGAATCGGGTATAGGATAAAGATTAGTCGAAATTGATACAAATTGACTAATCCAATTGATACGATATCGATTAGTGGAGCCATGATTCCAATAAACTTATTTGTCTCCTTTCATTTAGAGGGAGGTGGGATGAAACATCCATGAACATCCTCGTTTTAGATTTAATTAATGATGGTGGCAATGCCGAGAGTAGGGATGGGACCAATTCTTTTGTAAATGTTGTCTATTTTCCTCTTGGTTCTGATTTGTTTTATTCATTAATTCAATATTCATCATCTTTTGCACCCGAAAAAAAAAAAAAAAAAGCTAGTTTTAAAGGATCCATTTATTGGACACCGATTTATGTCAATGGCCCATTGACACCATTCCCTTTCATCAATGTCATTCAATGTCATTGGCCATCAAGAAAACTCAAAAGAAGGGATTTTTTATATAGAAGGGGTGAAGGGATTTTTGCTCCATCTGACAAATCCATGACACCAACAACTGGTGTCAATAAGAATATCCCTTTTAAAAAGCATAAAACCTTTATTCTAATAAAGTCTAATATAGATAATTCAACTTCAGTCCAAAAACCCCAAACTAGCTTCTTCTTCTTTTTAAGGTAAAAAGGCCTTCAAACTATCTTGGGTTAATGGGATTTGGGTTTAACTCTTTTTTTTTTAAATAATAAATTCATTTTATTTTGTAGGGATTTGAAAAGTAAAATAAATGTTACATATTGTAAAAAATTTAAATAATTTATATAAAAATTTTGTTTTAAGTTTGAAAAATCTCTCTCTAGTGTGTGAGAGAACACCAAAACAATAAGGAATCTCCAGAGTTTCATTATATAATATTTTTTACGGGAGAAAGATCTATAAACTAACGGGGCATATTGAAATCTTATATGCTAATAGAAAAATAGGAACACAAGAAGAACTGTTAATCCATGTATTTTACATTTTATGTCAACGCCATTCTTTTGGTCAATTGTATATTCCATGATATCAAGGCTAACCCCTTGCGCCGTACATAGATGAGAATATACTCTATATGCTGTCTTCGATGTCTGAAATTGACTTCAATGTCTGAAATTGACTTGAGTTCAATATATATATTTTTTAAGAAATCTATATTCTTTTTCCTTTTCTTTTGGTTTTATATATATAGAGATAGATACCAAAGCATGAAAATGCCCATAATCAAGAAACCCAAAAAAAAAAAAGCATGAAAATGATCATACTCATTAAACATTATTCACAAGTTATCAATTGAATTTGTTTTCACATTGACAAACTTACAGAAAATATTTCTTTTTTAATTAGAGTTTAATTTCCATATTCATGAAACCAAAAGTATAAAAGCATAATGTGCTAATTAATTTGGTGTTCAAGTTCACTGATGTTGGCTTCTCTCTGATCTCAAATTTTTTTGAAGGTCAGTTTTCATGTCTTTATTTTCTTGGTTATTGAATGCTCTGTAGCTTTTCCGTTTTAAGTTTAACAATATGTTGCAACCAAAAATTTGAAGAGAAATTATATATTCTTTAAATTTGGTTAGAAATAAAATATGCACTAATTTAGTACAAAACAGAGTCCCATTGTTCAGAATCTACTTATTTTCAAAAGTATTTGAAGCTCATGATACAAAAGAAATGTCAAAGGATGCCTTGTGAAAAGATATGGTCATTTTCTTCATTCTGGGTTTTGTGTTCTGAGTCACCAAATTTAAATTGAGGCCTCTGGCTTTAAGTTGGAGCTGATATGGGTCTTCCATTCCATTATTTAAAAAAAATGGACCAGAGGTTGGACCATTCTAGATAGACCAGAACTTGATAATTTGAATGAGACTATGAGTGCACAATAAACACTAAGAAATATAAATGATATTATCTTTCATGGTCTTTTGGTTTTCTACCTTCTTGTCTTTCTTAGTGCTTGATTTTGGGTCATGTGAAACCAAAATCAAAGTTATGTTTTGATTACTTTGTTCTTTGCTTATTTGATGTGATGCAATTTTTGGAGTGTCTTCAGAGTTTTTATTGGAATTCCTTCTGACCTTTTCTTTTCTGTTGATTGATTGCAGAAAATGGGCATTATGAGGATCACTGGGCTACTTTTGCTGGTGATTCTGTTGGGTCTTGTTAGCTATGGAGTGGAAAGTGGAAACCATCAGCCTCTCGCAAGAATTGCAATCCATAAAGCAAGAATTGCTCTTGAGGAATCTGCTCTTGTGACAGCCTCACCAACTCTCCTTGGATTGGGGGTACACTTTTTGATTACTGCTCTTTGTTTATAGCCACTTTCTTCTATTCTACTTGTGTCCTTTCAATGTTTTAAAACTTCAGTGAAAATCATTTTGATGTTTTGAATCTAAATGGATAAAGTTGGATACTCTCCCCTGCATGAATATGATAACTTGGTTCTCTGAGATGCAAGTTGACATCAATGAGTTTGCATTCTTTGTGAATTCATCATTTCCACATATAAATCTCTAGGTCAGGTTTCAGAATTTTGAATCAAGTTCCAGAGTGCACTTCATTGAAAAAGAAATTGAACCCATATGGCCACTAGATTTTACAATTATAACCATATATGAAAATACTCTCAACGGTATTTAGAGAATAATACAGGATTTTGACACTGTTTCAGGGAGAAAGTAGCCAATGGATCACAGTAACGTTTAAAACTCAAAATGCATCAAATGATGATTGGATTGGAGTCTTCTCTCCAGCAAGTTCTGTAAAGTAAGTGTCATACATGATACATCTTCAGTATTGAATCTAGCTTTTCTCAGAAATGTCGAAGGCTTTTAAATGACTTCTGTGCTGGAGAGTTTATTTTCTGTGTTTTGTACTTTAAATTTTTATGTTCTTGAACTAATAGACAATTCTTGGTTCTGAAATTTCCAGTGGTTCCACCTGTCCGGCAACAAATAGTAGAATTCTTCCTCCACTACTGTGCTCTGCTCCCATTAAGGTCTGCTTCCCTTGCCTTGGTTTAGTTGTTTTACAGTATGGTTCCAGTGCAAAACTATCTATTGGTCGAAGTGTTGCTACTATAATCTAGTGGGCTGTTTGGCTTTAAACTGTAAGAACAAAAGAGGAATATAAACAAAACCTTGAATTTTTTTTTCTTCTTATGCAGTACCAATATGCAAATTACTCCACTGCAGACTACAGCAAAACAGGAAATGGAACTCTGTCATTTCTACTGATCAACCAGAGAGCAGATTTCGCTTTTGCACTATTTTCTGGTGGAATTTCCAATGTATGCACCATAATAGTCTGTTGATCTCGAAGTTCTATGTGTCACTGGTCATATATCTAACAAGATGATTATACATACATATAATGCTTTCTAGTTTTATTGACATTGAAATGCACCTTCTCCTTCTTAACGAAAAAATAAAGAATATCAAGCTAATCTTCCTTCAACTTTTTGAGAGCTCTATGAAGCAAAGTATGGTGATTCCTATTTTTCAGCATCTTCCTGTATTTCTTTTTGGGAGACACTCTGCTGAAGTTTGAATACTGCAATCGAAATTCCAAGGTTCTCTTTTTGTTTTTTTTTTTTTTTTTTTTTTGGGGGGGCTGTTTATTAGCTTTTGATTACTAGCATGAGGTTTTATTTATTTATCATCTTAGTTATGACTTCTATTCTATTTGGATTCCTTTCCTAGCCTCATTTCTATCTTCTGTTATGACCTGAAAGGGTGCCCTACATCTTGTAATTCTAATTCATTTGAATGAAAATCCACATTCATCATCTTTTTTTTTTTTTTTTTTTTTTTTTTTTGGGGGGGGGGGGGGATATGTATTATATCTGTTGTGGTCTCCAGTCTTCTTTCTTTTCAGCACGTGTTTCTCTAGTTCATCGAGACAGAATATTTGTTACACTAACCATAATTCAAATATCTTTTTGAAACAACAGCCGAAGCTGATTGCTATGTCAAATACAATAGCTTTTGCATATCCAAATGCACCTCTTTACCCACGCTTAGCCCAAGGAAAGATATGGAATGAAGTAAGTCAGTTCTCTTATTGTAAACTGAATTTGATAAGATAATTTAGCATCGATTTCAGAAACTGGAAATTTTTGTCACAAATTTCACATTAATTCTATAGTTCCAGGTGAATATGAATGGAATGCAAGTTTTTTAGCAGAAAGAAAAAAACCCATTCTGTTGTTGCTCCATTTTCGCCTGGTGCTAGTTATTTGCTGGTGATTCAAGGTCTTCCAAAATCTAATCCTTATTTGATGAATATTCAGATGACTGTAACTTGGACAAGTGGATATGGACTCAACGAATCAGAACCTTTTGTGGAGTGGGGTCGGCAGGGAGAAACTCAAATACGTTCCCCCGCTGTGACCTTGACTTTCACTCGTGAAAGCTTGTGTGGTGTGTCCCCCCCCCCCTTCTCTCCTCTTCTACCTTGAAAGTCATATGCAAGATCAATGAAAATCTTGACAAAAATAAATGCTGTTAGCTCTACTCACATAACACAATGATCAGCTTCATCTGTAATAGCAACTTTAGATATAACTCCCATAAGAATGTCTAAAGTTTCATGATAAATGGCAGATAAGACATTTTTCATGTTGTCCATATTCAGGTCCACCAGCAACTACAGTGGGATGGCGCGATCCTGGTTTCATACACACAACTTTTATGAAGGAGTTGTGGCCTAATGCAATGTAACATCTTCAGCTTTTACCATTCTTCTTTTGGCCTATTTCTGCAACCCCCCAAAAAAGAAAAAGAAAAAGAAAAAATTCTTTTAAGAATTTATTATCAATATCAAGAAAAGTAATTCACAGTACATCATAAACCTATCACAGTTACTTTCCGAAATCATCTTATGTAGTAGGACTTTTGGAGGAAGAAACTCCTGTAAACTTTTGAATCGTTGTATTTATTCAAACTATATAGGGTCCTAACCTTAAAATTCTAAAAACATGGATGATGCAGGTATACATACAAGCTCGGACATAAATTGATCAATGGTTCATATGTATGGAGTCCAATGTACAGCTTTAAGGCATCTCCTTATCCCGGTCAAGACTCTCTACAACGTGTGATTATTTTTGGTGATATGGGAAAGGTTAGAATACTATTTGGAAACTTCAGCATGAGCAGTAAATGGCAGACCTTTTTGACTCAGTAATGTTGTCCATGGTCCATGGATGTAAAGACCAACAGATATGATATCTAATGTGCTCTGAGACAGTACCAGTTTTTGAGGGTCATGCTTGATATCCATACAACATTAACCAGTGTTTTCCTATCAGAGAAACTAACTACTTTTATGCTTTCCTCTTTTCAGGGTGAGGCTGATGGTTCAAATGAATATTACCCCCAGCCCGGCTCCCTTAACACCACAAAGCAGCTTATAAATGACCTAAACAATTATGATATAGTCATCCACAATGGAGACATAACTTACGCAGATGGGTACTTATCACAATGGGATCAGTTCACTGCACAAGTCGAACCCATTGCATCAACCAAGCCTTACATGATTACAAGGTTTGTAATCCTATTCACTTCTATTACTTGTCTAAACTACGTATTCATCTCTTCTTGAACATATTGAACAACACAAACGATTTTTCATTGCAGCGGAAATCATGAGCGTGACTGGCCCAACACAGGATCTTTTTATACTAATACAGATTCAGGAGGAGAATGTGGAGTGTTAGCAGAGACCATGTTCTATGTTCCTACAACCAACAAGGATAACTTCTGGTATCTATGTGCCCACATTTATGTATTGAGTTCATGTAAATTTAAGGTAATTTTTGTTAAATTTCCATCTCAAAAGTCCCTCCACTTACACTAGTTTGGACTTTTGAAATGGAAACTTTAACAATGTTTAATTGAAATGTTACCTTTTGTGCATCAGGTACTCCACAGATTATGGTATGTTCCACTTTTGCATAGCCGATACAGAACATGACTGGAGACCAGGCACCCCGCAATATCTATTCCTAGAGAACTGCTTTGCATCTGTTGATAGGCAAAGGCAGCCATGGCTAATCTTCATCGCACACAGGGTGTTGGGTTACTCTTCATCTTCATTCTATTTCTCACAAGGGACCAGTGAAGAACCAATGGGAAGGGACAGCCTTCAACAGCTTTGGCAGAAGTACAAGGTAGACCTGGGTTTCTATGGCCATGTCCATAACTATGAAAGGACTTGTCCAGTGTATGAGAGCATTTGCACAATGACAGAGACAAAATTCTTCCAGGGCAGCTTGAATGGGATGATCCATATAGTTGCAGGGGGTGCAGGCCAGAGCCTTAGTACTTTTGCAGCAATCAACACCACCTGGAGTGTTTACAAAGACTATGACTGGGGATTTGTTAAGCTTACAGCCTTCAATCATACAACAATGCTCTTTGAATACAAGAAGAGTAGGGATGGGTTGGTGTATGATTCCTTCACCATCCAAAGGAACTATTCGTCCATGGTAGCTTGTACTTTTGATAGTTGCCCGAGTACCACATTGGCTAGTTGATGCATCTTTTTGCTAAAGGTCAGCATTGTATTGATAAATTGGAAAAAAAATAAAAGTAAATGATACATACTATCAATGGTAGTAATAACTCCACCTTCAGCATTGCCATTAGCAAAGCCCCACCATTGATTTTAAACCCAATGTACTAGTTGAATCTATATCTTGGACGCTCAAATGTGTCCCACACTACATTTCTAACTATAATATTTGGACATACATGCCATTCCATGCTTTCTAACTCAGTAACTGCCCATTTTGCTAGAATATCTGCCATCTCATTTGCCTCTCGTAACAGTGTGTTATCCTTAGTTGAAATGTAGATAAGTCAGATGATAGCTTATTCCATAACTGTTGGAAATACCATGGAACTTGAGAGGTAGTAAGATTGTCAATAACAGCTATCGAATCACATTCCACCCATATTTTTTGTCGTCCTTGCTTAATGGCCTCTTGAATACCCTTCATTGCTACTGCTACTTCAGCTCTGTAGTTTGTAGTGTTGTTTATGAATTCTGAGAACGCATAAAGAACTTTTCCACAACTATCTCTGAATACACCTCCTGCTCCTGCATCACCGGGGTTACCTAGCGAACATCCATCTATATTAATCTTGCACCAACCTGGAGGGGGTTTACGCTATATTACAGTCATTATTTTCCTTGGTTTGGCAGGATGTGTAATTAGTTGGAAAACTTTCTAAATATATAAATCCTCAACCTTTTTGACTATGCATGGCTTGATTACTGATGCTGATTGAAGATCTTTGTTGATTTCATGTAATGTGCTGTTTGCTGCTATTTTAATACCATCATAGCAGCACCTATTACGAGCCTTCCATATATTATGTAATACTATATAAAAAAGCGGCATCCACAGCTCTCTTATAGGCACAACATGTTTCTTCCTTTTCCACCATGTCAACAAATTATTAGATGATGTAAAACTTTCCCAACTAAGATTATATATAGACAATATAGATCTCCAAACCGTTGATGCAAAATCACATTCCAAGAAGAGATGATTCCAAGTTTCTTCATACCTGTGGCATATATAACATCTGGATGTTATAGGAACTTGTTTGTTCCGAATAATATCATTTGTAGGTAACTTTTTCCAGCACCAACGCCACCCAAAGATGGTTGTTTTGGGGGTTAGAGTT
Organism: Protea cynaroides; assembly: GCA_028583415.1. NCBI lineage: Eukaryota > Viridiplantae > Streptophyta > Magnoliopsida > Proteales > Proteaceae > Protea > Protea cynaroides. The sequence continues at coordinate 16,158,855 of CM053273.1, forward strand.
TTGTTTCATAGATCAACAGCCCATTCAGGTGGTAATTGTGATAGCCGTTTCCCATGCCATGCCGAGGCTACTGAGGATTCCCCTTTCGTGGACAGAGACCATATTGATTTGTCATTTTTGTCTTTTACCAGCGGGATCTTTTTTATTTCTTCTATAATATCATGCAAAAGAGGTGATGTCACTTGTGGGAAATTCCATGCACCTCTTGTAATAAGTCTGATACTTTAGCTGTCAATCCTTCAAGAGTCTGTTTGTTGAGCCCCGCCTGCTCAGAAATAGAAATTGATCCCATCCAAAGGTCTGTCCAGAAATTAATATCTTTGCCATCTCCAACCAGCCATCGGACATGCTTAGTTGTCCAGTTCCATACTGTTCTGATGCTCCTCCATACCCGCGAGGATTTAGAAACATGCTTGAAAGTTCCAATTGCCATCCTGTAACGCATTCTCATATATTTAGCAAATAGAGAGGTGTCAGTCGTTACATTCCAGGCCATTTTTGTTAGAAGTACTTGATTTACTTCTTTGAGAGCACGTATACCAAGACCACCTTCCTTTTCCGGTCGACAGACCATCTCCCATTTCACTACCACACTTTTTTTCTAGTTTGGATCATCAGACCATATGAAAATTTTCATCCATGTCTCTGCTTGCTTAGCAATTCCCACTGGCCATAGATATGCTGAAAAAGAAAGTATAAATGTGCTACAAAGGACAGATTTTACCAATTCAATTCTCCCAGCCATAGAAAGCAGTCTTCCATGCCATGCATTGAATTTACTCTTAAGTTTGTCTAGCAGAGGCAGAAAATACTCCTTAATTTTCCCTGTAAAGATTCAACTCCAAGATATTTAGTTGGGAAAGTACCTTCTGTGAAGCCCAAACAATTTTGCAACCTCTGTTTGAGAAACACCTGAATAAAAGCTCTTACTTTTGTTAGCATTTATTTGTTGGCCTGCGTACTCTGAGTATAGAGTTAAGCATTTTTTTCAGCATGCTTGCATCCTTTATTCTAAAAATATCATCTGCAAAGAAAAGGTGGGAAGGTTTTACCACATGTCTACAATATAGAGGTTTAATGTCTCCCTGTACAGCCATTCTCTTCAGACAGATTCCACGATCGGGTTACTTAGACTTGTCTCAGTCCCTATGTCTGAAGCTGAAAGGGATGCGGTTTTTGATTTCTAAATCGTTGGCAGAAGTTGAAATTCTTCGCTTAGAGTTCAATGTCTCCAAACCCCTTGCCCACTCCATTCCTTGTTGTCAGGGGGTCTATTCGTTGTCATCGTCCGCCACCGCCCTAGCCGCTTGAATTCTCAGTAATGGTCTGACCACAGAAATGTTGAAACCCTTGGGCAGTGGCAACGATCTCTCTAACTTCTCCTTGCTGCTGAAGGGTTGGAGAGGGAAACTGGTCAGAGACGGACTATGAAGTATTGTGGAAACTGGAACGGAGTTGAGGCACAAGTATTGTACTATTACCTCAGGTAAGATCAATGGGATCAAATTGCAGCTTGCATCAATTCAACCAGAGGCATGAACTATTTATTCAATTAGAAAGAGGAGCTTTCTTCTTCCCTTCACTGTATCCAAATCCTCACCTCTCAGAGGTTCGGGAGGAGGGGGACGCCCCGGTTGAATGGTCCATATGAGAGGCTCGGGTGAATTCGAGCAAGCTCGGTTGAATTCGAGTCGACACCCCTTGTTGACTCAGCTTGTTGACTTGGTGTAGCCTTGGATGAAGGCCTCGGATTCACCCAACTCCCACCGAATCTCTAGGAGGAGAGGATGTGAATCCATCCAAATCCTCACCTCCAACAGTTTCAAGAGAAGAGGGGGTGCCCTGATTAGATGGACAAGACCTGGAGCTCGGATGAACATGAGTTTTCCATCCGAACCGATGCCCTTTTCCTCCCAAAAAGAGAATGTGGATCCCCCTTCACTTCCATACAGGGGATATAGACCGGCTGATATCAATGATTCATAGAACTCCCCTATCTCTAGTTTGGATTAGGAGGATTTGATTTGGGCTAACCTCTTTCTTCTTTCTCTATTTTTTTTTATAAATAAATATCATTTTATTTTGCATTCAAATTCCTTGGATTTCAAAAGTACAATAAAAATTAAGAATCCATAGAAAATTTAAGTAATTTATATAATCATATTAGATAATTATCATAAAAGTTTTCATTTGAAAATTTTGTCTAAAGAGAACACCTAATAAAATAAGGAATCTCCAAAGTCTCATTATATAATATCTTTTATGGGTGTCAATTGGTCAGTTTCAGTCATTTTCGATCGGACTTAATCGGCCCACATCAGTGAGTCATGAACACGTTTATATCCGGTATGGTTGGTCTCAGTGCATAATCGGTCTTATGTTAATCGATCTATAATGGACTCATGCCAAAGTGTAAATAAAAATAGAGATAAATGTTGGGTTTCGGATCCATAATTGTTTACTGATATGGGGATGACATTCACTGCCAGATACACGACACATGTAACGCCTAGATGAAACACCAGGAGAAGAAGCTTAAGGGTCTATACCTAAGTTAGACCGTGGATAGACTTCCGAGGCACTAAAAGGACGAAGCACCTTGCTCGTGACACATGGAAACCATCGTTGTGGATATATTTACATGTCCGAGGTTCAAAATACTAAGATCAAGTAGATATTACCATACTGCCCCATGCTTTACTTATGCCTCAGACTGACGCACAACGGATCTATTCTACATCCGAAGATGTTCATCAACCACGTGGTGTTCACATGGGATAATCCGACGGTCAGAGTAGTATGGGATTAACCAAGAGAAATACACGTTAGTCATACGCAATAAATGAGAACCATACGCATTAAATGCTCATCATGTTTATCAGTCTGCATAATTAGAGGGCAAATCTCTCTCATATCTAAAAAGCTAGATTGCATGAACCTTCCAGTATATGAGCCCATAACTGCCATGTCATCGTGGGTTCACCTATCACCACTCCAACCAGACAGACTGTCCATTCTCAAGTAAATCTTGCATTCCTCAATGAAGACCAGCAAACATCCCGTCGTTCTCATTCTTGGGCTATATATTGAAAATCTGAACAAGATAGAGAAGGCCAAATACACCACAACTAAACCAGAAACTTATTCACTCTTTGATCACCCCAAGTTTGAACTAAGTCAACTACTAGAATTCTCTTATCAGACAAAAGGGACAGACACCTTTGTGTTGTGCCTGTCCCATACTCCTTGTTTCATTGGACTAAATCAGGCATCGGAGTGGTTTCAGGGCATCCAGGCCCTGCCATTCACGTTGTCTGCTTTTCTCTTCTCTGTGCAGGCATCTCCGGCGAGCTCAAAACCCATCCCTTTTGGTGAGACAACAGATACATTTATGTAAGATTGTAAAACCGGTGGATTCCCCCAAGCCCTGAGGGATTAGTTCAGTTGGTAAAAACCAACACCCCAAAGAGATCATGAGCATGGTTCTAAAAGCAGATATCAAATATGGTATCGATCAATTGGAAAATTCGATCCATATCGTTCCAACCTGAATCGACCACTTTTTGGTATCAGTTTTTGGGTGGATCCATTATAATATTAAAATATTAAAAAAATAATGAAAAAAAAAATCAATCTAACAAATAGGAAAGGTGAATCAATCTACATAAATGAATCAATCTGGAGGTGTCTAAGGATTCATAGAAGATAAGAGTTGAGCTATATACAAGATCTTAGTCAATATTCTGAGTTGTATATAGGAAGATCTCTGTCGAAATTTTCTAATCAAGTAGATCGGGTCGGATTGGCCAATCCTACTGAACCAGACCGATCCTATGGCGATCCTTGAAATTGGGTAGTCATTGGTATCGCATATAGATCGACTAGGTCCAAAAATGAATCAGCCTATCTAATACGGCCAACCATGGTCACAAGTTCAACTCTCTTTGTAACCTATCGATTCTAAAACCCGGTGGAGTGTTGGTGGCTTGGTGGTTGGCATGGAGCGTGGTGCACCCTTGGCATGGGACACACACAAGATAGTTGAATCATTGGGAATTTCATAACTTTTTCTTTTTCCATTTCTTTTAAAAAAATATGGCAAAAGATTTTTTATATGGCCGTATACATATACAATCGTACTTTCAACTGTCAGATGAAGAAATGCAATCTCAAAATTACCCCTTTTCTATTGAATGTAAGGTTGATATTCTAGCCGTGTAAATACATACAATGTACAAAAACCATCCCCCCAAAAAAAATATTTATACACTAATATAAGAAATCAGTTTTTTTTTTATAACAATATAAGAAATCAGTTCACACAAATATCCTTTATGGTTTGTCATGTGAATTTATATTAGGGATTTTCTTATTTACTCTTTATATTTTTTTTTCCCTTTTAGTATTATATACTTGTTTTTTAATGAGGATAATTTTTGTCATTTTATATGCTTATTCGAAAACCGTAAATTTAACACTAAGACAATGATAAAATGATGATCACTTTCAAGAAATTTAGGAAAAATCCCTTTTACCTTAGCTTGAGATTTTTTTTAAAATAAAATAAATGATATTTAAAAGAAAATGTAATATTCTAAATGCACCTGTAGAGTTGTCATTCAGACACTCCCATTATATTATTGATTTTAATAAAAAATAATTATATGATTTTGATATTTTTGACAATCGAGATGGATAAATAAAAAATCTTTTAGATAAGTCATATATGTTATTTGATGGTTCATCCAACTATAAAACAACCATGTATTAGGCCTTTCTCCTTATAGTATTTATATTATGGGATAAATCATTTTTTAAATTATTTTTTTTCAAAACATTATAATAATAACAACTAGAGAATTTTTTTTATTAGTTCCCCTTTCAAAAAAAAAAAAAAAAAAGAGTTCTTTATTCAATTTGGGATTTTCTAATTGACACTTTCTAAAATATGTCAAATAATTAAAAACTTTTTTTTTGTTTTATTATAATAAATTTATCATTTTATATAAATTATTCTTGTCATTTCACATGTTTATTTAAAAAAAATTGTGCAAGACAAATGCAAAACATTGACGACTCTTTTTTTTTTTTTTATAAGAACATCGACCACTCTTCACATTAACATAAGTCATTTTCAAAAATTTAGTGAAAAACTCATTTTTTCTTAGAAAATTGTAATTAAAAGAAAATGTCTTGTTCTAAGTCACATATAGAGAGGTTCAACTCATCTCAAATTGTGCAGTCGAGCAATAGCATACTAATATAGAAATATCATTTGACCATGGTTCAAGTAATAAGTATCAGATTAGTCAGATCAATCTATTCGAATATCAATTTTAGACCTGATTGATCCTCGAATACCATGTTTCATACCTGAATTTAAAACATTGATTCAAGCAATCCTTTTTTTATCAAAAAAAAAAATTTAATAAAAAAAAATAAATCAGGCAATCCCTATTTGTGTTCTCTGCCGTATAAATCAAATGCATGATTTCCGGGGGGGGGGACGATCTAGAGTGCTTTAAAAAAAGATGGCATTTTTTAAGTGGTGGGCTAACGGAAGTAAGATTTTTGGCATAATCAACATCAAATTTTTTTTATTTTTTTTTTAAATACTGTTTTTAGATTCAGACCAAAAAAAAAATACTGTTTTTAGATTTAAGAGGAAGAACAAAAGGAATTTCTGTATGACAATCTGAAGTAGCAAGCATTATTTTATTATTATTAATTTTTTTTTTTGGGTAATAATCTGAAGTAGCTTCACTCTTTTGTTTTAAAAGGTTGTAATCAACAATGAGCATATAAAAGCAAAGGAAAATCAAATCCCTTGTCCTAGGGATCTCCGGCATTTAAACCTAATTACGTTCAAAAAGGACCCTTTTGCCACCGATATGGACCCCGAACAGAAATTCGCTTTCCTTTTCTTTTATTTCATGTCTTTCCCAATTTCTAACAACCAGAGAGCAGAACCCAAAAATAATCTACTATTTTGTTGGTAAGTAAACCCAACCACATTTTGCAGCCATTTTTTCTCTTCATTTTCGTCGTTGTCTTTTTTTTGTTTGTGTGTGTACATAATACACTCAGAATTCAGATGGTTTTTTAATCTCTGCTTCTTCTTTTTTTTCCACAGGTGTAGATAATACAGCGACGGGTGTTGTTCTTCCGATCTGTACCAACAAAAAATCTATTTGTTTGCAGTGTTGAGTGAATGTTTGGTTCCCTTCACAGCTTAGAGGAGGGTAAAGGGAAAAAGAAAAGCCTCTCTTGTTAGGACAAGGGAAGTAAGCTGTTTTCTTCTGTTCTTTCTTCAGTCTTTTAGCTGCTGTTTGCAGATATTTTCTTACCTTTAATGGGATTTACAGACGAGGATTGCTTTCATTTCTTCTGGGCTTGGATTCATTTTGTCTAGTTTCCTACTGGGGCATTGGAGCTGCAGATTTTTTTCGTCATTGGAATTGGGTTTTATTGCCCTCCCTTTTTGGGATATGAATAAATGGTTCAAGTTATTGGTTCCAGAAATACTGGATTTTTATGTATAGATTCTCTGGTCGTTGATGTTGATTCCTGCTTCGCTGGGTATTTATGTGTTTGATATTGGTTTAGTTCCCTCTTTTCCATGAGAGATTTCGGGCTGTGATTTTGTGGTTACCGGAAAGCCTGGATTTTTATGTATAGATGGTCGGCTCGTTGATGTTGATTCCTGCTTCACTGGGTATTTGTCTTTGATATTGGTTTAGTTCCCTCTTTTCCATGAGATATTGCGGGCTGTGATTTTGTGGTTACCTAACGATACCTGAGGCTTTCTGCTCCTGGGCATTTTAGTTTGGACTTCCCTTGTTATTTATAGATTCATGGGGTATATAATCTGGGTTTCTCTTACATTGGAAATTGGAACAAGTAAAGAATTTTTTCAGGAATTTAAGTAAAGATACTAGTTCTTTTCCCTGGAAGGAGAGTGAAAATGGATTTGTGGGTTGTTGCGGCAGCAGCTGGTGCTGGATATCTAGCCAAGCACCTGTCATTGGACAGGGAAGGGGAAAGTGAGTCGCAGTCTTCCTTCGGAGGCTCCACACATGATAAATCAGAGCCTCGGCCTTTGCTGCAACAACTTCAAGAGCAAGCCTGTCCTCTCCAAAGATTTTCTTGGAAGCAATTAGGAGGAAGTGGTACTTCTGATAGAGAAGAAGTTTCATCTGACTTTTATTCAAGATTGTCAGAAGCAAATGGGTCAGCTGGTGCTTCAGCAACAGAAGTGGCTTCTACCAGTGGGTTCAGTGATGAAGTTTCGGTGAATTTGCGGGTGTATGAGGAGTTCAATATACTTTCTTTATCATCTTTCCCTCCAGGGTTATCTGGGAATAATAATCATCAAGAGAAAGCAGATGGAATTAAAGGGAAGAGTGAAATTTATGATAAACCTGGGGATTTTTTATCACATGAACCTTCCACTGGAGAGAGAGGCTTTCATTATAAGTATGGAAGAGGCAGAAGCAGAAGCTTCCTTAGAAGTAAGCTGCCTCGTGGATATTCTATCAAACCGTTTAGTTCTTTGGAGAGCTGCCTCATTGCTCAGTTGTACAAGGAGCATGGTAAAATGGATAAAAATGTATTTACTCCACCTTCATCCCCAACTACAGTCCCTTTGAGGCCATTAATTGTAACGGATGGAAAACAAATAATCAGCAGAGCTAGTAGTGACTCATACAGAGTGCGGTTTGGAAGTGTAGAAAATAAGGTGCACAGGGGAGATGAATATGCAGAAGGGGAAACAGTGTTGGGGGTTCCACCACTTCCAGAAACTGGTTCTCTAGAACTCCCAAAGAAACTGAAACAAAAAAGAGGAAAGGGTAGCCTTGGAAGATCGAAAAGTTCTAATATGAGAGTCTCTCCCAAAGACTTCCAGTCACAAGGTGGTGTTCTCTTCCTGATGACCTTAATTTGGCACATTACTTGTCTTTTTTCCTTCTCTTTCATATGTTATTCTAGTAATCAACTTTCGAGAGAAAACCACTACTTCCATTTTCATCTCACAGCAACTTTTAATGGAAAATGCCATCAAATTTCTGAGAAAAATGAATGTTGGAACAGCTTAATGAATAAAAAGTTCTGCTCAGCTGATTATTATTGATTGGAAATTCTTTAGTACTCTTTCTGTTTACGTCTTCCCTTTCCTCTAAAATGGTCTATAATGTTTGTGAAATCTAAGGAGTATATTTGCTCAAAGTAGAAATATAAAATGGTTAGTAATATCAGTCAACCTTGGCAGCAGGGGTAGCTTCATCTATTTTGCATAACATTATCAATGTGGTGGCCCTATTAGTGCTTTCCTGTTACACCTTTTTTTTTTTTTTTGGTGTGTGTGTGTGTGTGTGGGAAACATTTAGCACTTCCCTGCTATAATCTGTAGTTTTAAAAATATGTAGAACAATTAGCAGATTACTTATTTATTTTTTGGTGGCAACAACCTACATGATACTTCCCATGATAGTTACCAGCATGGATGGGTGGTGATTGCATGCAAAGCAAGAAGCAAGCCTGGTAAAAAAATAATAATAATAAAAGAAGCAAGCCTGGAGGAAAGGGGTAGGGAGGGGGAGGGATTGACCGTGGTAAACAAGAAGCAAGCTTTCCAGGTGCCTTTGGGCACTGCCAAATTGGTTTTAACTGTATATGATTTTCCCTTCTTTAATTTTTTAGATGATCAGAACCTCTTCTTTTTTGTCTTTACCCCTTTGCATATGACATACAAGACATAAATTTCCTTTTTGTCCTCTTGTGTCTTCCCAATCAAATCACAACATCCTATGTTATATATCCCACTTTTCTCTTGTCAATTCTTATTTGTTCCTTTTTTTAACCTTTTTCCAGAAGAGATATTTTTTTTCCTCACTCTTAATTATGTTTCCAAGTCATTTTTGTAGATATCATCCCTTTAAGAAAAATTACATTTTATGCATTTCCAAATCACTCTCAGATTGTTCCCCAAAACAAGTTGCTTTTTCTTCACAAACAAGTTTACTGAACAGCTTCCTACTCTAAAATGGTTTCCACGAATCTATACCCCAATCATTTTCTGGTCTGGATTAAAGATTTGGTCACATGATTTTGGAATTGGACAAGGAGAAAACCGAGGATGATGAATACTAGAATTTGTACAACATCCTGTATGTTAATGTATAAAGTAGTCATAATTCACGCAGACACTTTTGGGTAGATGCTACATGGACATGATGTCATGAACTAGTGTTTGTATTGCCTGAAGTCATCTAAGACTTTTGGTTATACGTAAGGATTTCTCAATGATTTCCAGGTTTGTTTTATCTGACTTCCTGTGTCAAATGTATCAAGTATATGACTGCTTTGTTAAGTTATATGTTTTTAGTTCTGTTGTCTAGGTGTCACCTAGCTTGGTGCTTTTTAGTTTCCAGCTTAAGTAATTAAAGTCCTTCTGGACTTCTACAACTTGTAATGTCGATAAGATTCTTTTCTCTTTCCTTATTTTATTATAAATAAAGATAAGGTGAGAAAAGAATCAGTTCGACATATTCTCTCCCCCCACCACGATTTCTATCTCAGTTTTCTCCTTTACCATCCATCCACCCTTTATGTTTATGATCTGGTCTTCCTTGGTTTAATATTGTAATTTGTAACATGCTTCATATTTTGTTTTCTATCTCTGTCATGCTTTGACACTGCAAATACCATCAGGATCACCAAATGGAATGCTTTTGTTCTGCATTGGAATCGCTATTGGTGTTATGTCCACTGTAATGGCAAATAAAAGAGAGGTGGACAAGCTAAATGAGTTGTTAAAGCAGACAGAAAACTTGGTTCAAGATCTGCAAGAGGAGCTCGAGATGAAAGACTCACTGACCGTGAGGGAGCTACCTAATGAGGGTTATGAATCCTTACGAAACAATGACCTTTCCATTCATCATCAGCCCCTAGCTCCTTTTTCCCCCCAACGGAAACGCACAGAATTAAAAAACTGTGATAGTAAAGAACTCTATGATCAGAAGGAAGATGGGAAGTCAGAGTCTCTGAGTAAAATTGAAGCAGAGCTTGAAGCTGAATTGGAGATGTTGGAGCTGAACATGAGCTCATCTAGTGTACATAGTCTTTTTGAGGTAATTTTTATTTTGATCCTAAACATTCTTTTTCATAACAGCTCAACGATTTTGTTCAGTATGTGTTCATTTTTGTGTTTTCATCATATTATACCTTGGGTGCAACTATTCATGTCAGTTTATTTGCATGTGTTATGTTTCTTTCAAGAATAAGTAATTTTGGGAAGTTGAACTCCACCCACAGAAAAGCATTGTCATGTATTGCTGCTTATAAACTTCCATAGTTCCATCATTGTCCAGTGTTTCACAGTTTCCCCCCTTTATATATATATAAGTAGATATGATAACCCAATGTCATAATTATGCTTTACAGGAATCTTTCTTCAAGAACTAATGAAGCTAAGATTATAGTATTGACTCATGGTGAATAAAGTTACATGCATTAGCCCCATAAACCATCCATTTGGCAGTCTCCCACCTTTAAAATTTTCAAAAATTAATAGTTTTAAGTGGATCCTGTAGTGGAAAGGGTGATGATCCAAATTGACTTCTCTTCCATGTTTTCCTGAAAGACAAATGTTCTCTTCAACTTAGCATCCCCAAATTATGACTGTCATTAAAAACTAAGTACTTGTAAACTTGGAACTCAAAACACCAAATGCTACCTACATAACTCCTGCTGTGGGTCTCCAGCCCATGAGTCAGCTTTGTTACTGAAAAGCTGATGAAGGTGGGTAGTGGATGGCCGTTTAAGACTTACCCCTACCCCCCCCTGCCGGTGTCCCAAAAAAAAAAAAAAAAAAAAATGAAGAAAGGGTGGGTAGTGGATGGTCTATTTGGATGATATAATGTGGAAGGCAAGCCTTTCTTTGTAAAGCAGATAAAACCAATGATTCTTTGTCCAGTGTGGATTGGTCACGCTATAATTTTGAAACCTTGGGATTAATGTATAACATGTGTCTTTTCAAGTGCTCTGCCACCTAAAAATAGTTATGACTGGCTGATTGTCTCTATCCTTGTATTTCACCATGAGCAATCAGGCATGAAGAGAAAGATATATAATATGGCAAAAAAGATTCTGCACTGCCATTCAGCTAGGGTTTCCACGGTTTGGAGTCATCCACCCTCAAAAAGGCACAAACCCATTTGAAGTTCCTGTATACCCCCACACTCATCTGAGTGTCAGTTCCTTTTTTCTCCCCCCCCCCCGGGTGGGCAAAAAGGCACAAACCCATTTGAAGTTCCTGTATACCCCCACACTCATCTGAGTGTCATTATGATTCCCTTTTTCTGCTCCACTCCCCCAGAGAGCCTCTCCCTGCACTATTTCTGCTTTGAAATGTTGTAACTGTCTTGACCACAATTTATTTTCAACTATGATGGAACTCTTAATTTTTTAATCTGCTTTACCTTCCATCATTATGGTGATCATGGAGTTGCCACAAATGAGCCTGTTTGCTTCCTGTGACTGGAAATAGATCTTTCATTACTTTTCTATTTTAATCTGGGAGATTGAGATATGAAGTGGCAAGCATAGTCAATTCCTCCTTGTCAAAATAAGTACGATAAAAAAATAAAATAAAATAAACTGTGTATCTAACCTGCCAGTCACATGGTCAACTCCTCATTGGCCAAATAACTATAATTACAAAACTGAGCTTGTCTAATCTATCAATATTCCTCTAGTTTTTTCTTGATTTTATGCTTCCTAATCCTGTGATAAATTTTTTATTACCTTTGTGCCAGATCGTTTCATAGGAAACTACTCCATCCTATGGAGCATCTATGGAGTAGTAGCCCTAAAAATGCTGAAAAGAATAACCCCATGTATCTCCTTTCCATACACTTTTCCCCTATGTCGAGAGATTGGCAACACTTCACAACTTGGTTGTGTATGGACACTATCCTAGAAACTGCCTGTGCCTTCTCCCTCTCTCTTTCTCTCATCAGTATCATACTCTCTCCTGACACATATCGCACTCGTAAAACAATCGTCATTTTGAAATGACACTAATTTGTCTAGCTTTCATGTAACTTAAGTAATTAAAGGATTATTAATACATTACATGATAATGATGATGGTGATTATAATGGTATTGCTCCCAATGATGCTTTGAAGCTTTGGAGCTTTTCAAATCTGGGACTAATGAATGAGTCCTCCTCTACAGTCTCTTAGATTCCACTGCAAGTTGGAGTTCCTTGTTACATAACTCCCCTTTCTTCATTAGTGATAATTAGGAAGTTTCTGCTGCAGCATGTTCTGCTATCACAGTTGCTTGTTATCTAATCTTTGTTTAGTTATCTTTAGTAAAGGACAAAATGTGTACCTATTTCTAGGCATTTTCCTTACGGCTCTGTTTGATTGCAAGGGAAGTGAAATTACTTAAACTCATACCATATTTGGTAAATATATTTTCAGTGTAAAATTTATTTTTCTTTTCAAATCAAAGGAATTTGATTGCGAAGTTTAGTGCAATTTAATAACCAAATTTGGTATGTTTGGGAATCAGTTGCACGATCATTTGAGGTAATGATTACAGAAATTTCCTGTCTACTATTGATTTGATTTCCCTTCCCTTCCCTTTTAGTTATCTTGCTACCAAATGGAGACCAAGTAAGAAATTAGGGACATATCCAAAGATTATCAAGGTTTTAGACCTAGATCAACTGGACCTCCCTGCCAAATGAAGATTTCTGAGAATCACGTGGCTCCTGAGTTTTGAGTGTCATGTGGGAATAAAGATTGATCGGCGATTATAATATTTTTTCTTATTTTTGTCATGAAGCCAAAGTTATCACACATGGTGATTTCAGAGGAGGAGGTAACAGTTTTGAGTCCTAAAATTGTAAGCATCTGAAAATAGAAATGGAGTTTGTACTAAAGGGATTCGGTTGATTATTTAAACTTATTGGTCTGGATGAAGGATCATTCCCCACACTCGAAGTGGAAGCAAGGTTTTTAAGTCCAGAGATTGATTTCTCAAGATATATTTTGCTTCCAAGGTAATTAAGACCCTCATGCATGAGATGGACTGAACAAGCAATGAGGGAGTCAAATTTGGGCTTTTGTTTGAAGAGTAATTAGTCAAGAGGATAACTCTCTCCCCCTCCTTCTCAAAAGCTTCTTCATGATCTGTTGTCTGGAACCTTGTTTGATAATTGAGAAGTAGGAAACGGATTAGCAGTCTTGAGTATTGGAAGTAGAAAAACTTATTTTACCATTTCTTCTAATACATGTCTTTCCCTCTTTGATGGATTGAAATGCATTTCTATTTGTGAGGTAACCACTTCAATTTAAATGTCTATTTCATAGTGTGATCACTCCTGTTTGCAGCTTGATCGGCATTTTGGAACAGAAATTGTTCAGGGAGAACTGAGAGCAAACATGATCAAAAGAGGGGACAGGGGACAAGATGATTCAGACCAAGATGTAAGTGGCACCTCCACCACTCGTGCCCACACTGCAAATTATTCAGTCTCGCCTCAAGAGCTGAGCTTGCGTCTTCGTGAAGTTATTCAAGCAAGACTGGAGGAACGCATCACAGAGCTGGAAACAGCACTCCAACACAGTCGGCAACGGATGCCCTTAGTGGAATCAGAAGGGTTCGACTCCTGGAGGAACTTCTCGAACAGTGAGATAAGTTCATCATCTACTCATGGGAGTCCAATTATGATGATGGATTATGGTGATAACATAGCCGGGCCCCTGGTTCTAAATCTTTCAGGGGAAGCACTAGATGCGTACAATGAAGCTTGTGAGGAGTTAACGAGGATAAGTGAGGCTGAGGAAGAGTACCCACCTTCCACAATAAGTAACAATAAAAATATCTACCAAGAAGGATTGCATCCAGTGAATGACAGTCAGTTTTGCCATCAGAATGGAGGTGGGCAAAATGGATCTTTGACACACCTTAAAGTCATTGAAGAGAGACAGTCAAGGACTTTGGTTCATGATAAATTCAGATTATGTGAAGAGCAGGTATCAAGAAGTCAAGGATCAAGTGAGGGTGGTCAGATTGAAGACGAAGAAGATGAAATGGGAAAGCTATTGATAAAGCAAATTGTGGAGAAAGCTAAGCAAAGGTCTCCAGCTGTTTTAAAAGTTCAAAAGATGCTCTTCTCAATGGATGAGAAAACATCATTTAAGTGAAGAAAATATTGATTGATTTTTGTATAATGGATTTATATTTTTATTAATTTAAGGAGAAAAAAGGAGTAGATTTTACTTTCAGGGTAAATTGAAGGACCCAGTTTTCTTTCAACCATAGAGAATCTCTCAACCCTGGAACTCCTAGAGCAGTGCCAACTCAAACAAACCCTTCTTCTACTCCCGTACTGATTTTAGCATTCAATCTCCTCTTTTCTCTCTCATTTTTTGGAAGAGGAAACCAAACACAAACTGAAACTGAATGTTAACCGATTATGGTTTGAAATTTGGAATCAGTATTGATTTCGGTTTTGGTTACATCATAAACCAAACTGTTTAACCAGAACCGCAACTATTTACACCCTTATGAAGTTATGAATGTGCACTCCCAGGGCAGAGTCATCGGCAGACGTGCCCCTGTAGCTCCCCCTCTCTGACCCATGCTCTCCGCCCCTTCGCCCTCTATCTCACAGCCTCAAAATCAACCGCCCGGATCATGAACCTTCTCAAAACACTCTCAGTACATCATATTCTATGCAGACGTCCGCATGACCAGGTTATAATTAGGAGATAAAAAATAAACCCTTGCCTAAATTATTACAGGGGAAACTACACACTAATGGAGCATATTAGAATAGTGAAAAAAAATGAGTAGATAGGGATCAGAATTCAGAGAGAAGAAAAAAGGGTATTTTAGGGGTCTCTTTGATAAACTTCTGCTCTCGATTCTTTACTTTCGGTTTGGAGTAGTATTATACTTCAGGCTACTCCACTACTCTAAGATTATTTGAGAGTAGAAACATGTTTGATGACGTAATTCTAGAATGGTTTTCAGAACATCTGTGGAACAGAAACATAATTGATAAACACACTATCCTGCCAATCGAGGTCTAGAAAACTGGTGGCGGGTGGTGGGTGGCGATGGTGGTCAATGGTGGGTGATGGTGGCAATGGTGGTTGTAGCAGTGGTGGGGTGGCATTGGGCAATGGTGGTAGTGGTGGTGGTGACGGCAGTCAAACCTTTGTTTTATGAAGAAGAAAGAAGTGAGAGACAAGAGCTTCTATTTTACTTTCTTCCTTCTCTCAAAAATTACTCTAAAACAAAACAAAAAAAAACTTGTTTTTTATACTCCAAAAATTTGGACTATGAAGTCAGTTTGAAGCTAGTTCATTCCGTGAAAGCTCAAATCAAACCAAACTTACCAAACGTGATTCTATTCCAAAATAACTCCTTATGTGTCAAAAACCATAGAATCTATAGAATCTATAGAATCTAGAGTTTAATCAAAGAAACCCTAGAAGACACTAAAATTGGTCCAAAACCCTACTAAGGAGAATTCCAATAGACATTGTATCTACAGACAGCAAGAGACGTTCTACAAAACACCAGTGGACTGAAAACCTTGAAAACCTTTTCTCAGTAAATTGGTGGAAGATAAGAGGGCCTACAACCTGGAAGTCATGCACTAGGATGAAGATTCCAATACAGCATCAGCTTAAGGTAAATGATTAAGATGAGGCCCCCTACTCCGGCTGTAGTGCAGTTAGTAACCAACAATGATAAGAAAATCCTAATTCCTCAAGCCAATCCGAGCTCTTCAATATCATCTTAACCAACCAAATGCAGGAGTTTTTCAAAAAAGAGGGAAAAAAAAAAAGGCCAAATGCAGTGAAAGTGGTAAAATACCAATTCTCCCTCCATTTTATTTTTATCTGTTGACCCAACCGACCTACCCACCCGACAAACAAACAGGTCTAAGCAAAGAAAATTAAAAAGAATCCCTTTGAACCTTTTTTTTATGCATGTAATCCCTTCGAAACTTTATCAATACTAAAGTTAGAAATATTTGTAATCAATACTTCAATTAATTCTAAAATATTTCAAATCTGATTACAAATTTTATTTTACTTGTCAATCACAGTTTCTTTGATTTCAAAAGTAAAATAAACCCTAAAAAAGCTCACAATAATAATTAGGAATAGAATTTTGAGGAAATTACAGTCGACTAAAAACACTACAAAAAGAGGAGATAGAATGAAGAGGCTGAGAAAATGGAATAGAAAATTTTACGGCAAACGATGAGAGAGCAAGACAGTAATCTTCCAGGTTGAAGAATGAAGTAGCATCCACTCCATCCATCAGTGTGTTGTTTCTGCTCTTTGTATCAATTTCAAATTTTACTCAGCACTCCGCAAAACATTCCCACTGGTGGTGGCGGACGTGGTTCAATCCATCAGCCCCTCTTTTCAGCATAGCCTTCGGCCTCATCACCATTGTCCATGTAATTCCCTTCTGAATTGTCCTGGCCATGACCACCAACAGCACCTGCATTGTTGACTTGGTTGCTACCAAACTGATCACCAAAACCCACACCCGTGGTGCTGCCACCATAAGAGCCAGTTCCGAAGCCACCATCTCCACCCACAGCAGAAGAACCACTAACATAGTTATCACTACCACCGCCACCACTTGCTACACCATAACTTCCACCAGTGCTGTTGCCTCCATACCCAGCAACGTTTCCACCATCAAAGCCACTTCCTCCACCACCACCTGTGGCACCATAACCCCCACCGCTGCCATAGTTGCCAGCACCACCAAAACCAGTGCCTCCAGAGCCACCATAACTTCCACCTCCATAGCCACCACCACCTCCATAGCCACCGCCTCCATAACCACCACCACCGCCTCCATAGCCACCACTGCCATAGCCACCTCCTCCACCTCCCGTCCTCTCAGTTGCATAGTTAACTCTTACCATTCGACCATGAAGATCCTGTGGAAAATGCAATGTCAGCCAATAGATTTTTTTGGCAGAGGTCAAGTCCAATAAAATTACTAGGACCAATCACTTGTTCAAGAATAGATATGATTCAGGATGCCAACCAGTCAGTCTCGATTGGCCCTTAATCGGGCCTGTATATCTGAGGCCAAGACTGAAACGGATCGATTAACTGGTCCTTGAAGCCAAAACCAAGACTGATTAATAATCAGTTAATTGGTTACGGCCTTTAATCAGTCTTAATCGATCGGTTTAGTCCTTTTTTGCAGATAGTCAATCCTTAATCGGATAGATTTTGGTCCTTACTCGGGTTGGACCAAGACTAATCAATTACTCAAAAAATTACACAACCCAAAACCGATTTGGTTTCTGGCTTTATCTGATAGGCTTAATTTTGACACATTGGATAAGAACTCCAAATTAAGGCACACATATATAGTCCTATTGCAGACAAGAAGATTTAACACCTCTTCAGTCCTTTCACAAAATAGTTGAACATTTTTCAGAAAAAACAAAGCAACTAAACTGTAGTTAACTTCCATCTGTGAAGGTAACCATAAGGAAGCACTCCCATCAACAGCTTAACATCGTAAAAGACTACAAGGCACATGGTCAACAAGTGTTCATGTAGTAAGATAAAAGTTACTACGGCACCAAAGCAAGCCAGGTGATGGCGAGGCATCATGCTGACCAGGGGCTCCCAACAGGCCACACAAGCACTATATTGTAAGCTGTATTCTTATTAGTAAAGAAATTTACACATAAAGGATCTAGACATAATTCATATCCAACAAGGGCCGAAGGCGTTCACTCAAATCATGCAGCTCATGATTCAGATTCAATTAGATGACACCATGCCTGACAGCGACAACAAAGGAGCTGCACCTGATGGATACAATGGGGACTTGGGAAGCGCTGATGATCCAGGTACACCCCCTCCTCTTCCAGTCTACCTCCTATTATTATTTAATCTTTCTTTGAATTCTTTCTTTCTTTCTTTCTTCACCATGCCAGATCAAGTTGATACTCAAGGCAACCAAATGTCATGAACCTCACACATTGAGCATTATGAACCACTTTTCAAAACCTTGTTATGGAATCATGTCTAATTATTGCACCATTTTATCTCATTATTAATCAACTTATATCTGTACTCTGCCATGAAATTTATTTTGTGTGGGCATGGCAACACATCCTCACACAGTTAATCTGCAATGTCTCACAAAATTGCTTCTCACATATCCCTGTTCATAAATAAAAAAAACTATTATGCAAGTCATTAATATTACCTGCCCATCCAAAGCCTGAATGGCACCAGAAGCCTCCTCACTAGAGGTGTAACTGACAAATCCAAAGCCTCGGGATCTACCAGTTTCACGGTCCATGATCACTCTCGCTGCATAAAATATTATGTTGACCAATATCAAGTTCCAAATGAAACATAAGTAAAACAGTACCATACTGAAAAGAAAAAAATATTTGACATTATATTACGCTTTATACACACATTTGAATATTTATCGATTTTGTACAGAAACTAAGGACGAAAAGTTCCATTGTCTCTTTTTCTTTTCTTTTCTTTTTTTTTTTTTTGGGGGGGGGTGGGTGTTTGCAAAATTGAGGACACCTCATCTCAAAAAGTCAAAACATTGGATATAGTCAAAATTCACTCAGAATTGAGAATGTTCTGACACAAATGAGACTCATGGTACGCAGGAAGAAAGGTTACTCAGGTACATGTTAATAGATTAGTGATCTTAATAATTACAAGTTGAGGCATAAAACTAGAGAAAGCCCAATCTCCCAATAAAACAGAATCACATGCGGCCGAACGTGGTTTCCAATGGGAAGGTGGTGGTGGTGGAGATTAAAAGAAACGCACCTTCAATGACCTCTCCATAAGCAGCGAATGCTTCTCTCAAGCTTTGGTCATCTGTGTTATACGAAAGCCCTGGAAGCCATAAAACTCAGAGACATCAATAAATAATAATTATGCAAAAGGAAAAAAATTTGGATCCAGAAAGGTTTATCGTGCCCACCTCCAACAAAGACTTTTGAAGTTGTCATGCATCTTATGGCCTGGAAAATAGAAGGATTGGATGCTGACAATTGTGGATTGGCATGTCTACTTACAGTCTGCTTAAGTAGATTCCCCACTTTACCAAGGAAAGCCATTTTAAAACCTACAGAAATAAACAAAAGTCAACCATCATCCCTTTATGATTTAAAGTTTGTTGTCTTCTCACTAAAATCGCAACGTAGTGGCTCAGTGCAACAACGATGTAGAAAAAAACATGGAAAGATTTAGAATCACTGATTCACTACAATATTATCTGTAACAGTCGAATACCTCCCAACCCTAAAAATGAAAAGATCAACAAAAAACCAACATTAGGTGTAATATAAAAGCTTCAGAATGAAAGTATCGATCAAGCTGAATGAAAGTATCGATCAAGCTTTACACAACAGAAGAAAAAAAATCCCTAAAACATCATAAAAAAAGAGAGATACAAACCTAGTTGGAAGAGAGTGGAAAGAGTAAGAGAATCAAAACGAAAGAAATTAAAAGAACAGAAACTGAAACTGAAATGAAGAGCTTAGGTTTCTCAGATGGAAGAAGAGATAAAGGAGGAGAAGAAATGCGCACATACCTAGGAGAGGTTCCTGGAAGTCTGAATGCTGCTAAAACCCTTTCTAGGTTTAGATTAGGTTTTTGATCGGACAGGGTTTATAAAATGAAAGCAGGGGGGTATTTATTGGTTGTTCGAATTAATATGGACCGTTCAAGAGCCGAGACTCACTTGGACATCTCAGACCGTTGGATTAAGATATTGACTGTTGAGCTGTCTGAGCTCTCTTGCCTTCTTCTGTCATATGCCAGTAGGGTTTATCAGATCCAAAAGTCAAACTGGAATCGGGCAATGGAATCGGCCTTGCATCGGTCCTCTTCGCCTCCGATTTCCCCTCAGCTCGTTTTGACACTCCTGATCCAATGGTACCGATTTGTGTGGTGCATGGGATCAATCCCGACGTATCCTGATCCAGATCGATCCGGATCCGATCCTTGGCAATGGGATCGGCCTAGGATCGGTCCTCTTTGCCTCCGATTTCCCCTTAACTCGTTTTGACACTCCTGATCCAATGGTACCGATTTGTGTGGTGCATGGGATCAACCCTGACATATCCCGATCCAGGTCGATCCGGATCCGATCCTTAAAACCTTGAAGTTCATAGAATTTCTCCCCTCACATGGTGAAAAACTTTGTCTCTTCGCAATCTATTTTGGAATAAGAAAAAAAATCTGCTACTATTTAAAATAGTTTTGAAACATCACCTACCACCCACACTTTTCAAAAAACATCAATTACACTTAAGTAACTGACAGAGTAGACTAAAATCACTATTAGACATTTTTATCCTTTTTGTTTTTAATTGAAATTTTTTAAAAGTTAATAAAATGACTAATATAACCCTTCACATTTTCGTTCTCCCCTTTTTCTTCTCCTTCACCATTCTCCCCTCATTGTGCTTTCCTACTTTCTGATTGATGTGTTTTGTTCAGATTGATTTCCTCATATGAGCACGAAACACCAGGGCATGTAAGGAAAAATCAATTCAAGAACTAAAATCTATGAAAACAATGGATTTGGGGAAATGGGTCATTGTTGTTTCTAATTCTCTGATTGATCAAGAATTTGAAGAAGAAGGATTTACTAAAACAGGAGGAAAAAAGGAAATACTTTTTTTTTTGGGTAAACTGTAACTGCAATTATCGATAAACCAAAAACTACATGTTCGAAGGAAGAAGAAGTAGAAAACAGTAAAATTAGGATAAATTGAAGGAGGTTTGGTTGGTTTTATTTTGGTCAGGAATCTGAGTTTCAGTCTCAGTCTTACATGATCGGCATGACTCTTTAAGAAAAGGATTTAGCAGCTGTTGATGCTGCCGCCGTTGCATTTACAGTTGAAATCCATCACCCCTTCCGCCATTGGAACAACTCTCTTTCCAAGAAAGAAGAAGTAGAAAACAGCAAAATTATGATAAATTGAAGGAGGTTTGGTTGGTTTTATTTTGGTCAGGAATCTGAGTTTCAGTCTCAGTCTCACATGATCGTCATGACTCTTTAAGAAAAGGATCTAGCAGCTGTTGATGCTGCCGCCGTTGCATTTACAGTTGAAATCCATCACCCCTTCCGCCATTGGAACAACTCTCTTTCCCATTCCAAATCCATCACCACCGCCGTATCCTAATATAAAAACCCTAGAATTCGTAAATCCAAGCATCGTCTTTCACATACGCATCCCTAAGTCACTTGAAGAACTTCTTCAAAGAGTTTATGCCTGCAAAGAACCGGAGCTTCGGCGTCACCTTGATCCACCAGAATCGCTTCCGACACGATCCAATGCTTATACCCTTTTTCTCATTCTTGGATTAACACCATTTTTTCTTGGTTTTTTTTGTTTGTAAAAGGTAAAATTCGCTTTCAGCTTTGTTAAAATTTTAGGTTTTTCCTCTTGAATAAATTGGAAATCCCAACTACTAAAGCTACTAAAATTTCAATTTTACAGACGAAGATTGCCGCTGGCCAAAGCTTCTGTAAAGCATCAATGAAATATCACCTTTAATGCCATCATAAAAGCAGGATTTATGATTTCATGTAGTTTCTCTGTTTTCTTTTGTAAAATTATAGGGCATGTAATTACAAAAGGTTTTAGTAACAAAAGAAATGATCAAATCTAGATTTTTTTTTTTTTTTTGGTTAAAATCAAATCTGATTCTGATTTTTAGGTGAAGCATCCTCCTCCAGGTGTTTGTTCGTTGCTAGAACAATAGGAATTGCTTGTGCTGGTTCATCTGTAAAAACTCAAGGAACAAGGAGTCTACAAGAACCGTCACGCCATCGTCAGGGAAGAAAAGGCTTGCATCGTCGTCGGCGAAGATAATCGGAGAAGTCCGAGTCCTTTCTTCTTCTTTCCATTCAAATCAAGATTCCCATTTGGGGTTTGTACTCAGAAGGAAGAGGAGGGTAGATCTGGAGAAGAAGAAGAAACGAGATTTAGAGATTTGGGGTTTTACCCTCCTTAAGTGAAGAAGGGTAAAACAGTCTTTCAACATTTCTTTTAGGGTATTATTGTCCAATTTAAATTTACTTTTGGATGACATCAGCAATTAACAGGATTCGTTTAATGGAGTAGATCTATTTGATTAATGGTGGTAAATGTTTGGGTAGTAGTTGATGTTTTTTAAAAGGTGTGGGTGGTAGGTGATGTTTCAAAACTATTTTGGGTGATAGTTGATTTTAAAAAAAAAAAAAAAAAAAAACTAAAACAGATGGTACGGATTTAAAATAGATAAGATATAATACGATTCGATGGAAAAAATGGAAATATACTCCTATAAATTGAAGAATTATATCTTAATCAATGTGAACATATGCCATTTATGACGTGTCCAATCATAAAACCGTGAGAATTCTCATATTCACTCAAGTAATTAATTGATGTTTTATGTTTATCCAAAACTCCAAGCATGAATCCATATGGGGGAGAGAGAGAGAGAGAGAGAGAGAGAGAGAGAGAGAGATTTATGGTGGTTTACAATATACATTTGTTATGCCCCACAACCCATTGTCCAAAACCCACAACCCACCCTAACGAGTAATAAAGTAATGAATTTAGAAGCAATTATGAGAAAATGGCCAGCATTTGATCTCACATTGGATACATATAGAAGACAATAAGAGTATTAAACGATGTAGGATTAATCGAATCATTATTCATGGAAGATACAGGTTAAAATATGGATACGAGTACGTTACACATATTAAACACGTTTTAAATAGCAAGGCTTCTAGTATGGAGTATTTTACTGCATTTTTGAGGTGAACACGATAATACGTGTACTAAAAGTTTGAGTATAGTACGTCTGTACAGTACACAATTAAAACAGGTTTTAACTAACAGAGGGACAGACCAACAAAGACAGCAAGAGACTTAAAAGATAAAAACAACCTCTCTATTCCCATGCTTATGATACCAACCAATACTAATATGTTTTCCTATAGTCTTGGATCTGTCAAAACTCTATTTTACGGCCTCCTGAAATCCTTTTGGATTGAAACTTCAAATATAGATAGGAGAACTTGAGTTCGGATCACTTGCATGTACATGTATTCTTCATGGGATCTCATCGCCGTCGATATTATATCTTCTTTTTTTGTACATAAAAGATATTATTATGTATGACATTTTTGAAACCTTCCAAACACTACAGTCAGTCTCGGTCGGGTCTAACCGGTCCCCACCAATTTAACACATTGCACCATGATCGATATGTTTAACTAATCGATCTTGATTTACGAGACATTGACTCATTTATATTCTGTCCGATCAGTCTAGGTCCCTAATCGATGTTATGTTAATACCGGTTCAATCGGTCTATTAATGTTCATAATCGATTATCTTATTCGATCTTATGTTCGATTATGCTATTCTGTTTTATGCTGAGTTATAATTGGTCTATTTTGTTGTAAATTAAACCCATTGATTTGTCTTTATTCATAAATGAAGAATGTATGTATTGAAGAATGTATGTGGATAATGATATAAAAAAAAAAAAGAAGGATCAAAATATGCATTTAAAAGAAACTATAGAGCTGTATTAGTTGCAATTTCATTTGGTAGAGTTGTATTCGTTGCAAGTTTAATGTTCATAAGTAGGTGGAAAAATGGGGGGGAAAGTAGGTAGAAAAAGTAAAAGAATAAATTTATATATGTCTCTTTAATCAGTTTTTAGTCGTTTATACCAACTCGGGCTTTAATCGATCGGTCCAATCGGGTGACTGTCGGATTGCACCCCTGCACCGTAAATGACCTATTATGAATTGGTTCAATCCTAAGACTGACACGTTTATTAAGAATTAAAACAGATCAAAGTGAAGATATTAAGCATAACAAGCATTTCGTTCTTGAAAATAATTGCATTTTGATTGAGTCAAGAAAAGGTGAAATTTTTTTTTTCTTGTGTGGTTTGGCTTGGTGCGATTTTTAACCGATCAGTCTGGCTCGGGGGACACGGTGCGGTCCCAAAATTGACACCCCTACTTTAGCGCCTATCATCGGTGAGGCTCTTGCAAACCGTCTTGGATTGCAATCAGCACTTAGCTTGGGCATAGAGTTTGGTATAATCTACTTTGACTCGTTGACTTTGGTTCATCATCTATCACATCTCGACAATTGGTTCTAGGGTTACTCATTGTATACTCTTTTCTGTTCCCCATTGTGGATGAATAAAATTTTACCCCTCCATTGGTTTGCACCAAAAAAAAAAAAAAAAAAAAAATCCTTGAAATCTTGTATCTATTCATATCTTAAGAGCTATGATGGTTCTAAGGTTTGCATTTTGGTGTGGGTTTTTTTGTGTCTTAACTTAAAGGTTTTGTTTCCTTTAATTTTTCAAATTTTTTTCGTAGTTAGATTTAATTTAAAATTTAAAAATATATAACTCTAATCTTATTATTACTTCTCTTATTATTGAAATTTTAGAAACGATAATTAAAAAATCAACCACCACCTAAAATAGTTTCGAAACATCACCTACCACCCACATCTTTCAAAAACCATCAACTACCACCCAAACGTTTACCACCGTTAATCAAATAGATCAATTCCGTTAAACAAATCCCGTTAGTTGTTAATGTCATCTGAAAGCAAATTTAAATTGGACAATAAGACCCTAAAAGAAATATTGAAAGACTGTTTTACCCTTCTTCACTTAAGGAGGGTAAAACCCCAAATCTCTAAATCCCGTTTCTTCTTATTCTCCAGATCTACCCTCCTCTTCCTTCTGAGTACAAACCCCAAATGGGAATCCCGATTTGAATGGAAAGAAGAAGAAAGGATTCGGAGAAGAAACCCTTTCTTCTCCGATTATCTTTGCCGACGACGATGCAAACATTTTCTTCCCTGACAATGGCGCAACGGTTCTTGTAGGCTCCCTGTTCCTTGAGTTTTTACAGATGAACCAACTCAAGCAATTCCTATTGTTCCAGCAACAAACAAACAACTGGAGGAGGATCTCCACCTAAAAGTCGGAATCAGATTTGATGTTAACCAAAAATAAATAAAAATCTAGATCTGATCATTTCTTTTGTTACCAAATCCTTTTGTCATTACATGGCCTCTAATTTTACAAAAGAAAACAGAGAAACTACAGGAAATCATAAATCCTGCTTTTATGATGGCATTAAAGGTAATATTTCATTGATGCTTTACAGAAGCTTTGGCCAACGGCAATCTTTGTCTGTAAAATTGAAATTTTAGTAGCTCTAGTAGTTTGGATTTCCAATTTATTCGAGAGGAAAAAACCTGAAATTTTAACAAAGCTGAAAGGAAACATTACCTTTCACAAACAAAAAAAAACCAGGGAAAATGGCGTTAATCCAAGAATGAGAAAAAGGGTAAAAGCATTGGATCGTATCAGAAGCAGTTCTGGTGGATCAAGGTGACGCCGAAGCTCCGGTTCTTTGCAGGCATAAATTCTTTGAAGAAGTTCTTCAAGTGACTTAGGGATGCGTATGTGAAAGACGATGCTTGGATTTGTGAATTCTAGGGTTTTTATCTTAGGATACGGCGGTGGTGATGGATTTGGAATGGGAAAGAGAGTTGTTCCAATGGCGGAAGTGGTGATGGATTTCAACTGTAAATGCAACGGCGGCAGCAGCAATAGCTGCTAGATCCTTTTTCTTAAAGAGTCATGACGATCATGTGAGACTGAGGCTGAAACTCAGATTCCTGACCAAAATAAAGCCAACCAAACCTCCTTCAATTTATCCTAATTTTGCTGTGTTTTCTACTTCTTCTTCTTCCTTCGAACATGTAGCTTTTGGTTTATCGATAATTGTAGTTACAGTTTATCCAAAAAAAAAAAAAAGTATTTCCTTTTTCCTGATTTAGTAAATCCTTCTGTGAGGATAGTGATGTCCACCCACGCTGAATGGACGGTGAAATGATTTGGAGTCGCCACCTAGATTAAGGTCTAGGACCTAAAATGTAGCCTCATCCTGAGATAAGACTTCTATTGACTCATGACCCAACATATCGGCTTTGGTCCAACAGAGAACGGGTAAGCGTTCAAAGTACAGTTTGGGAAGGTGTTAGGCACCCAAAACTGCCCGATCCAAAAATCGGCCTCCTATGTGATTCTACTTTCCTTAGATTCTATGGTTCTGACTGTTCATGGTCGATGGATGATGACTAGGGTTCATGGGGGATCCTATGCCAAGTTGCTGAGTTCTTCTAGCCTAAATTCAGCCAAACATGTTCTCGAAGTAAGAAAACAAACAAAATAATATACAATGAACCGAACCAAAGATGGTTCGGTGATGGATTGAATCTGAGATGTCCAAAACGTCTCAAATTGCCTACGTATTCTAATCCTGGAAATCAAGTCCAAAAACGTAGTTCGAGACAGAAAGTGATTAAGGTTTATGGATGTGGATTATGATTAAGCTTTCTTAGATTCAATTTATTCAAGTTGAAGTTTATGCTTGATGATGATTGAGATTGAATCTAGAGATAGCCAAAATGGATCGAAGTGAACGAGGATATGGATACAGGATATGGATATGGGGGACCTAAGGATACTAAGATGGGGTACCGTATTTGGAGAGTCCTCCAAGTTGCCTACGTATTCCGGAGGTCCCGGAAATCGGTACAACGTAGTTCATTACATGGGTTGTACTCTTAGGGAGTAAGGTGTGGCTCTCGGGAGTAAGGTGTGGCTCTCGGGAGTAAGGTGGCTGGCTCTCGGGGAGTAGAGTGTGGCTCTCGAGTAGGGTGTGGCTCTCGGGGGAGTAGGGTTGTACTCTCGGGGAGTAAGGTTTGTACTCTTCCGGGGAGTAAGGTTTGTACCTCTCGGGGAGTGAAGTTTGTACTCTCGGGGAGTAAGGTTTGTACTCTCGGGAGTAAGGTTTGTACTCTCGGGAGTAAGGTTTTCTCCTCGGGGGTTAAGGTTTGTACTCTCGAGGGGAGTAAGGTTTGTACTCTCGGGGAGTGAGGTTTGTACTCTCGGGGAGTGAGGTTTGTACTCTCGGGGAGTAGGTTTTGTACTCGGTTTTGTACTCTCGGGGAGTAAGGTTTTGTACTCTCGGGAGTAAGGTTTGTACTCTCGGGAGTAAGGTTTGTACTCTCAGGGAGTAAGGTTTGTACTCTCAGGGAGTAAGGTTTGTACTCTCAGGGAGTAAGGTTTGTACTCTCAGGGAGTAAGGTTTGTACTCAGAAAGGTTTGCTCGGGAGTAAGGTTTGTACTCTCGGGGAGTGATGTTTGTATTCTCAAGGAGTAAGGTTTGTACTCTCGGGAGTAAAGTTTGTACTCTCGGGGAGCAAGGTTTGTACTCTCGGGGAGTAAGGTTTCTACTCTCGGGAGTAGGGTTTGTGGGCACATTGATTGACGTGTGGAACCGTATCTGGGAGTTTTTCCAGACTACCTACGTATCTCAGGGTATTGACCTGAGAATCAGGATCCGCGTAGTTCGAAATGACACTGTTCATTGGGTGACCCACTTGGGTCAGAATATGGGCGGTCCAACCGGACCGAATGATGATCCTAGATGATCTATGGTTGGATTCACATTACATCTATCTAGATTCTGCATCCTAGGGGAAATGAATTGAGGGGGTAGGGATCGGTCCTAAACTACCTTTGTCACTTACAACCCCGATTTGGAATTGTTGGGCTAAGCTTCATGATTCTTGATTAAGACTTTTATCATTTTCTATTATTATCCTTCCCATGAATGTGGGTGCCTATATGCACGTCCCCACACCTAAGAATGTCTTCTATCAGTGTACATGCACGGCAGTTCGACTAGGGTGCAGTGAAAAGTAAATTCTTTTCAACATAAACATCATTCAATTATGGCATTAGCAAGCAAATCAGCATGGCAGTGTGCACAAAGCTAGCATTGTAAGCATGTGAGCTGGGTAGTGCATAATATGACAATGTAATCAAGGGACATGATAGATGCATGGATATAACGACATAGACGATATCAGATCCTCAATCAAACGGTTATATCTCTTCAAAAAATGATGATCATGATCAACATTTAGATTTCATCAAAACAGCCAAGATCAACGGCTTAGATTTCACATCAGGTTATAATCGTGATCAATGACTTATATCTCATCAAAATAGCTATGATCTATGGCTTAGATCTCCTATCATGATCAGACTAAGAAATCAATGGCTCAGATTCGTCTAAATCAATTATGATCCAGATTCAACAATTTACATCACTCAAAATTTTCACGATGACAATCCAATGGTTCAAATCACCCAATATCATAATCCAACCGTTTAGACTCATAAAAAATACTCATGATCAAGATTTAACGATTTAGATTCACCAAAATCGCTCACGATGACAATCCGACGGTTCAAATTGCTTAAGATCATAATCCAACCATTCAGATTCATTTAAATCATTCCCAAAGATAATCTAATGGCCCGGATCTTTCATCATGATAATCTAACCGCTTCGATTGATTAAAAGTACTTCCAAAGACCATCTAACGGTTCGATTGTCAAGATCACAATCCGACCATTCGGATTGATTAACATCACTTCCAAAGATCATCTAACGGTTCGAATTAATTAAAATCACATCAAAATTTCAGATCAATGGCTATGATCAAATCATTAAAATTCTATGGTCATGATCAATTCTCATAAAATTCAGATCGTGTGGTTGGATCACCCACATTAAAATATCGATCATATGGTCGAATCAAATCACACTAATTTCAATCTCATGGTCGGATCAAGTGGTTGTTATGTGAATCATGTGGTAATGGGATCACACGATTGTGATGTGAATCCCGTGATGGTGGGATCAATGCGATCGATTTAATCATAATCATTCACAAATCAATGGGAACAGACTTAACTAAAATCAAATTAATCGTGATCAAGACCGAATGGACCAGATCTGATTAAAATAATATACATGGTATCAAAGATTAAATACAAAAAATGTACACAATATGCCGATACCAATCAAGAAACATGCAAGAAATCAAGAAATAAACAAATGAAACAAAATAGTTACATATAAACCGAAAAGAAGAAGAGAAACTAACCTGGTTCGAGGCGTCGACGATGGCCGTCGTATGACGTCGCGAGATGATCGAACGTTTGCCAACGATGGTTGCTCTTTCAAATCCTATTCTTTTTTTTTTTCTTTTTCTTTCTTTTTTTTTTTTCTTTTTTTTTTTTTTAGGACGAGCAGTAGTGAGGCTGCTCACTGCTGCTCCTCTTTCTTCCAAGGCAGCGGCAACGGTGCCGCTACTTTCTTCCTCTTCTCTCTGCCTCTCTCTCTTCTTTCTCTCTTCCTTTTTTTTTTTTTTTCACTCCATGGACTAGACCAGCAGCTCTGCAGAGCTGCTGCTCTTTTTTCCCCACGGCAGCGGCAGCTCTGCTGCTGCTGCTTTCTTCCTTTTTTTTTTTTTCTTCTTTGGAGCAGCAGCAGAGCTGCTCCCCTTCTTCGACGGCGGCAGCGCTGCCGCTGCCCCTTCTCCTTTCTCTCTCTTCTTCTTTCTTCTCCCCTTCTCTTATTTCTTCTTCCTCTCTTCTTTCTTTCTTCTTCTTCTCCTCTCTGGTTTCACTCTGTTTTTTTTTTTCTCACTCTACGGCAGCGGCGGTAGTGCCGCTGCCTTCTTCTCCTTCTGTTTCCCCTCTCTTTTTTTTCTTCTTTGGAGCAGCAGCAGAGCTGCTCCCCCCTTCTTGGACGGCGGCAGCGCTGCCGCTGCCCCTTCTCCTTTCTCCCTCTTCTTCTTTCTTCTCCCTTCTCTTATTTCTTCTTCCTCTCTTCTTTCTTCTTCCTCTCTTCTTTGGTTTCAGTCTGTTTTTTTTTCTCTGGAGCAGCAGCTGCTCCCCCTTTTTTGGTTCGGTCGCAGACCCCCTCCTCCTCTATCATCCTCCTCCCTCTCCCTTTTATGGTTGCAGGTGCATTGGGACTGGGCTCAAGGAATGTGGAGATGGAGTGTAGTCGGATGGCAGGTGGCAAGGTGAGATGAGGTGGCGGTGAGGGAAAAGTGTACAGGCGGTGAGGGAAGGGCATGGAGAAGGAGAGGGGGCTGGTGGAGCGGGGCTCAAGGAGAGGAGGAGGTGGCGTGTTTGGGGAAATGGGTATGGGAAGGTGGAGGTGGCAGCACCTCCATCTTTCCCTCCCTTTCTTTCCTTGCGTCATCTCTCTTTTCTCCCTCTCTCTTTCCATTCTCTCTCTCTCTTCCTCTCTCCTCTCTCTCTCTTCCTTCCTCTCTCTCTCCTTCCTTCCTCTCTCTCTCTCCCTCTCTCTCTCTTTGACCGAACATATATAATATATATGTTCGGTTTTCTCCTTCTCTTTTCCCATTCTCTCTCTCTTTCCTCTCTCTCTCTCTCCTTTGGTTATTGATTCAAATCCCACCCAATTCATATATAAAATAATATAATATATATGAGCATATATTATAATATATATAAGAGATATATATTATATAATATAAAATCATATATATATATATATAATGCACATGGATTGACTTGACTCGGTCCAGACCGGTCTAGGCTGGGTAAGGCTGGACTGGTTGAGTTTGACGGGGTTGGACTAAATTGGGCTTGAGCTGGGTTGGGCTGAGTAAGTATGGACTGGGTTGATTTCTCTCTATTATGAGTCTTCTCGACTTGCAATTCCACATGAAAATTTCGACGGCCTCTCTCTCAGATTTTCCACGTCCACTTTGAAGAGGACGGACAAAAGGAGCACACCGGGTGCTTGAATCGTCCCGATTCGGACGTCGACGAACAAAATATGAAGAATTGAAGCTTTGACGATAATCCAATCGACAACTTTGCATGGGACCCGCTGACGGCTTCCGCCCAAAATTCTTCACGTCCACTTTGAAGAGGACAGGTAATGGAGCACAATGACACTTGAATCACCTGATTCGGACTTCGGATGATCAAAATGTGGAGACTTGGAGTTTTGACGATAATCCTACTGGCAACTTTGCATGGGACCCGCGGGCGTCTTTCGCCAAAAATTCTTCACGTCCACTTTGAAGAGGACAGGCAATGGAACACACTGGCACTTGAATCACCCGATTCGGACTTCGATGATCAAGATATGAAGAATTGAAGTCCGATCGATTTTAATTATGATAATTTGCCCAAAAATCCTTAATTTATGATAATTTACGAAAAAGCCCTTGGATTTAGTAAGCCAAATTCAATCCGACTAAAATCACGACATCTTCTTCGCTTGATATCGGAATGGAGTGATTCCGGTATCATTTCAAGGTATTTTCATGACCTTCTTTGTAGGGCCCGTCAAAATCAGTTTTGAAATCACCACTTATCGTCTAAACCTTGAATTGATCCGCAATCTTTCTGAATATGCCATCAAGACTCTTGTTCATGGCTGGGGATGGCAAAAATGGGGTGCTTACAGATACCCCTCTTTACCTGAGATTGTATCAATTGAGGGTAAAGATAAAAGAAGCACATTTTTGCCACTCATAACGGAGACAGACGAAACCTTCTTGAACATGTGGGCCATCTGTACCTCAGCACCGAATAGCCACTTTTGACAAACTTGGGCATATGCTTTATTATCACCATTTGGAGAAAGCATACCAGTGGACCTCCCTTAGAAAAAATTATCTTCAAGAAGTTCTTTATGCCAACTCCACTCCCTCAATGCCTTATCCACCATGGCCATTCTATCCGACGAGTAGAAGTTCTTAAACACTCACTAGAACGACTTAGAAAAAATCCCGATTCACAAATGCACTTGGTAGGGGAATCGTTGGAACCTTTTTTTTTTTTTTTTTTATCTTATAGACCATTGAAAACCTTAGTGAGTTGTGCATGAAATGTGTGTATATGTATGACCTTGTCCGGACCTAAGTTTCTAAGTCACAAGTCGTGAGAGAAATGAAGGCCAAATTTGGTCGATATGAAGCTATCCGGATGAGATTCCCATCAGGAGGATCTTTTGGTTGTTTATGTGGAATGGTCGATCTCTCCGAGGAGATACCACTTTATGGGCTTGAGAATGAAGGGCTCTTTGGAACCTTTGGACGCCGTTGAATGTAATGAACGACAGATAAGAGTTCCAGCCAGATTATCATTACAATTTTTTTTTGAAATGACACACCCACTAGGGTTGATATCAAGAGATATGAAAGATGGGCTCAATATGCGACTCTTGGGAAATCCGTTGGATAGATGAACGGATGAAAGAGTTCAGCCAGAAAGCGGGAAGTTCTTCCTTTAATAATGACAAGATGATGGAACCAATCCTGAGTGGTGGGGTGTAATAGCCTCTTTAGAGAATCTAGCTCAAACCTGTCGTGAAGTTCATCCAAAACGATCGACTTTCGTGACCAACTGCACCCGACTTTCGTAACCAACTGCACCCTCCTCTTTTTTACATGATACTGCTTCAACTGATCGAGGTTGGTCAGATATTGTAGCTCTTCACCATCCACATCTATCAGTCGAACTGCCTTTCCTGGTAAAATTTCCTTCATTATGAATGGCCCGCTCCAGTTCGGACGGAACTTACCCCTAGGGTCATGGGCAGGTGCTCTTTGTTTCTTTAAAACAAGATCTCCTAACGTCAGGTGACGAAATCTGACCTTCTTGTTGAAAGTGACGGCCATTCTCTGTTGGTATTTCTTTGCATTATCTGCTGCTTTCATCCTCCTTTCGTCAATGAGACTCAACTCTTCATAATGGGATCGAAGCCATTCAGCCTCAGGGATTTGGGAATCCATTAGGATCCTCAAGGATGGTACTTCCATTTCTACTGGGAGTACTGCCTCCATACCATATACCAGAGAACATGGTGTGACTCCAGTAGAGGTCCTTATAGGAGTTCTGTAAGCCCATAGTGCATATGGTGACTTATCTGCCCAGTCAGTGTGTGACTTTGCCATTTTCTGGAGGATAACCTTGAAGTTCTTGTTAGCGGCCTCTATTGCTCCATTAGTTTGTGGCCGGTAAGGGGAAGAACAATGCCTTTGGATACTGAAATTCTCGCACAATTCTTGTACCTTTCTTCTGAAATGTTGACCCTGATCTGAGATTAGAGCGTGAGGCATCCCATGCCGACAGATGATATGCTCTTGAAGGAACTTGGCTACCTTATTGGCGGTGAGCTTGGCATATGATTGAGCCTCCACCCACTTGGTAAAGTAGTCGATGGCTACTAAGATGAACTCATGCCCAGTTGACGCCTTTGGGTGAATCTTTCCGATCACATCTATACCCCAAGTTGAAAACGGCCATGGCAAACTGAGAGTGTGTAATTTTGTAGGTGGTATATGTATCAGATTGGCAAAGATTTGACATTTGTGACACTTCTTCACAAACTCCGCGCAGTCTGCTTCCTTTGTAATTCCAATAATACCCCATTCTCAGAATCTTCTTTGCAAGCATCCAGGCATCCAGTATGAGGCCCACAGACTCCTTGATGCATCTGCTCAATGAGGGTTTATGCTTGCTCTTCGTCGACAAAGTCCAATTATACCCCATCATAGGATCTTTTATAAAGGATATCTTCACAGGGGATGAACTGCGTAACATATCGCCTTAATGACTTCTTCTCTCTTGTTGTTGCTTCTGCAGGGTATATGCCTTCTCCAATAAAGTCTACTATGAATGCAAGCCAAAGTCTACCATCCACTGTCAGTGCATTGACTTCTACATATGCTGGCTGTCTTCTTCTTTCGATCACCAAGGGCCTTGTGCATTCGACAAGATCATCACCGATCATTGAAGCCAAAGTGGCCAATGCATCAGCGTATTTTTTTTTATTTTTATTTTTATTTTTTTTTTGTCCCTTGGAGAATAGTCGAACTCGATCTTTGTAAACTCTTGAGCCAAATTGATTGTATACTGCTGATACGGTATCAATTTTTCATCTTTGGTTTTTTTTTTTTTTTTTTCAATCCCTTCTGACTTGGTAGACAATGATGGACAAGTTCTCACAAACCTTCAACTTCTTGATGTTGATCGTGAGGGCTGCTCAAAGTCTCGTGATGCAAGCTCCGTACTCCACAGTATTGCTTGTACACTTGAATTCTAATCAAAGCGAGAATGGCACGAACTCCCCTTTTGGATCTGTTAGTCATACCCCAGCTCCACACCTTCTATGGTTGACTATGTCATCAACTAGGATATCTACCTTTGGAAATGAAAAATCATCATTAGGACTAGCCTTGTTCAAATTCTTGTAATCAACACATACTCTCAATCAGCCATCCTTCTTATGCACAGTAACTTCATTGGCCAACCATTCTGGGTATTTTGATACTTCCAAGAATCTGACATTGAACTGCTTCATGACATCTTACTCAGCCTTTAAAGTCTGCTCAGGTCTCAACCAACTCAACTTTTGTTTATGCGGCTTTACATTAGGGATCAAGGGTATCTTGTGCTGTACCACTTCTGGGTTTATGCTTGTCACATCTTCATAAGACCATGCAAATTTCTCTTGGAATCCCTTCAATAATTCTGTCAAATGGGCTATCTCTTCTTCTGTCAAGGTTATATCAATCTTGATCTCTTGTAATTGCTCCTCCACGCCGAGATTGATCATCTTGAAATCCTCACCGGCAGTTTGGGCTTTCTTCTCTTCCAAGGCTTTGATGGATTGCAAAATTTAGGATATGGTTCATTATTCTTATCACCATCAAAGTTAGAGTTAGAAAACAAGAGATTGGGAGAAGTAGACACAGCAAAATTGAAAAAAATTTCTTTATTAACGCTTGGAAACAGAGGTACATATGAGGATGTTCCAAATGGAACGGAGTCAATACTATCAAAAGATTCAACCTATTTAAGGACTCGTAGACTTTGGGCCCAGACATGGCCATACTATAGTGATTACATGACAAACTCTTCGGGTAAACAAAATATAAAAAACTTCAGTTTGGGGATCATTCCATTGATAGGGAGTATGAATTGTTGTGGATCAGGATCTCCATCTTGGTCTTCCCTAGTGAGCATTAGAACTTGGTCCTCGTCGAACAGATTGTCGATGTCGATCGCCTTTGCTTCTGACTTTTGTTCCTTGCTCAGCTTTTGAATCTTGATTTCTTCCATCTCTATCTAGCCAATGGTGCAGTCGAAGAAAAAAACTCAAAAATCGGGTTCTTGTCTTTGGAGGTTTCTATCCAGCCATGGTTCAGAGAAACCACATAAATGCAATGTCCTCTCATTCTTTGACGAAGTTCCCATTGAGTGTATTCAAGTATGGGGTGAACTGCTCATCCTCATCTATGCTGCCAACTGTGCTTGATAGACCGGTTCATCCATCCTCATATGGTTGCCATCTTCTATGACTCTTGTCTGCTGCCTTTATTGGACCTTCCTCTCAAGCTTTCAAAATGTATCATTTTCTCTCCTCTGCTTCTCCTCTATCAGTTTCAGATCTTGGTTGGTAGGGGCATACCCCAGTCCAAACCTGAGGGATTTGATTATGTGATTGCCATGATGTTGCTGTTGACTTGAAATCCTCTGAGATTGATATCTTGGGTTGCATTCCCCTCTGATCCTTTATCATTCTGCCCCATCGTCACCTTGTACTGAGAGATTTCTGAAAAGTATACCCCATGCCCATGCCGCACTTCTTGGATTGAGACCCTGTTCATTTGGTCACCAGATGTGACACTCCCCTCGATATCAGCTTGGAGCTTGGACTGTCTCAATTGGAACCCATGCCTCTCTCCATTGACTGTGTGATGGGGAAGGGGAGGACCATTTTCCATTGATTTCTGTCTAGCTCGGACCTCAATTTCTCCTGCATCTATCAGGTCTTGTATAGCATGCCTCAGAGCGTTACAATTTTTAGTATGGTGGCCATGTTGGTTATGATATTTGCAGAATAGATCCATTCGAAACTTCAGTGGAAGTGGACATGACAGAGGATGAGGTGTGAGTACCTTCAATTTTCCAGCCTGTACCAATACTTTCAGAGCCTTATTTTTTGTCATGCCCAAATTTGTAAACTGCCTTCTATTTTCCAACCTTTGCGGAGCAGGAGTGTGGTTCTAATTCCTTGAGATCGATGGATTAGCATTAATGTTGGCAGTCTGTGCCACTGACTGATTCTTTCTAGGAGGGAAAGCTCTTTGGCAGATTATCTGATCATCCCATGCCTTCATAGCTCTTAGCAATTCCTCTGATCTGTTCAGTCTATCCCTGGAAGGGACATCCTCCTCATTGAGCTTTCGGAATGTAGGAGCTTTTTGAATGACCAAAGGTTTCTGATACACAATCTCCTCTGTGTCTTCTAATACAGGTTTTGAGAAACACTGTGGCACAACTTGCTTAGGGGTACTCAAACCTTGCGGGGGTGCCACATTAATTCTCTCAATGGTTGACGCTTGGACTTGCAATTGCATCTGTAGGTTTTGAATCATGGTAACCATCACTTCTATGATATCAACTACCCTCTCAATTCTGGCATCTGTAGCTCTTGGAACCTGATTTGGTCTGTCACCCATTGCTTCAACTGGTATGGACAAGGTAGGGCCAATAGGTTCAGGTGCAAACACTCTAGACAATTTCACAATGATGGAATCCCAGTCCTACTGGGTAGAAATGGTTATGGTTTAGGTTAACCTTTAAGTAGATATCGGGACAGGCCAAAGCTGACAAGTGTTAAGACTCTTGGGATGGAGACAGGACAGAAAGGAATTAACATGCACAAACAGAGCTGACTCGACCATACAAAAGTTATCTCTATTATGAAACTCCTTAAACAAACATTATCTGTACCAATTTAGTTGCTTTGAACGACCATGT
Source organism: Protea cynaroides (assembly GCA_028583415.1). Taxonomy (NCBI): domain Eukaryota; kingdom Viridiplantae; phylum Streptophyta; class Magnoliopsida; order Proteales; family Proteaceae; genus Protea; species Protea cynaroides. Next base: position 16,195,713 of record CM053273.1, read on the forward strand.
GATCGGATTTGAGCCTCTTGACCAAAAACGGGTCATTCGGGTGACAAGGCCCAACCACTTGGTTTATCAAAAACAAAGAAATTGAAACAAATATGCTCGTCCTTACACTTTCATAAGGGATAAGTTAGCAAAAGGCGGTTCATGACTGAACAAATTGGTAAACTCCCATTCGATCATAATATCCATGCCATGATAGAGATTTTCCGATCGTTTTTAAGACTTGATGTATCAATAATGAAAGGTTCGACACATGAATCCTCAAGTGTGAATCCGAACATGTTGATAAATCGAGAATCAAAACGGGCAAGACTTCGACGTCATAGGCACAGATGTAGTAATTGAGTTGGAATTTACATAGTCAGTTCAGGGATGAACCAAAAATAACACGCATGTGGCTCACTCTGGGTTAGGACCGGCAAAGGCTACCTTGACGAGGAGGAGTGGACCTATTCCCGTCTACACGGTGAATCATGGGCCCTTCGATTCCTTTTGATATACCATTTTGCAAAATGTCAAACGACCTAGAGAAGTATAACGCCTCCCCGGGCGGACCCGAGAAACAAACGTCAGAGGCTCTCCACAGTCGAGACTTTTACAAGGTACGTGTCAAGGTTGTGCTTTTCACCTAGCGGGCGATCCCATATGCATGAGGACCCGGGTCGGCTAATAGCACGATGTGTGACTGAACCCAAACCCCCCAAAACAATATGTACAATCATAAATATAGTAGCCCTAGATCTAGCATCCAATGTCAGTCAATCAATGTAAGGAAAGTGAATCAGGAGTCTGAACGTGGAATTCCCCAGCGGAGTCGCCACTGTGAGGATAGTGATGTCCACCCACGCTGAATGGACGGTGAAATGATTTGGAGTCGCCACCTAGATTAAGGTCTAGGACCTAAAATGTAGCCTCATCCTGAGATAAGACTTCTATTGACTCATGACCCAACATATCGGCTTTGGTCCAACAGAGAACGGGTAAGCGTTCAAAGTACAGTTTGGGAAGGTGTTAGGCACCCAAAACTGCCCGATCCAAAAATCGGCCTCCTATGTGATTCTACTTTCCTTAGATTCTATGGTTCTGACTGTTCATGGTCGATGGATGATGACTAGGGTTCATGGGGGATCCTATGCCAAGTTGCTGAGTTCTTCTAGCCTAAATTCAGCCAAACATGTTCTCGAAGTAAGAAAACAAACAAAATAATATACAATGAACCGAACCAAAGATGGTTCGGTGATGGATTGAATCTGAGATGTCCAAAACGTCTCAAATTGCCTACGTATTCTAATCCTGGAAATCAAGTCCAAAAACGTAGTTCGAGACAGAAAGTGATTAAGGTTTATGGATGTGGATTATGATTAAGCTTTCTTAGATTCAATTTATTCAAGTTGAAGTTTATGCTTGATGATGATTGAGATTGAATCTAGAGATAGCCAAAATGGATCGAAGTGAACGAGGATATGGATACGGATATGGATATGGGGGACCTAAGGATACTAAGATGGGGTACCGTATTTGGAGAGTCCTCCAAGTTGCCTACGTATTCCAGAGGTCCTGGAAATCAGGTACAACGTAGTTCATTACATGGGTTGTACTCTTAGGGAGTAAGGTGTGGCTCTCAGGGAGTAAGGTGTGGCTCTCAGGGAGTAAGGTGTGGCTCTCAGGGAGTAGAGTGTGGCTCTCAGGGAGTAGAGTGTGGCTCTCAGGGAGTAGGGTTGTACTCTCAGGGAGTAAGGTTTGTACTCTCAGGGAGTAAGGTTTGTACTCTCAGGGAGTGAAGTTTGTACTCTCAGGGAGTAAGGTTTGTACTCTCAGGGAGTAAGGTTTGTACTCTCAGGGAGTAAGGTTTTGTACTCTCAGGGAGTAAGGTTTGTACTCTCAGGGAGTAAGGTTTGTACTCTCAGGGAGTAAGGTTTGTACTCTCAGGGAGTGAGGTTTGTACTCTCAGGGAGTAATGTTTTGTACTCTCAGGGAGTAAGGTTTTGTACTCTCAGGGAGTAAGGTTGTACTCTCAGGGAGTAAGGTTTGTACTCTCAGGGAGTAAGGTTTGTACTCTCAGGGAGTAAGGTTTGTACTCTCAGGGAGTAAGGTTTGTACTCTCAGGGAGTAAGGTTTGTACTCTCAGGGAGTAAGGTTTGTACTCTCAGGGAGTAAGGTTTGTACTCTCAGGGAGTAAGGTTTGTACTCTCAGGGAGTAAGGTTTGTACTCTCAGGGAGTGATGTTTGTATTCTCAAGGAGTAAGGTTTGTACTCTCAGGGAGTAAAGTTTGTACTCTCAGGGAGCAAGGTTTGTACTCTCAGGGAGTAAGGTTTCTACTCTCAGGGAGTAGGGTTTGTGGGCACATTGATTGATGTGTGGAACCGTATCTGGGAGTTTTTCCAGACTACCTACGTATCTCAGGGTATTGACCTGAGAATCAGGATCCGCGTAGTTCGAAATGACACTGTTCATTGGGTGACCCACTTGGGTCAGAATATGGGCGGTCCAACCGGACCGAATGATGATCCTAGATGATCTATGGTTGGATTCACATTACATCTATCTAGATTCTGCATCCTAGGGGAAATGAATTGAGGGGTAGGGATCGTCCTAAACTACCTTTGTCACTTACAACCCTGATTTGGAATTGTTGGGCTAAGCTTCATGATTCTTGATTAAGACTTTTATCATTTTCTATTATTATCCTTCCCATGAATGTGGGTGCCTATATGCACGTCCCCACACCTAAGAATGTCTTCTATCAGTGTACATGCACGGCAGTTCGACTAGGGTGCAGTGAAAAGTAAATTCTTTTCAACATAAACATCATTCAATTATGGCATTAGCAAGCAAATCAGCATGGCAGTGTGCACAAAGCTAGCATTGTAAGCATGTGAGCTGGGTAGTGCATAATATGACAATGTAATCAAGGGACATGATAGATGCATGGATATAACGACATAGACGATATCAGATCCTCAATCAAACGGTTATATCTCTTCAAAAAATGATGATCATGATCAACATTTAGATTTCATCAAAACAGCCAAGATCAACGGCTTAGATTTCACATCAGGTTATAATCGTGATCAATGACTTATATCTCATCAAAATAGCTATGATCTATGGCTTAGATCTCCTATCATGATCAGACTAAGAAATCAATGGCTCAGATTCGTCTAAATCAATTATGATCCAGATTCAACAATTTACATCACTCAAAATTTTCACGATGACAATCCAATGGTTCAAATCACCCAATATCATAATCCAACCGTTTAGACTCATAAAAAATACTCATGATCAAGATTTAACGATTTAGATTCACCAAAATCGCTCACGATGACAATCCGACGGTTCAAATTGCTTAAGATCATAATCCAACCATTCAGATTCATTTAAATCATTCCCAAAGATAATCTAATGGCCCAGATCTTTCATCATGATAATCTAACCGCTCAGATTGATTAAAAGTACTTCCAAAGACCATCTAACGGTTCAGATTGTCAAGATCACAATCCAGCCATTCAGATTGATTAACATCACTTCCAAAGATCATCTAACGGTTCGAATTAATTAAAATCACATCAAAATTTCAGATCAATGGCTATGATCAAATCATTAAAATTCTATGGTCATGATCAATTCTCATAAAATTCAGATCGTGTGGTTGGATCACCCACATTAAAATATCGATCATATGGTCGAATCAAATCACACTAATTTCAATCTCATGGTCGGATCAAGTGGTTGTTATGTGAATCATGTGGTAATGGGATCACACGATTGTGATGTGAATCCTGTGATGGTGGGATCAATGCGATCAGATTTAATCATAATCATTCACAAATCAATGGGAACAGACTTAACTAAAATCAAATTAATCGTGATCAAGACCGAATGGACCAGATCTGATTAAAATAATATACATGGTATCAAAGATTAAATACAAAAAATGTACACAATATGCCGATACCAATCAAGAAACATGCAAGAAATCAAGAAATAAACAAATGAAACAAAATAGTTACATATAAACCGAAAAGAAGAAGAGAAACTAACCTGGTTCGAGGCGTCGACGATGGCCGTCGTATGACGTCGCGAGATGGTCGAACGTTTGCCAACGATGGTTGCTCTTTCAAATCCTATTCTTTTTTTTTTTTTTTTTTTTTTTTTTTTTTTTTTTTTTTTTTTTTTTTTTTTTTTGGACGAGCAGTAGTGAGGCTGCTCACTGCTGCTCCTCTTTCTTCCAAGGCAGCGGCAACGGTGCCGCTACTTTCTTCCTCTTCTCTCTGCCTCTCTCTCTCTTTCTTTTCCCTTCTCTTTTTTTTTTTTTCACTCCATGGACTAGACCAGCAGCTCTGCAGAGCTGCTGCTCTTTTTTTTTTCTCCACGGCAGCGGCAGCTCTGCTGCTGCTGCTTTCTTCCTTTTTTTTTTTTTTTTTCTTCTTTGGAGCAGCAGCAGAGCTGCTCCCCCTTCTTCGACGGCGGCAGCGCTGCCGCTGCCCCTTCTCCTTTCTCTCTCTTCTTCTTTCTTCTCCCTTCTCTTATTTCTTCTTCCTCTCTTCTTTCTTCTTCTTCTCCTCTCTGGTTTCACTCTGTTTTTTTTTTTTCTCACTCTACGGCAGCGGCGGTAGTGCCGCTGCCTTCTTCTCCTTCTGTTTCCCCTCTCTTTTTTTTTTTTCTTCTTTGGAGCAGCAGCAGAGCTGCTCCCCCTTCTTGGACGGCGGCAGCGCTGCCGCTGCCCCTTCTCCTTTCTCCCTCTTCTTCTTTCTTCTCCCTTCTCTTATTTCTTCTTCCTCTCTTCTTTCTTCTTCCTCTCTTCTTTGGTTTCAGTCTGTTTTTTTTTTCTCTGGAGCAGCAGCTGCTCCCCTTTTTTTTTGGTTCGGTCGCAGACCCCCTCCTCCTCTATCATCCTCCTCCCTCTCCCTTTTATGGTTGCAGGTGCATTGGGACTGGGCTCAAGGAATGTGGAGATGGAGTGTAGTCGGATGGCAGGTGGCAAGGTGAGATGAGGTGGCGGTGAGGGAAAGGTGTACAGGCGGTGAGGGAAGGGCATGGAGAAGGAGAGGGGGCTGGTGGAGCGGGGCTCAAGGAGAGGAGGAGGTGGCGTGTTAGGGGGAAATGGGTATGGGAAGGTGGAGGTGGCAGCACCTCCATCTTTCCCTCCCTTTCTTTTCCTTGCGTCATCTCTCTTTTCTCCCTCTCTCTTTCCATTCTCTCTCTCTCTTCCTCTCTCTCTCCCTCTCTCTTCCTTCCTCTCTCTCTCTCTTCCTTCCTCTCTCTCTCTCCCTCTCTCTCTCTCTTTGACCGAACATATATAATATATATGTTCGGTTTTCTCCTTCTCTTTTCCCATTCTCTCTCTCTTTCCTCTCTCTCTCTCCTTTGGTTATTGATTCAAATCCCACCCAATTCATATATAAAATAATATAATATATATGAGCATATATTATAATATATATAAGAGATATATATTATATAATATAAAATCATATATATATATATAATGCACATGGATTGACTTGACTCGGTCCAGACCGGTCTAGGCTGGGTAAGGCTGGACTGGTTGAGTTTGACGGGGTTGGACTAAATTGGGCTTGAGCTGGGTTGGGCTGAGTAAGTATGGACTGGGTTGATTTCTCTCTCTATTATGAGTCTTCTCAGCTTGCAATTCCACATGAAAATTTCGACGGCCTCTCTCTCAGATTTTCCACGTCCACTTTGAAGAGGACGGACAAAGGAGCACACTGGTGCTTGAATCGTCTGATTCGGACGTCAGACGAACAAAATATGAAGAATTGAAACTTTGACGATAATCCAATCGACAACTTTGCATGGGACCCGCTGACGGCTTCCGCCCAAAATTCTTCACGTCCACTTTGAAGAGGACAGGTAATGGAGCACAATGACACTTGAATCACCTGATTCGGACTTCGGATGATCAAAATGTGGAGACTTGGAGTTTTGACGATAATCCTACTGGCAACTTTGCATGGGACCCGCGGGCGTCTTTCGCCAAAAATTCTTCACGTCCACTTTGAAGAGGACAGGCAATGGAACACACTGGCACTTGAATCACCTGATTCGGACTTCAGATGATCAAGATATGAAGAATTGAAGTCCGATCGATTTTAATTATGATAATTTGCCCAAAAAATCCTTAATTTATGATAATTTACAGAAAAGCCCTTGGATTTAGTAAGCCAAATTCAATCCGACTAAAATCACGACATCTTCTTCGTTTGATATCGGAATGGAGTGATTCCGGTATCATTTCGAAGGTATTTTCATGACCTTGCTGTAGGGCCCGTCAAAATCAGTTTTGAAATCACCACTTATCGTCTAAACCTTGAATTGATCCGCAATCTTTCTGAATATGCCATCAAGACTCTTGTTCATGGCTGGGGATGGCAAAAATGGGGTGCTTACACCTTCTTCTTCAAATTTTTGATCAATCAGAGAACTAGAAACAACGATGACCCATTTCCCCAAATCCATTGTTTTTATAGATTTTAGTTCTTGAATTGCTTTTTCCTTACATGTCCTGTTGTTTCGTGCTCATATGAGGAAATCAATCTGAACAAAACACACCAACCAGAAAGCAGGGGAGCACTGTGAGGGAAAAACGATGAACGAGAAGAAAAAGGGGAGAATGAAAATGTGAAGGGTTATATTAGTCATTTTATTAGCTTTTAAAAAATTTCAATTAAAAACAAAAAGGGTAAGAATGTCTAATAGTGATTTCAGTCTCCTCTGTCAGTTACTTAGGTGTAACTGATGTTTTTTGAAAGGTGTATGTGATAGGTGATGTTTCAAAACTATTTTGGGTGGTAGCTGATTTTTTTTTTCTTTCTGTACTTGGTTTGTTTGACCTTTTTTTTATTGTATCATTCTTGTTTTGCTCCGTTTAAAACTCGTTTCATCTCTTTTTTTTTTTTTTTTTTTTTTTTTTTGTCGTTCCTATTTTAACTATGGTCCTCCCTAATGATTTCGTTCTTCTTTACTTCTCTTGTCCTTTCTCCTCTCATCTTTGGAAAGAAACGCTTCTCCAATGTCTATCCAATAGACGGATTCATACGTTCAAGAGAGAATGGAGACGGATTCATAAATCATTTAAAGGAAAATATCCTTGTGATATCATTGGGAAACTAGTTTTTTGTGCAACCATCTATCAAATCTGGATGAAGAGAAATCTTAGGTCTTGACATCCAAACATCCAAATCAAGAACATACAAACAAATTTCACTCGTTAGTAAAACTTAATTCCCATTGCTAAACTTTGCACGGACTTGCCAAGAAATTGTTTTGTTGCAAATACTTGGAGTTGAGTTTATCTATCCAATTTAATATGGATAAAACTCTCCGTCTTCCTTGGTTTACCCAAGTGGGGAATTTGGCGGGTGTCCAGCACTATTTGGTTGGATTCAAATCGTCTCCTGCCAAGAGGTTGGCAGGAGACTCAGCTGCATGCAGTTGATGCTCGACATGTGGGCGTCGGCTGAATCCAAGCTGTCCAGCCATTTGATAAGGTGAAACGCAGAGGAGTGTTGACTTATGCACCAGTGCTGGCTGCACGGCTTGGATTCAACTGACACCCACATGTCAGGCGTCAACTAAATACAACCGCGTCTTCTGCAGATACCCTCGCAGGAGACGATTTGAATCATATATGGTTTCTTTCTCGCTTAATAAATAATCCTTCTAATTTTTTTTTGAGGATCCTATGTAAGTTTATGCAATTCACTTATAGATGAGTTTGCTATGTACTCCAACCACTACTAGGAATTTACCCACAATCTTGATATTTCGAAATTTTGTTTTGTTACTTGACAAACTCCATTTGGACTCAAATTTAATATATAAGAAAGAGATATTGTAATATACCTGTAAGCACTCCATTTTTGCCATCCCTAGTTGAACAACGTCTTACTGGAGAGTAGACATCAAAGTGGGAAAAGTAAGAGAAAATTTAAAAAATAATGGGGAGGCGAGTGAAAATCTCTCAAAAATGACAGTCGATTAGCCCCGACATGCTCTCTATAATGTTTTAAGAATAACTGAGATGATCCCTAGTGTCCAGGAGCTTAAGTGAAACCATATGGCAGGTTGGTGAATCCTAATGCAAGGTTTGGATTTTGGCTGTGACTTTGAGGAGGTTTTCGGTGGGCCCCACAGCAAGGAAATGAGTTGCAACCTGCATGGATGCGTAGGTCTTGGAAATACCTTAGAAATGAGATCAGAATCGCTCAATTCAGATGTCAAATGAAGAAAATATGGGGATTTTAGTCTGGGAATAAGAATAAGGGTATTTTCTGAAGATTAATAATATCTAGGGGCTTACATGCAAATTATCATAAGTTTAATTATTTAAACTTCATCTTCTCATATCTCGCTCATCTGACGTCCAAATAAAGTGATTCTAGTGTCATTATTCCTCATTTTTTGTGCTCTACAAAGTGGACGTAGAAAATCTGGGACAGATGTCTCCGAGGGATCCCATGTAAAGCTGCAAGCCGATATGCCTGTGTAAACTTCAATTCCTCATAATTTTATTATCTGACGTCCAAATCAAGTGATTCAAGTGCCATTATTCTTCATTTTTAGTGCTCTACAAAGTAAAAATGGAGAATTTGAGGCAGAGGTCTGCGAGGCATCCCATGCAGAGTCGCTAGTCGGATTATCGTAAATTGGCCTGTTTAAATTCAGAAATTCATAAGTTGGCCATTTTACATCCAAATGAGGTGATTCAAGCTCCAGTATTTCTCATTTTTAGTGTTCTACAAAGTGAACGTGAAAAATTTGGGTAGAGACTGTCAGAAGATTCCATGCGGAATGACAGTAAAAATGGCCCATGAAATGATAGAGAGAGAAAAATCAATCTTAGCCCAACCCAACTCAACCCATATCAATTTAACCCAGTCAACTCATGTCGGTCCAACCCAATCAAGTCAATCCAGCTCAAGTCAGTCTGAACCAAACTGGTTTACCCAAGTGCAGACACTTGTCATATGTATATATTATATTGTGTATTATATATATATATATATATATATATGTGTGTGTGTGTGTCCAAAAGGAAAAAAAACTCAAAAAAGGGAGAGAAGTGGGACGGTTTAGGAAAGAAGAGAGAGAAAAAGCCATTTGGCCGTGGGTCCCATTGGCAAGAAAAAAAAAAGAAAAAAGAAAAGGAGAATCCAAGCCGTGGGAGAAGAATAAGGAAAGAAAAAAAGAGAAAATCCAATGAGAGAGAGATAAAGTTTCGATGGGACTCTAAAGAGGGAAATAGATGGGGCCACTAATGGGATGGTTTAGGTAAGATGAGAGAGAGAGCCGTGGGACCTAGAGAGAAAAGAAGGGGAAAAAAAAAGGAAAACTCTAAGTGACCTAAGGGAGAAGAACAAGAAGAAGGAAAGAAAGAAAATAAAAGGAAAGGAGAGAGAAAGCCATGGAACTCTAAAGGAGAAGACAAAAGGAAAGAAAATAAAGGAAAGAAAAAAAAGAAAGAAAGAGAGGGATGGTCCTAAGAGGGAGAAAAGAGAGGATCTAAGAAAAAACCGAAATTGACAAAAGGAAAGAAAAAAAGAAGGAAATCAAAGAAGGGGATGACAGTTGAAAGGAGACGGGAGAGAAAGTCTAAAAAAAATAAAGGAGGAGGGAGACTAAAATTGAGAGAGAAGAGGAAGAAGAAGGAAAAGAGAAGAAGAGAAGGAAGAAGGAAAAGCTAAGAGAGAGGGAACTCTCTGCAAAGAGGTAAGTTCATTCTCCATTATTATTTTCTAGTACATACCTACAATTCATGGCTCATCACCCATTGTTGTAACCAAAACTTTGGTTTGATATGATTCCATAATGCTAACATGTTGAAAATTGCTTGAATATGTCTATTTTTGATAAATCATGATCAGAGATGTTATATTGCGTGCATGTGGATGTTGTAATGCCCATGTTTGATATTTTTTATGTATTAGAATATGTTTAAAGTACTCAATGGAGAAAAATTGAATGTCATATGATGATTTTTGAGTATTTTAATGTTTTTTTACAAGGTGGATTTCAGATCTGAAAATTTCAGATTTGGAATCCAATTTTGGGACATGCATCTCATATAGATTTTTGATGAATTTTGAGCCCAGAATTTTATGAGATACTCATACATATGTTAGAAAGTTTCCCTACAAATTTTGACTCGTTTGGAGTTGAGAAAATATAGATAAAAAAGCCCCAATTGTGCTATTATCCTTCTAGGGTACAGTGAAAACCCTCATCGAAAAAGATTTAAAAATGGAATTTACATCCATAATTTGATAATCCTTCCTTCAAGAAAATGATAGATATGAAGTCATGAAAAATTTGGCACTAGATTTGGATTTTTATGATTTTTTTTATGGATTTCATATGATTTTTGAAGTGCACCATGGTCTGTTTTAGGGTCAGTTAGAATACATTGAATTGCATGACTGAACTCTGATGATTGAGCCTTGAGGATCTTTCTGTTTGCATGATATTTTTTAATGAAGTATTAGATCTATCAGTTAGCTACATGACCATATGTCTGAATTCTATTTTCAATGAGTGTCGATTTTATTTGAATTTATGGTGCAGCTGGTTAGAATCTGGAATAGACTTGACCAATGCACATGCCTACACTTGTGGTGCATATTTGACCCATTTTGGTTCCCTGTTAGGATTTCCCTTCTTAAGACAAAATCTAGGTCTCTGAGTCTTCTTTCAGATGATGTATTTTGAACTTAATTTGAATATGTATGAAGCCTCATATGCATGTTTTGGCAAAGGTCCACAGAATCTATTGATTGCAGTAAAAATCATAAAAATCCATGCATAAGTGTCATGTAGAGACTTTTTTAGACATCACTTCCTTGAAGGAAAAGGTAGTCACATGAGTCTGGAAGACAACCAAGTTAACAGATAATTTTTTACGTGATTGAAGAATATGTTATGATTATTTTCCCATGACTAGTTTGAATATGAAAATCAGTCTGACCAGTTTTCATAGTCTGACCTTGTAGGCATGATTTAAACCGTTAGATTTTTATCATATTGTGTCTTAAAAGAATTTGAAACCATTAGATCTTGATCATGAGCATCTCATTTGAATCTAAGCCATTGAATTGATCATGAGTGATATAAATAAACCTTTTTTTTTTTTTTTTTTTTTTTTTTGTTGGGTTTTTTTTCTTTTTTTTGGGGTTTTTGGGGGTTTTTTAACCCTTTTTTTTCCCTTTTGGGGGTTTTAATTGAATTTGAACAGTTAGATTGACCTCATGAATGTTTTAATTGAATCTGAACCATTGATAAGATATGATCTTGGTCACATTGTTGATGATTAATGCTTGATCAATGCTTTCACATGCTTGCTATTATATTGATTCACATGCTTTATTGCTATATTTGAGATGATATATATTGTTGTTGCTATATTTGAATGATATTTATTGTTGACAATAATTTAATTTCTGCAACACCTAGTCGAACTGTCATATCTGTACACCTATAAGACATATTAGGTGTCACACCCCAATTCCACACTGTTCAAAATGGTGTGATGAACCGCTAAACAAACAACGGCTCAACCAGGATCTCTAATAGGCTATCCCCGCGTTATCCAAACTTAACACGCATCCACAATCATAATCACCGCTCATATAATCTTCAACAATATATCCCGCATCATCAACTAAAAATATTCGACGTCGAGGGGTGAGCACACAACACGGCTCGTGAGTAGCCAAAACAATGCAACAATACATATGCATGCATTAGGGGGGATTACCTCTTCAACCCCGGGGGGGCCCCGAGTTTTTTTTTTCCTTCTTATCTTTTTCCCCCCCCCTTTGGGCTCGCCATCCCCCCCCCAAAGTCCCTCGTAACATCCATAGAGATAGAGCTAAGGCCCCCAGGTAAAGAGAAACCAAAAGGACCGAGACCACCCCCCAAGATACCAACGACATAATAGTTCCGCTAAGGTAATGGCGATACGACGTGTCAATGCATAAGACTTGAGTTAGAGATGCTAAAAAGTTTTTGAGCCATGATTAAGTTCTCCCCCCCAACCCCCCCTATCCTATCCCAACAAAAAAAAAAAAAAAAAAAAAAAACAAGCACAAGCCTATTCCTATCATCATCATCATCATCATGTTATAAACAATAAAGTAAATATGCATGAACAAGTAATAGAAATATTAGATGGCATGTATGCACATTACAAACATATTCGCATAGAATCAAACATGGTAAAAGGAACCAAAAAAAAAAAAACAACTTATTATTAACCACTTTAGTTTGGGGTTAAGGTTCTCACCTTAGCTTGTCAAAGATACTTTTCCAAGCTTTAAAATCACCTTTATAATGTTATTATATTGCTAGCAAACCTAACAAAGTCGATAGAATTTAATTAGAATTAATTTAAAAAAAATAAAAACCACTCGTCAAGCGAGGGTCGATGCTAGGGTCGATCTAGGGTCGATGGGTCTAGACCCTCCCTCCATTCCCGAACTTCCCGAATGCTAGTGATGGTCGATCCCCCCCCCTGGGGTCAGTAGGGCCCCCCGCGCCGCCCCCCGGGCTCCCTTTCCCCCTTTTTTACCCTCCTCCCCTTTTGGGGGGTCCTGTGCTTCGTTCCTCAAACTAAATCAACACTCATTCCTGGTCTATAAACCATGTATAAACCATCTAAATAGTTTTCGTGATGATCCTAATGCTTTCCATGAAAACCTAACCATGGATGGATGGTTTGGGTTTCTCCGAAATCCAAAACAAAAAAAACCTACACACAACCAAACCCACCCCAAGGACCCGGAGAAACTTATGGAATTAGTATCCATACCCGAGAAGATTACTTTTCCCTATGCACTTCTTCTCCTTTTTGCTAAGCCTTCCTCCTAGCCTCCTTTCTTCCTCTTTTCCTTCTTCTCTCTTTCTCTAATTCAATTAGGGTTATGAAAGGAGTGAATGTGGCTTAGGAACGCCCCTTGAATAGAAATAAGAATGTCCTATAATAATCCCATTGAGATTTGGAAGCATACCCATTTGAATCCGAAATTTATTCCGTTGGTAATTCTTAATTTAAGGTCTTAAGCTTGTCCGATCCTCCCTCAAAAACCGAGGGTCCGACTTTGCTTTGGGAGGTCCGACCCCCTGGGTGTGCGACCCTCCCCTAGAATTAAGTGTTTTTGGGTCGATTTCGTACCTAGGATCTCGATCTCCTTCATGCCCTTGGTCCATTTGACTCGACCATGATGGGTAAACCTGGTTCAAGGTGGTAAGACTGGGTTAAATTGACACGGGTCTTACATATTAGGTGTGAGGACGTGTATGTAAGCACCCACATTCATGGGAAGGATAAGAATGAAAATGATAAATTTTAATCAAGAATTAGAAAGCCTAACCTAACACATGTCAAATTAGGGTTTTAAGTTAAGGGTAGCTTTAGGAAGATCCCTACCCTTCAGCTCATCTCCTCTAGGATACAGAGAACTAGATAGGTGTGATGTGAATCGAACCATAGAGCATTTAGGTTCCACACTTTGATATTGAAAGAAGAACATCAATGAATGAATCCTTTTCCGAACTACACGGATCCTGATTCTTAGGGTATACCCTAAGATACGTAGGTAGTTTAATGAGATTTTCAAACACGGTTCCACACTTTAATATTGAAAGAAGAACATGAATGAATTGAATTCGCATTCCGAACTACGTGGATCTTGATTCTTAGGACAACACCTTAAGATACGTAGGCAGTTTGGAGAGATTTCCAAACACGGACTCATATACCCTTGCTCCCTAAGAGTAGAAAAAGAGACAAATTGCTCCCTGAGAATAGAGAAAGAGATAGATTGCTCCCTGGGAGTAGAGAAAGAGACAGATTGCTCCCCGAGAGTAGAGAAAGAGACAGATTGCTCCCCAAGAGTAGAGAAAGAGACAGATTGCTCCCCGAGAGTAAAGAAAGAGACAGATTGCTCCCTGAGAGTAGAGAAAGATAGATTGCTCCCTGAGAGTAGAGAAATAGACAGATTACTCCCTGAGAGTAGAGAGAGAGATAGATTGTCCCCTGAGAATAGACACATCCTTGCTCCCCGAGAGTATCAAAACATTACAACGAACTACGTTGTATCTAATTTTCAGGACCTCTAAAATACGTAGGCAACTTGGAGGACCTCTCCAAGTACGATACCACATCTTAGAATCCTTAGGTCATCCATATCCATACCCATTTTATATCCATATTCACTTCGATCCACATAGGCTATAACTAGATTCAATCTCAATCATCATCAAACATAAACTTCAACTTGAACAATTGAATCTAAGAAAGCTTAATCATAAATCACATCCATAAACCTTAATCACATTCCGTACGAACTACGTTATGGACTTGATTTCTAGGATTGGAATACGTAGGTAATTTGAGATGTCTTGGACATCTCAGATTCAGTCCATCATCGAACCATCTTTGGTTCGGTTCACTATATATTACTTTGCTTGTTTATTTATTTTTGAGAACATGTTTGGCTGAACTTAGGTTAGAAAAACTTAGCAACTTGGCATAAGATCCCCCATGAGTCCTAGTAATCATCTATTGACCACGAACAGTCAGAATCATAGAGTCTAAGAAAAATAGAATCACATATGAGACCAATTTTTGGATCGGACAATTTTGGGTGCCTAACACCTTCCCAAACTGTACCTTAAACGCTTACCCGTTCTGTGATAGATCAAAACCAATATATTGGATCTAATGAGTCAATAGAAGTTTTTTCTTATGATGAGACTATATTTTTATAGGTCCTAGACCTTAATCTAGGTGGCGACTCCAAATCATTATTTTTTTCGTCCATCGGAGATGGGTGGAAGAGACGTACTTTGTCCTCACAATACCACAATGCAAGAAACATATCCTCAACCTTGAATATTTTGGAAAAAAATTAAATAAAAAGCATATTCCTATTTTCTTAGCATAATGGGAAATTGTGTATATTCGACCCTACAGTACAAGGAACCTCGTGCACTGGGACACCATTTAAAAAAAAAAGGAAAAAGACAGTTACCTCCCATGTACTATACCTTAATGACAGTTGACCCCCCAAAGTTTAAAGAAAAGACAAACGGCTCCAATTTTCAACGATGTTAAAGTTATATTTTTGTGGACAACTCTACCTTCAACGTTTTATCCCAACTAAAATTAAAAAACGGGAAAAAAAAAAAACAACTATAACCCACAAAACACCAAATTGAATTATCCAATCTCTCTTCCAAATTCGTTTTCACCTCTCAACGATGGAAAAATTCTTAAATCTAAGATTAACTCTGCCATAAAAAAGAGCTTCTTCTTCCTCACGCCTCTTTGCAACCCTCTTCCAATCTTATTTCTCACGTCTCTCTGCAAACCTCAAAGTCACACAAAGCTTGAAAGACAAGTTCTTCATCATATATCGAGGGAAACGTTAGATCTGAAACACCTAGTTAAGTTCTATAAGGAGGTGGTGCTTAATTCCTCTCTCTCCCTATGAATTTAGGGTCAATTCCTCCAATTTTACTTTGGTTTCTTCTATTCATTATGCAATTTCTTGGTGCAAATTCTAGGTTCTGAGGAGCTCGAAAGCCCTAAATTTGGAGAGTTCGAAGTGATCTGGTTGAGACTCCCCCCTGTTTTTGCTCTGCACCTCATTGAGAGGAACTCGGAGACGAAGCTTCTGGAAAAACCTTGGAACTCCACTACGACAATCGCCGATCCCAAAAATCTCTCAAGAGGCATCATATATGTTTTGCTGTCTCAAACTATGATTCCTTCGTTCAAACCCTCAAAGTAACGGTTCTTATCTTCCTCCTTGTCGATTCTCTTTATTTTATGCGGAACTGAATACGATTTTTGTAGTTTGTTCTTGAGATATTAAGCTAATTAAGGAACCTATCATATCTGTGCAAGCTCTCCATTTCACTGGGTGAAGGGGGAACACTGAATGAAATTTCACAAGGTTTGCAGAGAGACGTGAAGAAGAAGAAGCTCTTTAAGTTCGAACAAAGCGGAGCAAAGAGGAAGAAGAGGGTTGTATATGTTTTTTCTTGAAACTTTAGGGGTCAACTGTCATTAAGGTATAGTACAAGAAAGGTAACTGTCTTTTTCCTTCTTTCTTTTATTTTTTTGGTAAAAATACAAGGTTACTTTGGTCATTAAAAAATATGGGTCTCTCACTGTCAATATTTAACGGAAAATACTAATGGCGTGGGTTTAATTGTCTTCTAACAGTGTTTGCAGGGAAGGTATTTGTCTTTTTCTAAAATTCTTGGGATCAACTGTCATTAAGGTATACTACAGGGGAGGCAATTGTATTTTTGCTTAAAAAAAGGGTAAAAGACAGTTACCTCCCTTGTAACTTACCTTATTGACCGTTGACCCCCAAAGGTTTCAAAAAAGACAGTTACCTCCCCTAAATAACTATTAAAATACAAATAGACCCACATAGTTGGGAATATTTCGTTAGATACTAACGGTGGGAGTCAAATATTTTCTTAATGGCCAAATTAACCCTTTACAAGGGTGATTGACTTCTAAAAAAAAAAAACCAGTGATCCAATAGTAGGATGAGCAAATTGAGAAGATGGTTCCTGCTTCCTATTTTTCGCCGATGGAGTTAGGGTTTCAAATGATCCTTTGGTGAATGCGATATACTCTAAGACTTCTTTGAATGATGGTGGTCACCAGCAGAGATCTATTGATCAGGTAGGACTTCCTAAAGTTTCGCCATCGACGGATTACTAGAGAATTTCTTGACTGCGACAGAGAATTGTAACATTTCCAAGCAAGTGATTTGGGATTTCTAGAAAGCAAGGAGCGAGGGCCAGGCGGATATAGTTACAGAAGAGGATTGCTTCATCCTCAAGTTCTGGAACAAAATTTTCAATTGTTAGTGTGGGATAAATTTTTTATGGCTTACAAGAAATGGGGATTCAGTCTTCTTCGTCACTTTTGATTCGAATTTAGTTGCAAACCCTAGTTTTTTGCAATCTGGTTGCAGACGGAGGTTTCCCCTCCTTTCGATTTGGTTGCAAAAGAGAGAACCCCAAATCTCCAGATGCAATAAGAGAAACCATCTAAATCGGAGAGAAGAGAGATGCAGACCAGCCACTGGGAAGATGACGAGTTGCTGGCACTTGGTGTTCCCTTTGAACTTTGGAGTTGCAGATCTACAACACCTCCGGATATAGCAGAAGAGATGCAGATACGATGCTCTCATGAAAATGGAAGGAAGTTTTTTATTTTATTTTTTAAAATGTCCATTTGTTTCAGATCTGGTTCATGTTCATAGTTTGATATCATGTGGTTCTTGTTCATCAGTTCCTATCTTTTTTTTATATATTTTTTAATTTTAATTGAGATAAAATATTCAGGGGTAGAGTTGTCCATAAAAATATAATTTTAACATCGTTAAAAATTAGAGTCATTTGTCTTTTTTAAAATTTTTAGGGGTTAACGATCAATAAGGTAAGTTACAGAAGAAGAAAGGTAACTATCTTTTACCCTTAAAAAAAAAAAATGCATATTTACTTTATCCAAACATTAATTTGATAAGACGATCTGAGATGATCCAATCAATAGAATCCATCCAGGTTGTGTGGTACAAAATAAGTTTTTCTCTATCCTATTGTTTGGATGTCCAAAAAATAAAAGAAAAATTTTCAAAATGAAAGCAAGACAAATTTTCATCATTGTCTCATTTTTGCTTTGTCTTATTATATTTTTCATTTTCGTGACATCTTATAACCGAATTTTTTAGGTCCATTTGTTACAGTGGGTTGAACCAGGACCGGGTTTTTCACTGGTCCAATCAGAGATGGTCTAGAATTTGAGCTAAGTTGGACCGGGCCAATTCCATCTGCTTATGGCCTGTAATGCTGTCTGCTGCGCACGTTGAGACACGCAGCTGACCGAGTTATGGTTATGAATCGCAACTCAGCCACAAGGTTTTCCAGTTGAGCTGAGATGCAGAAGAGAAGATCAAAAGGTCTTCTTCTTGGTTGGGATGGGATTAGATTCATCTTTCGTCGTCGGGGTTCGAGCAGCGAGCGATAGATAACCCTTGAAAATATTCTTATCGCAACTTATTTTCATTCTTTCAAATCGGAACTCTTCTGAAAATTTTCAGCCCTAATGGCTCAAAATCAGAAACCCCCCAGCATTCTTGAAACAATCGGAGAAGAAATCATCAGAATAGTGACCCCCGTCTCAATTTGTATGCTATTAGTAGTCCTTCTGGTTACCATCCTTAACAGCAATTCTTCTGATTCTTCATCCTCTCTCGCAAGCATGGCCACCATAGCATACAGCGAGAACTCATCCGATTCATTCTGGGACAAATTCAAAGGTGCCCTCTTGAATTCCCTTGCGTTTGTAGCCATTGTCACAGTTGTTACTTTCGTTCTTGTTCTACTCTTCTACTTCAGATGCACTAAGTTCCTTAAAATTTACATGGCTTTCTCTGCTTTCATTGTTTTGGGCTTCTTGGGTGGTGAGATTGCTTTGTTCTTGATCGAGAAGTTCAGGATCCCTATTGATTGTATCACATTTTTGGTGGTTTTGTTTAATTTCACTGTGGTTGGGGTGATATCTGTTTTTATGTCCAAAATGGCGATTCTGATCACGCAAGCGTACCTGGTGGTTATTGGGATGTTGGTTGCTTACTGGTTCACTCGATTACCTGAATGGACTACTTGGGCTCTTTTGGTTGCCATGTCCTTGTATGACCTTGCTGCTGTGTTGTTGCCCGGTGGTCCTTTGAGGCTTTTGGTAGAGCTTGCTATCTCAAGAGATGAAGATATCCCTGCTTTGGTTTATGAAGCCAGGCCTGTCAGATATAATGATTCGGGGCAGAGGCAGAGGCGGATGTGGAGGGTAAGGGGGAGCGCCGGTTCTAATTCAGTTGAGAATTTGAATTCGGAGTCCAATTCTAGTTCGAATGCAAACACGGTTTCCAATTCGATGAATTACCAAAATGAGACGAGGTTGGCTGTTGTTGAAGAGGGTTTTCATCCAGTATCAGTTTCTGAGCTCGCCACCGCCCCTTTGATTCCTCCATCTTTACAGAGTACACAAGATGGACAAGAAGGTAGTTCAAGTGAAAACTTGCTCCTTGAGGGAATTGGATTGGGTTCGTCTGGTGCAATCAAGCTTGGGTTGGGCGATTTTATCTTTTACAGTGTGTTAGTTGGTAGGGCGGCAATGTATGATTTCATGACAGTTTATGCTTGCTATCTTGCGATCATTGCTGGTCTTGGTATTACCCTAATGCTTCTAGCGTTATATCAGCAGGCATTGCCTGCTCTTCCTGTGTCTGTATTGTTAGGTGTTCTGTTCTATTTCTTGACTCGTTTGTTGCTTGAAGCTTTTATTGTACAATGTTCAATCAACCTTATAATGTTCTAAACTGAAGAATTATTTTTTCCCGTTTTCAATCTTGGCAAGGAGTTCACTGATGGGATCTTTCTTTTTTTTGTTCTGTTTTATTTCGCTTCATTAATTGTTATTTCCTAGGAAAATTGACTGTTTATTGTTTCTCATTGATCTCACTAGTAGCCAAAACTTATTAGGGACATTGATTTCACTTTTTCCATTTATGGATAGCATTAGAGTAATTATATTAGTCTTGCTCTTTGAAGATTTTAAAATGGTCCAAGTATAAATGAGAACACATTTAATAGATTTAGTATGTGATAATGATGGTAGGATTGTAAGATTAGTTGTTGAGTGGATGCAGAACAGAAGCAGTGGAGAGATTAGATTACTGCACAGGGGTGGCGCTTTAGGCTGAAGGACTGAGAAAATGCTTTTATGAGTTCCAGATTAGGGTTTTTTTTTCCAGATTTGCCTTTGGGTTACTGCAGGTAAATAGGTGGGAAGGAAACAATAATATTTAGCAGCTACTGGTTTTGTCACTCGAAACAGAATTGCCAGGTACCAACCTACAGTTCTGCAAAGACTTCTACTGCATCTACGAGTTGAAGATTGGCGTAACAATTAGTAGTTAGTGCCATCAATCTGTCCATCTCACCTCCAACTCTAAAGAAAAATCTTGGTAACCTTTTCAGTTGATGTAGTATTATTCAGCCCATGCCAATGGAAATCAAGATCACATCAAGATCAAGTCGCAAGATCTCACAAGATCTCACAAGATCGTACACAATCTCGCAAGATCTCATAAGATCTCATACAGTCTCGCAAGATCTCATAAGATCAAATCAGGTCTCACAAGATCAAATCAGATCTTGTTCCTTTGTCAATTCCTTTCCATGTTGAGAGCCAATTTGAGCTCTATTTAAAGTGATGTAAGGCTTAGGCCAAATGATAGATCTGAAGTAATGAAAGAAATTTGGTTTATGCCATGTCTGTGAGAGACAGATGAATGAGAGACTCATAAGATGAGATACATCTGGTGGTGAGAAGCTGCCTGGGCCTTAAATTACTATCTCTAGCTCTTCTTTCCAATCATAAATTTTAATGCCTTTAAATGAAAAGGTTAGATGAAGTCAGATTTCTTTCAGTAAAAGGAAATGGTGAAGAAGATACTCATAAGCATCCGCCATATATATCTGGGTTCTTCTCTCCCAGATAAATTATGCTATTTCCAGCATTTAAAGAGAGCAAGGCTTGTGGCACAATGGAATAGCAGCATCAAGTTTGTTTTCAACTAGAACTTTATGGTTGGTGAGGTCTCAAATTATTGTGGATCTGTAGCAGCTGTTTCCTGGTTTCCAAGCCCTCGAAAATTTCATTTCATCTTCCCCCTAGAACCAATGTCTGAGAATAACATAAGTCGAAAAGTATCTGAACAAGATTATGTCTTGAATTTTTTTAACCAAAATTCCTTATCTTTCCTTTTCTAGAGATAGCAGTAGACTTGAAGTAGATATCCAGAGCTCAATTTGTTGTTAATCGGTGTTGGAGTGGAAAATAATTTGTTGGCAGATGGATAAAGAATACCGTTACCCCATTTACCTCCTTTTTGTGACTAATTAGTGAAGAGAACTGTTTCTTTTGAAAGAACCTTAACAACAATCTGCTCAATTGCTTAGCCAACCAGAGATATTTCGCATAAGGGTTGTTCTGAATGTAACCGAGGTGGCATCCCACCCTGCATCCAATGAGGGGGGATAGTTTTTGCATTGAAGAGGAGAGATGTCAAGATCTAATGGTGCAAACACCCAGTGAAATGTCTGGTTGTAAACTGGGTCAGTTACATCCAAACAAAGCCTTTACATAAACTTCAATGAGATCCATTTTCAGCCATAAAACTATAAAATAGTCACAGATAGGGTGTAATGAGAGAGTAATCCATTCTCTTCCTCTCTTTTTTTTTGGTTTGTGTGTATATGTGTTGGGGGGGGGGTGGGTGTTTGGGGGGTGGGGTGGGGTGCAGTGGTAGTTTGGATGTACATGGGTGTAAGTTAGCAGTCCAGTATAAAGTAGACAAAAGGTGCTGAGCCTTCTAGTTATCTATGGGACTGAAACAGTGGCAAATTCAAAGCTACTGGTGCTAGATTCAACCGGACCAAGATACAAGAAGGAAAAGATCCCATTTTTCCAAAAATGAATGAAAAATGGAAAATATATATATCGAGAAAAACCTACTCAAAATTTAAACAAACTATAACAATTATAGCTATAGATTATTAAATCAAATGCTGATAATGACATAACCATTATACCATGTTTTCTTATTCTCAGTTACAACATCTTAGCATTGGCCATCAGACGAACACGACCCTATACGACGATACAATGGGTGTTAATTGTGTAGAAGTGGTATAGGACCTGTTGGTAAGTGTTTTGAGTTTAGATATTTATATAATAAGTAATATAATTAAAAGGAATCTCAGGATCATTCCTTCACCTTTGAGATTGCAAACTTGTACCACTAAGGATAACTTTCATCAACTCCATAAATGGGGAAGAAAATAAAATGTATATGTGCCATTGCTTTTTTACGCTATGAAATCTACATTGAAATTCCCCATAAATTGTGTTTTTTCTTTGTTAGCCTCTTCAGCTGGTTTAGCTCTAAGTTCTAGCAAGCACATGCTAACACACACACACACACACACACACAGACACATTCTCTCTCTCTCTCTCTCTCTCTCTCTCTCTCTCTCTCCCCCCCCCTCCCCTCCTCCCAAAAAAAAAAAAAAAGTTAATATTCTTCCAGAGATAATAATCCTGACCTCCTAGGTGTATTTGAGAGTACCTTTCTTATTACCCTGGGCTATTTTGGGTGTTGACTGTTGAACATGAAATTCACAAGACATTTACAGCATCCTCTCTTTCACAACATCCATTTTTTGTGTCACATTCTTTAGTTGTAATAATTAGTCTGTAGGGTTGAGTTTCTGTTGTAAGGATGTATTGTTAATTTTTGGGATAAATGAACATTGGGACCACTGTAATTTCTTGGGGTTTTGTTGTTTGTTTTATTTTATTTTGTTCGTGCATTATTCTCCTTAGGTTGTAACTGTAAAAACAAGTTTTTGTATCCCATAGGAGATCTTGGTATTGGAACTAGCATTTTGGGATTTTTAAGACTCTAAGACAATAGAAAACATAGAAAGTTATCGTCGTACCATTAAGTCGTTTCACTTGTAGATGCAGGTGCATGCTGTTACAATTACCTGGTTATTTCCCTTGCATGAATTTCATTCTGAGTGTGTACTGAACTCATCATTCTTACCATATTACTCATGAATTTTTCTCTGTGAATCCAGTAATTATTTTGTTTATATCAGTGAAGTTCAGTTCCCATGGGTGTCATCTCTTTCATTGGTGAAGCATGACAGGCTGTACTGCGTACTTGATTTATCTTGAACCTGGTCTTGCTGGGCAGTTTCTTTCACACACACACAGATATATATATATATCGTCTGCTTCATGTATTAAAACCAATTTGATTTTGGATTTGCTTGTGTAAGGACCAGGTTACTGTTTTCTATTGCACAATTTATATCTAGATTTCATACTTGTTTTTACTTCCTGGATTCTCAGAAGGAAGAGAGTCTATGATGTCATCACCAGGGTTGGTGTTTCGTCTGTTGCAAGTCTAAAAGTGTCACACCTGCCTGCGATGTAGTTAACTGTGTCACAACAGTTCCGTTTCTCTTAGGACTCTGTCTCAGTTGCAGCCTTCATACCTCATGCAGAGAAATCAGGGGTGGATTTAAAGTAATGGTGAAAATAGAACTCTGGACCTCCTGTGAGACCTCTTGTGGTTCAGGTATCTTGTTGATTTCATCACGACTTCCTCTAGGAGAGTTGTGACAGTGCCACAGTTGTGTGGTTGAGATAGTTATAACTTGGCTTAGCAGGAGGGTGGGGTGCCAGCTGCACCACCTCTATGATGTTGGCATACTGTCTACATGGTGGAATTGGCCAGTGCTGCATCTCCTGGATACAGCCAGTTCCAATGTGTCGTGGCTGTTGTGTTCTCATAAGGGGCCTGTCTTCTTGACTAATCATTTGAATATGGATAAGTGAGATCTAGAGAGAGAAGTGAGAGGTTATTCATTGCAAGATTTGGTACATAATATAGGAGATTCTGTAAGCTCTTCCTGGATACAAGAAACCCCACAAAGTGGTTGCCAACCTCCATGTATTTTTTATTTTTTTTGGATAGATAGGTCCCAAGGAGAATTGAATTCATGACCTCTTGGAGGTGTTGATCTTTACCAACTGAGCTACCTCCTGGGGTCAAAAGATTTAAGATAGAAAACCTCCACGTATATTTCGGCTGGTGGCGTGGATATCTTCTTTTGAGGAAGAAGAAGCCTTTTACATTCTCATACTATGGATGATCCAGGAGGTCTTGTTTATGTACGTATAGTGTTTTATTATTGAACTGTAATCTTCATATCTAGGAGACAGGTTTGACAACATTTTACCAATTTTGTACCTCAATTGTGCCTCTGAGTAATCCCAATTGTACTTTCATAGATGGAAGCCGGGTTTATCGAGTCTCACTAATAGCACTTTGCCTAGCATCACAGCCACTACCGGCCAAATCTAGTTCGGCTCGCACTGTCAAATTGCATATGAATTATGGAATTGTTGTGGAACGACAGCCTATATTGGTTATATCATTATACTCTGAACCATAGTTAGTTAAAATGAGAACGGCAAAAAAAAAAAAGGGGACAGAACGGGTTTTAAATGGAACAAAACAAAAACGGCACGGTCAAAAAAACGGTCAAACATTTTGAGAACAGCAAAAAAACAAAAACGGACGGTACGGTGAAAAAAAAAGACAATATACACCCATGAATTGAAGAATTATATTAATAAAACATGTAAATTTATTGGAAAATCATACCTAAATCAATAGGAACAGATGACATTTATAAAGTGTTTAGCCATACAATAGTGAGAATTATCATCTTTAGTCAAGTAGTTAATTGATGTTTTATGTTTGTCCAAGACTCTAAGCATGAATCCAAATGGAGAGAGAGAGAGAGAGAGAGAGAGAGAGAGAGAGAGAGATCAATGGTGGCTTACAATATATAATTGTTTTAACCCATAACCCACACCCCACACCCCACCCTAACAAGTATTAAAGTAATGAGTTTATAAACAATTATGAAGAAGTGAGAACCTTTAATCCCACATCGGTTACATGTAGAAAGCAATAAGAATATTAAACGATATGGGATTAATTGATTCATTATTTATTAAAGATGCAGGTTAAAATATATTAAAATACGGATACGATACGATACGCATTTTAAACGACAAGGCTTGAAGTATGGAGTATTTTATGGTATTTTTGAGATTAATACGGTAATATGTGTATTAAACGGTTGAGTATGGTATGATAATACGATATGCGTTTAAAACGAATTTTAACTAACAGAGCTCTGAACAATCTCCATGTGGAAAAGTATATCTGCACCAAACCTGTTAAAAAATATCCTAGTAACTAATAAATTGGGGTCTTACTGCCATTATTGGTTCTGATATAACACTTAAGGCTCTGTCATTTTCAACTTTTTTATGAGCATATGTCCAATTTTTTGCTTCTCTGAGACAAATGCAAAATAGTAGGAAAAAAAAAAAAAAAAAAACAAAGAAAACCAAGGTTTGTGCTTGGCATTGTTCTGATGCCTTGGTATGTACGTATGAAGATTTCGTTTTCTTGGACGTATCTATTTTGCTGACATAGGGAGTAAAAGAAACTTAAAAAACAAAACAAGTGATGTGTAGAAATCCTCTCCCGTCGACCTGCTCGCCTGCCAAGGGCGGGATTTCAACCGGCCCACCTCCCCATGTATTGGTAGGCGGGCCGACTGATCCTCAACCCTTGGATCAGTGACAGGAACCTCCTGCCACGGGAAAGGATTTTTATCCATAAGTGATAGGTTTAATTGAGAATCAATAGATTTTTTCTAAGAAATCTTTTAAGAGATAGTATTTTATTATTTAATAATCTTTTTACATGAAAATAGGAGAATATAATTACACCTTCAAATACAAAAATTAGATAAAATAAAATATTCTATCAAATAAACTCTACTAACAATCCCTATTAAATAGGACAAGAAAGCACATACGATTAAATTAGATAACTTCTCTTATTTTTAGCTAACAAGTAATTTGAAAAACTTGGACTCTGACCAACAAATAATCTACGAACTTAATAAAAATAAAAAAAATAAAAAATATAATAAAAACAATTAAACTGTAACATGCCTCTTGGGTTCCTTGTTCACTCCAGGAACCAACTAACACGTGTCACAACCTGGATTACACCATAATTTCCCACCTTTTGGGTTTAAACAATAATTTTTAATGGAAGCATCAATCGTTTTTCTATTATACAAAGTTAAATGAGGCTCATAACCCACAACTCTTCTCTGCTTTTAAATATCTTCAATCACTTCAACCCAAAAAAGAATTAATAATAACATAGCACCACTACTACTACCACCACCACAAAGGGGCTAAAACAGTAAGTTCGAACCCCTCCCTCCCTGTAAATTAGATGCCTAGCCTAGCCTAGCCTAGCCTAGCCTAGCCCTGCCCTCCGTGAATGAAATGATCATTTTGAGTTAATCATGAGATATAAGTCCGCTTTTCTTGAGGAGTCTTGACTTTCAAATGGAACCCTTCTTTTTCCCCTGATAGATAAATGATAAAAATGTATTTAGAAAGAGATTCATAACAGCAGAGCAGGCCACTGGCTGGGTTTTACCGACCACTGTGTGCAGAACAAAGACTGGGCTTCACTGCCTCAACCCCTGGTTCTTTCATGAACCTTTCTTTTCTTACTTTTCTTCTTCTACTGCAGTTCGGGTTAAAACCTGAGAAATAGAAATCAAACAGAGACCAAAATTTGGATACTCAAGTAATCTTAAGACTTCTATCAGCTGTTAAACAACAACTATCTGAAGACAGTAAATTTTTCTTTCCTTTTTTTTTTTTTTTTTTTTTGGATCTAAAACTGGAGAAATGTACATCAATATAGTTTTATAATGATTGAGAGGGCTTTAAAGAAAGGAAGTCATGGGGTGGATTCTAGCCAGTTGGCATGTCTCCTTGCTTTTCTGTCTAGGTTAGGAGGACTGACAACTGAAGGATTGGTGGGGCTTGTTCGGTTATTATTACTGTGATATCAGATATAAATTATAGAAAAAATTATCGTTAACATTATCTACACCCACAAGAATGTAAAAACTTCATCTACACCCAAAACTTTGGCTGTAGTAACCAAAGAAGTCCACTCCGTCAGTTGATTCCCGTTAGATGTTGACGTCAGGTGGATTGAAATTTTTCATAGACGAGAATACCCTTTTAGTCAGTTGAAAAGACCAATATACCTTTTATTTGATTTTTTACCCTACCCCCAAAATCTCTAACCTCTTCTTCTTCGCTGGCGACTGTGAATGTCTCCTTGACTCAACATAGAGGGGTTTGGGTGGAGAGATTCAACAGGGTGGACGGCTCCAAGATGGGGAGGAAAAGGGGAAAGAAGTGATTTTAGAGAATCCGAACGAAGAGGAGAGATTGGTATAGAGAGTTTTCATGCAACTAAATAGAGTTAGGGCTTCAATAGCAGGGACTAAGCAGCCATTCCTGCAATACTTACCAAGGAATAGCATGGACTTTGAAGAATCTAAAGAGAAGGTGGAGTGGAGCTTCGAAGGGTTAGCATCAATGGGGGAGAAAACGGTGTTGAAGAAAGCGTATAAACCTAAAATTATGAGGATGGTAGCAAGGGTTGGTTTCAGAAAAACTTCCGCGCCATTGTTGAACTTAGGGTTACGCCATTACAGGGACGAGGAGAAGAAGCAGAATAGGGTTTGGGTTTTCTGGGTTTACTTCGAAGATCAGACATGCTTCGGCGGTGCCTTTACATGGCAGAAGATGCTCGGATTCCGACCAGAGAGGTTATTGGAGGAGAATGACAAATTTTTAATTACAATTCAACGAATTAATGATTGTAAAAGTTTCCTTAAAAATATATTTTGATATCAAAATTTTAATTTCAATTCAACGAATTAATGATTGAAGATGCTCGGATTCAGACTTCAGTATTATGCACAGCTGCATAGCCGGAGAAGATGAACTACGGAGGAGGGAGGAGAGAGGAGACGGGAGGACGGCACTCTTCTTCGTCGATTCCTAATTTCAGTTTCGCCCTTCTGAAGTCAAAAACCCAAAACGGAAAAATTCAACCATCGTCTCTTTCCTTTCCGTTGGCGGAGGTGTCTCTGTGGACAGGAGATATGGCTCCAACCCTCAAAGCCACCAGATCCCAACAATGAATCAGAGATCCTATGACCAGAACAGAATAGGGGTTCTGGTTGTGCTTGAAACAAAAACTTATTTTCTTAATTGAGAGAGTAAATGTATGTTTCAATACAAGGTCAAACTAGTCATTCTACTTAATTTTTAAATTTTTTTAATTTATAATATGAAGGGTAAAATTGTATATTAACAATTTAAGTGATTTCCATCAGTTAAGTGGACCTAGGTGATGTTTTTACAATCTTGTGGGTGTAGATGATGTTAGCAATCCTTAATGGGGTGTAGATGAAATTTTTTCTAAATGAATATTAGGATTCGTAGGAGAAGAGAAGCTTGAAGTTGGGGGAAAAGAGGTTTAAGGGTGGATCAGTACACCTTCAGGGCAATGATGGGCTTCCTAACATTACTGTTCTGTCCTAAAATTTGAATAAATGTAGGGAGCAGATGTCAGGAAATCTAAGAGATCAGAGTATAAAAAAATAATGAGCCGCATAATGTGAGTGCAATCCAATATTTATAGTTTCATTAAAGAGCAAGTACTTCAAAAAATTACAACAGCCAAATTTTGCTTGAGAACCTAATGCTGCACCATACAATGATAAAATAGATCAAGCAACTAGAGCTCAAGAAAGTAGGGAAGAACACAGGGAGGAAAGAAAGTACAAACTGGTAAATTCTGAACTTCAATAATTGTTGTTCTTCACCTCCTGCGGGGGTAATGCAATGATTTTGGGGACCCCTCAAAGAGATCCAAGAGGAAATTCTGCAGATCATCTGAACTGTACTTAATGTACCTGTCACTGTACTTCCCACCATCTAGCTGACTGGCATGTCTCCCCATGAATGTTCGGTATGCCTGGATTACTTTCACTGATACTGAGATCCGTAGATCCTCGCGAAGCTGAGGATCTGGGATTAACCACCCAGTCTGGTTCCTGTAAACCTCCTCAAAAGCTAGATTAAAGTTCCTGAAACGTTCCTTAAGAACTGTTTTGGAGACAGAGTTTGAACCTGGGTTAAAGATCCCCTCCTCCTTCAGAAAAGAGAGGATAGAACTCCAAGTAGCTCTCTCATAACTCATTGCATGCTGCTGGAATTTCCTGTTGTGCTGCCGGATCCAGTCGTCCCCTAAAAGGGCTCCAAGTTCAGACCCCTTAACCTTTTGAACCATGTAACAGATGTTATTCATCAGAAAAAAGTGTTGCAGAGCCTCATCCCTGTATAACCTGGATTTACCATCAAGGTTGGTTTCTAGAACTGAAGTAATTGACTGTAGATGTTGAGCCAGGGGCGAATTACTGGTAGAAGAGCACCTGTTCTCTTGCTCCTCTTCTACAATGGAGCTAGTATTAGACAGTGGGGAAGCAGGATATTCATCATGGTCTCCAAGAAGCAAATCAAGGGTATCACTGTAATCAGTAAGGACCTTGATGTAATTCATTACATACTTGGTCAGAGGATGAATCCCACCTCCAGCAAAGGGATTTGTGGACGTGTTCGACTCAACAGCATTCTCAAATTCAAGAAAAGTACCTTTTACAGAATCACCCAATCGCCTTAGGACCTCATGGCTCTCAATTCTAACTGAAGAACCAACCTCATCAGAGAAAAAAATTTCTATATCCGGGATCAGTTCAGCTAGTACCTCATACATGTCAAGAATCCTAAACAACTTTTCTGGCTGACGGGGCCCAACTGCAATAGCATCGCCAAAATTCAGGAGTTGCAACATTGAACCCTTTGAAACCTCAGCAAAACAAACTGAATTAACTGATCCAAACTCCCCCAATATCTCGTCGCATAGCCGTTTCTCACTGGCCAGGTAAACACGCACGAAGATCTTCATTGCTCGGATCCACTTCTTGATCATACCATTCAAGCTACTCCACTCCATCCGTAGCACATCCTCAATACTTAGTTTCTCCATTTCAAGAATGAATAGGCACTCATCCAGGGCATCTTTTCGTACACTAATGTAAGCTTGACGACATTCCCGATCATAGTTGGATGTGAACATCAAACTTGCAATGCATTTGAGGTCAGGAATTACATCTGGATGGACCAAATCTATGATGAATTCCTCTGCACCTTTGGAAGTGCTATCTCTCCGAAGTGAGTCATTAACTGAATCATCTTCAACTGAGATGGTCGATTCCGCATCCACAATATCTTCTTCCGAGGAACGGAAGGACATATGCTCAGGCTCAAAGGGTTGCCTATTCTGAATAAGAATATGGCTGAACTCTTCCTCGAGCTTAGCCATTCCCATCTGAAGAATACTGTGTGCCCTGTTAAGAAGCTTTGTTGCTTCTTCACCTTCATTCAAAGACAAAACCCCCAAGTTTTCTGTCAATCTTTGGACTTCCCCCACAGCCTGACGATACTCAGAAGCTTCCTCTGGGCTTGAGTCCCATATAGACTGATCAGAATCCCAACTAGCAATCTTCTCTTGAACAAAGTTGAGCCGTTCTTCGATCTCATTTATTTCCCCTCTCTTATTTGCCGAAAGCACTGTCATGGTGGACAATCGGGAGTCAAGATCTGCCAGAATTTTCTTCACATCATCTGTCAAGTTCTTACTCGTCTCTAAAGCCCTTACTATGTGCTTTGCCGCTGCAATAACGTGATCGTCTCCTTCATTGGTTGGGATCAATGATTTACAATCCGCCATAGCATCAATGATGACCAGAGCAGCAAGAACCTCAGATCCCAACGGAAGCCTTGAATTCCTGAAACCAAATATATCCCCTAACCGAAACTGAAATGCTTCTTTTCAACTCCAAAACTCAAGATTGCATGCAACCACATGGAAGATTAATTGCAAGCATTTTGGAACTTCCAATCAGAGAAAAGTTCAATTATTCAGGATATCTGTAGATGTGAAGGTGGAATGGAAATTCAATCGGAACAATTAAACAGATGCCCTCACAAGGAGGACATAATTTGAGAACAGCTGACGACAAGACGGAGAAAGAATCAAGGACCTTTTATCAAATGAGCAGTAAAGAGTACAGACCAAAATTTGAAACCAAAATCAGGAGCCCTAGCAAAGAATTTGTCAGAAAAGGAGTAAACCCACAAGTTTCCTTCGAAACAAAGAACTACGAAGATGAAGAAAAATGGAAAGCTTTTTACTTCTTTACAGATTTGTGACCAATTTTATGAGATCTTAACAAGACCCAATCAGAAAACTACACACTCGTGTCACTGTTTCTTCATTTTAAACCCTTTCATCCTCCAGAAAATCCGATCCCCGAGAACTATAAAAATATTGAAACTAAGAAAGAAACTCCCAAAAAACTAGAACCTTTCAGAACTTCATTCAATTGAACAAGGATCACTACGAATATCAAATATTGAAGCAAGAGCACCGACCCACACCCTTCTCGCCGAAGCTCTGCAACAGAGGAAACGGGTAGCAATTCGAGCTCCCAACTCGATAATTTGAGCTTGCCCAAACAACAGTAAACGATCAAAAACCTCAGAAGATTCAAAGAAAAACCCTTACTTGCTCGCAAAAAAACAAAATTTTGCAGCTCATAAGAAAGAGGTGATTGGGTTCAGAAGCCGCAATCCGAACTGACAATCTTGACAGGAATCATCAACCAATTAGGAAAGAAATTACGTGGAATCAACAGAAACATAAACCAGAAAAGTAGAAAAAATAAAAAGAAGCTAAAGAACCTGAAACCGTAATTTTCTCCGAAGAAAATGAAGAGCAACTTCGAAGGCGGATCTGTCCTAAATCTGTAGTTTGTACAGAGGATTGGGAAAGGATGGCGGTGGTGGTCTTGATCCTTCTCAGTCTTTGTCTTGTAGAGAAGGTCTTGGTAAAGGGTCAATTGTCCGAAACGTTTGTAGTTCAGAATCAAAATTACAAAAATACCATTGGATTTTCTATTTTTTTTTCTTGTACACGTGTAAACATGTCAATTTGCCAACATTGGTTTTGCATTACATACATTTTGACTCTTTTATTTTTTTTCCATGTTTGTTACAGTAACCTTTTTTCCATCTCCTAAATCTTATTTTGAATTCAACCTTCAACTCTTTGAGACGTTGAATTGAAAATTGAAGCTTTAAAAAAAATTTGAAAATTGAAGAACTAAAGAGAAAGAGATAATATTTTATGTTTGACTGTAATAAAATAAAGGGATAGGAAATAAATTCACTAGAAAAAAAAAAAAAAAACAACAACAAATGACATGGGAGGTAAAACAAATCTTGTTTTTCGAATTCAATTCATAAAGTCAGCATTCTGGTAACTATTTTGTTTTGAAACTTGATTAATGAGATGAATATAGGGTTCTTGAACATATGGACTCACTCATGTTTGATGATGTAGTAAATCATGATGCATTCCAATTATCACTGATATGTTGTTATGCATGTTACAATCTTTTGGGGAAAAAAATTAATGGACTTACTTTGATACAGCTAGCAACCCATTTTTTCATTGTATTGTATTAACGATTTTATCTCTATCGTTTGGTATAAAATTCTTTAGATAAATCCTTGCGAAACTTGATGACCAAGCTAGACCCACTAAGGATTTTTTTTCTCTTAGCTTTTAAAATGACCCTAGTTCTTCAAACATGTACAAGAACCATTCTAATAAATTTAAAGCATATTTTAAGACATGAAATTATTGAATTAAACTATATTTATATATATATATATATATATATATATATATATATATATATATATATATATATATCTTGACATGTCCATGTAATGGTGGGGACAACATATTCACAAAGTTGGACCATTGAAAGATATTGTTGTGAGGAAAATAGATTGATACAATTGAAAAAGATTCTAATTCTATCATCTTCATTTCAACTTTTTAGTGCTTGAGATGTTTGTGAGAAACTACAATGGTTTTAGAGAGGACACCATAGTCAACAATCTCATCTAACCATAAGTACGTAGACAGCTAATTGACTAACAAAGTCATAGCACTAATACACATTGTTGAGACGATAATAGACTGATACAAATGGAAAAGCTTCTTCTATTATAATTGGATCTCTATTTTTCTTTTACTTTTGAATGCTCAAGATGTTTTATAAAAAAAATAAAAAATAAAAAGGAAAAAAGAAATGTCTTTAGTGAGTGGTTTAATGATAAAATAGAATTATGGGTTGTAAATTTTTTGGTTTTATATACAATAAAGAATATTTTAGTTGATAATTGAAGATAGAAGATGCTCATTCTAGATATCCACCTAGAGACAAAGTAGCCCTGGTTTGTGGGGTTTTCAGTTCAAATAAATAAATAAAATAAGAGACAAAGTTATATGGACAAATTTGTTTCTCTATATCATTCCAAACTTATATTAAAAAAAAAAAATTCATAAAAAAAAAAAAAACTTATTAAAAGAAAGAGGTCATTCCAAACCTTTAATAAAGGAGAAAAGAAATCTATTAAAGATATTTGAATTTTACTGGATTGAAAATTTGAAAGGTAAAAAGTTTTCAACATGGGAATGTATTGTATTTTTTTTTTTGTTATTGTATTCTTTGTAGCTATATAAACAAATCCAGGTAGATCAATCATCTATCGAAACTCAAAGCTTATTCAATCATATGATCCTCTATGTATTAGATTTTTTTTTATTTACCCAAGTGTTTAATAATTAACCTATGGATTATAACATATGGTACAAAGATTTTTTTTATTAAAATTTATTATATAAATATGGAATAAAATTGGATTCCATTGGATCTACCATGTGGATATGAATACGTCCATAGGTATCCAAATGAGTGTATTTGTGTTTATTGTAATGATTATATTAATCATCCACAAGTCAGATTTCGTCCTAGACAGATCAAGCATATATTTTAAAGTGACAAAAATAGTGTTTGGCATGCATTCCTATTCTTGAATCATAGAATACATAAAAGAACATGATCCATGTTGAAATGTACTAGCCAGTTACGTACTCTAAGCCCAGAATAGAAATTTGTCTATCTTTAATTAATTCTCATTTTATGGTCGGGATTTATTATCTATTTTGAGAATACATCCAAACATAGCCGACGACTATGGAAGACTTCATGGGATTGGTCAAAGGATCCTAAACATGCATGACATGCACATGAGTGGTATTTGATTGAGTTTAAATATGAAATTTGACATGTAATTAATCCATGCTATATCTTCTCTCTTCGATAGTCGAGATTTTGACATCATCTAGATTTAAATGACTGATGCAATCCAAAATAGTTTTCCCAAACCATTAGACATAATTGACAAAAAGATACAAGAATTATTTCTGTTTTTTCTCTTATCTTGTATTGGCATTTTTGTAATTCAATCTTTTTCTTTGACCATGTCTACAATTTAAACAAGCTGTTGATTATTAGTAGTCAACTATATCCATAAAGTCATCAATTGGGAATTAAATATATTTATCTTGTACTATTATAAAATATTTAGATATCAGACACGATATATTTTATGGTCTAGGTTAATGGAACTACATTTATTAAACTATAAAAGATCAAACGTGGGAGACCCTGAGGGTGAAAGTTTTTTGAAGGATGGATGATGGGTATAAGCATGGTTTTAGAAATCAGTATCGATTGGATGGATTGGTCAATTTGTATCAGTTTTGTTCACGATTGATAGTTGATTCTTTTTTATAATTATTTATAATTCAATATTAATCATGTGTCATCATGCCATACTTGAAACGAAAATCTTAGATATAAGCACCAAAATCTAGTAAATTTGAAAGGAATGTTTTTTTTTTCTTTTTTTTTTAACACCCTATACCTGATTGCCCTTTTAGCTAATCGGTCTAGTGAGGCATGAACACTTTTATATTCGGTTCGGTTGTAAATGGATTGTAATGGACTCATGCCAAAGTGTAAAAAAAATAGAGGAAATGTTAGGTTTCGAATCTACAATTGTTCTCATGTTGTAGATTAGATACCTTATACCAAGAAGGTAAAAAGTTTTTATTAGGCTTGTAATCATCCATGTAGACAAAGATGAGGATGGAGGAACAAGTGAAAGATCTTTAATAATCGGGCTGGTCAGTCTTGGTCCATAATCAGTCGGGCTCAATCAGACGTGCAAGCTTGAAATGGACTAACGAATGACTTATCCAGTGCACGAGGCTCTCGGTACTCCGAAGTCTTGAGAATGGGTTTACATACATAGCCTTACCCACCCCTCCTTGCGCTTTATAACAAGGTTGCTTTCAAATTTAAACCCATGACCATTAAGTCACAATGAAACAACCTTATTATTGTCTGACCCAAATGAATTGAGATACATGTCTTTCTCAACTCTAATGGAAAAGAATAGGAAAATAGGTTCCAAAATAACTGATCTTATTTTCAAAATGCTTCTTACCAAGGATTAATATTTAATAAGATGGA
Organism: Protea cynaroides; assembly: GCA_028583415.1. Taxonomy (NCBI): domain Eukaryota; kingdom Viridiplantae; phylum Streptophyta; class Magnoliopsida; order Proteales; family Proteaceae; genus Protea; species Protea cynaroides. The sequence continues at coordinate 16,230,892 of CM053273.1, forward strand.
AAATATATAGGGAAGATATATTAAGTACATTAGATTTAAAACATACTAAAATATAATTGTAGATGATCTTATAGTTGGATCCAGTGATGTAAATACACAAATGGGTTCAAATTCATCTGTCCAAACAGCCCCTTAAAAATTTCTGCAGAACTTTGAATATTCAGATTAGGGCTTGGGTAATGTTTAATCAGGTTGTCCTTAATTGAAAATATTTGAATCTATTGGAGTACTTTGGGATTATATTCCATGCTAAGGATTTATGTTTGTGGGTTGGGGTGAATACAGCAGACCAGCAAATCTGGTGGTCAATAATTGTTCGGACTTGGTAAAAGTTGCGGCGGCATTTGTAGTAAGATATAGGACTGATGCCGGTACAAAAGAGGACAGACATTTTATAGGAATCGAAAGTTATACAAACAACCAAATTTAAAATGTTGATATTGAAATGCAATTTACAAACTTCCCACCAAGGATGCCAAAAATTTCCAAAGAGGGTTGTTATTAAAGGAAATTATTATACCAAAATTAAAAGAAGGAATCATATCCAATATCCACTGTAGGGGTGTCAATTAAGGGTTTTAAATGGTGCAGTTTAAGTTTAATGGTGTGGTTCAGTTTTGATTCAGTGTTTAATGAGTAAAACTAAAACTGAACCATTTATTAAATGGTTTTAAAATGTTTATCAAAATCGATTATTAATTGATTTCGATTTTTCTATTTTGTTGCCGGGAAAGAGAGGAAGAGAGTTTTAGGAACAAAATAGAGGCAAAGTAAAGAAATCATTAAAATAATTTAATCATATATGAAAATAAACTTACGATTTAGAAGTATGCCTGTGCAAAGCATTAAAATATAATTTATTTCTAATATAGACATTTAGCATTAGGGGATTAAAGTAAGGGGTTTAGTCGGTTTAAACGGTTTCAAATAGTTGGTTTAAATTGTTTCATTCTTGAAACCAAAATCGAACTGTTTAACTAAATGGTTTCGTTTCTAAAACCAGAATCGAATCATTTAATAATCAGTTTCACAGTTTAGGTTTAAACGGTCCAGTTCGATTTCGGTACACGGTTCGATTTCATTTTTTACACCCTTAGTTTCAATGAATTAGTTTGGGTTGGTTTTTGTTTGGGTCAAGGCAGTGTCAGGTTTTTTTAATGATAATTTGAAACATTTCCAAAAGAGATTCAGGCTGGGGTGGGTTGCACTGTACGTGTTAGTTAATAGGCCGGTCTAGTTTTGGTTTATTGTCGAGCTAACTTAATGGACTCTTATCGGCCCGCTATCGGTTCCATTTCAGTTTACTATATGTATATGTAGTAAACAAGTGTGATTAATGGGCTTTATTGGGCCATTATCGGGCTAGTTCGGTTTTGATATTGGTTTTCTACATATATATTTAATAAAATGTTGGCTTAATGTACTTTTATCGGTTCATTATCGGACTTGTTCGGTTTCGGTCTTATTGGTCTGGTTCGGTTTTATTTTTCATCTGGTTCTAAGAACACAAACCAAATCTTATCGAATAAGGTTCGGTTTCGATTTTTGTTTGGGCCCAATTTTGTCACCCCTAATCGATTGCATTAGATGCTTTAACTACTCTAATCTAAAGTCCAATACAAAAACTTGAGGATTTTTTTACTTGTAACAATGGCAGTAATTGTAATCACCTTTTTTTACAGTCAAATTTGTTCTCCAAATAAAATATCAAAATTGTCTCCTGGTATGTTAAATTTTTTAATGGTCCAATAAGTGTGCGCTAAAGGGAATCGATTACATTTACGTGTTAAGTTTTCATCTCAAAAGTTCGAAAGTGGAGGAACTCTCAAGTATATAAGGCACCCAAAGTTCCAGACTTAACCAAGGTGGGATTATTCCCAACTTTCCCCCTCATATGTTACCCCTCTTTTGAGTGGCTGTAAACATGGCATATGTAGATCCTCTTTTGGGTGACCGTAATGAGAAAATCTAAAGCTCCGATACCCTGTAAAAGTTCAAACAAAGTTGTACGAACCGTCATACCTTACCTTAGGTAGCCTGTATCTTTATATAGAAGATTTGTACAGCATCAGTTACAACTTACATATGTGATATGCTTACATAAGTGATAGGTTTACGATTACTGCAGCATGATTCTAGGGATTAGAATAGGGGATAGACTCACCATTACAACAACATGATTCTAGGGATTAGAGCACATGAGTGAAGGGGTTTAGCATAAGGAATCTACATAGCTAGATATTTGAACATTTGAATTCAAATTCAAATGTGTTGTGTTTGCTTAACAATAACAAGCCTTGTTACATTAAGATGGATCCAAACTTGAGGCTTAGAGTTTACTATTAGTTGAAGAATGTAGGGAGGCTGATTATATCTCCGACAAATATATACTATCGGATATAAATACTATTGACCAATAGGAGTATAACACGTAGACATCTTCAGAGTCACCAAGCTATTGGGGGCAAAATCATCTTTTTGACAAAAGAGTAATTTCAGTGACACATCCGTCATCATTAGCTTAAGTCAAGGGCAAACCAACCTCTAGAATTCTAACACTGTACTCCAAAGGCGCAGAGACCCACTTCCGACCTTTTCCCAAATCCCTATAAAAAGGGCCAAGTCTCAAGGTTTCTCCAAATTTTCACCTCCATATTTACTATTCATTCCCACTTTTACCTCAGCATTTTACTATCTATTTCACTTTCTACCCCTGCACTTACTGTTCACCTGGGCGGACTTTCCTAGAATCACTGACCTCATAAACTATTTGTTGCCAAGAGTCCTGATTTAAGCATCGAAGCGATTCCAAAACTAAAAGCCCAACCTCCTTCCCCTAGTTTTTTGTCTTTTGTAGATTGCTCCCACCTCGGAAGATTTTGGCCCGGCCGATTCTAACAGCAACATATGCTAAACTTTCCTTTGAAAACAATGAACTACTGTACCCTTTTGTTCTTGTGACCACTTCCCACCTATGAATGACAATGGTCCTAGCTGAGCTGGTGGATCCCTCTCTCAGCATCAGTAAAAGTTTCTAACCAAGAAGCAGTGGGAATACAAATAAATAATTTGAAAGTGATTTACAATTGCACTCTTTTCGAGTACAAATATGAATGACAGATTTTACACTCATTTGAATAAAAATAAAGAGTATATCATACTAAGAAGGAAAAAAATGAAGTTACAAATAATTTGACAACTTAAAGGGTGTCAATAAGAAAATCTCATTATATATGATACAGTGGTATAAGTCTTTGAAAGAACAAAGATGATCCTAGTAAAATATACATACTGAGGTTGGACAACCATTTTTTAATAAAAGACATATGATATGTATAATCACATTAGTTATGAAACTGCTATAAAAAAAAAATCAAAAGATCAGCAATCTTTTCTTATTCCTCTAAATTGAGATCCAAATCAATATAAATTATGGACAAATGATCTTGACTTCAACTAGTTTCCTCTTTCTCTTTCTCTTGCTTTTCCTTTTTCTTTTTAGTTGATGTTTAAATTTTCCTTTGAAAATGATTAATGGAAATATAGAAGAACAAGGTCTGCTCCCAAGGAGAACTCTTAAGCTTTTGGTAGAGGAGTCCCAGTTAAAAATGATCTGACAAGCTGAAGGGCTGCTTTGGGTTTGCAAAATGGTACTTCATGACCAGCCCCCCTCACTGTTGCGAAGGTTAGCTCTTCATATACCTCTGTCCAACCTCCCACCTTCACAAAACACAACCAAACATTCCCTCATAAGCATTTGTTATACAACAGTAGACCATCTACAGATAATATATAAGATGGTGTCCTGGTAGCAGTTGTAATAGTACCTGTTTCTTCACAAACCATGGAGACCATGGAATTTTGGTTGTCAAGTTTAGCTGAGCCAGGGAGTTCCTGGTGGCGGTAACCGGCACCACCGAATCGACGTCGCCACTGTAATTTGCAGTTAGTTTTATAGGAAAACCCATTATTAGAGAACAAAAGAAGTAGGAAATATTCTTAGGTTTGGTATAAAAAAAATTTCATTAGAGTAAAGCTAGACCAACCTGTACACCCAAATTCTCAAACCAGCAGCAATCATGTCTTGATATATTGGGAGAACTGAGATTTCCATATCAGCCCATTTTTTATGTAGAGTATCACTGTAAATATATAACTAGACATTTAATGACAATGTGAAAACTGATGGCTCGGTTTGGTATGGCTCGGTTTGGTTGCAAGGAAAATTAAAGAACAGGATAAAATTTTATGTTTCTTCCTTTTAATATGATTATATAAATTATTTAAATTTCTTACCATGTATAATAGTTATGATTTTGAAAATTTCATATTTCTTCCTCTTAATTTTCCTTGCAACCAATCAGAGACAAAGGGAGACAAAAGAAAAGGATAAAAAGAGTTACATTAGTCACCTGCAAGCTGTCCATTTATAAGGAATTTTAGTTCTATTGGCATGCAAGGCTTTCTGCACATCAGGTCTGTTGTAATAAATCTCAGCATAGTCTTCTGAACAAGGATCATATCCTAAAACCTTCATGAAAACCTGACAGTAACCAAGAGACAAAGAAATATATATATATGATCAATTCCTATTTTTTTTAATGACTTCATCAAATTTTATTGTTTACAAATATTTCAGTTCAGAATTACCGGCCGACGACCGGGTCGCTGCGGCAAATGCATGAACATACGCGTTGTAGCGCCGGTCCTATCCGAATGGTTGCATGTTGGTGCATATATGTTGTATGGATCAATATTCTTCCCAATTTCTACATCCATGGCATATGAGAAAATAGTTTCACATTCAGGTGATGTCTCTGCTCGGTGGAAATCACAACTATTCAGTAAGCGTTTGTATGTATTATCAGAGATCAGGCCATGGCTCCACCAGTAATCCACTGTGCCAACATTGTCATGATAGGAGTCCATAACTGCATTTCCAACCTACAATTAAACCATGCATTTTTGTTTATTTAAACTTTAAAAAATTCTTTCATTTGTGGGGTGGAGAGGAACATGCAGTAGTTCAGGAGGAGGTGAAGGAGGATTCGTCTTAAATTCACCTGCCGTAACTGTCTCTCAGCCAAAACCAGTTCTTTTTTTAAGGGGGACCCCTTCAATCCAGTAACTCAGGTTTGGATGGATCTGCAGATTTCGCCTCTGATCATCACCGTCATCATCAGGCAGCTTTAATTTTTTTATCGTTTTAGATGTTTGGTATCATTTATTGGTGCCTAATGGTGACGATGATGGTCGGAGGTCAAGCATCACGAAACCAAGCTCTAAATGAACATAGATGCAAACTCCAAAAATCAGGTTGAGCAGATTTTCGGATCTAAAATCAGGTTGAGCAAATCTGAAATCTAAACATCGATGGAAACTTCAAAAATCAGGTTGAGCAGATCTGAAATCTAAACATAGATGCAAACTCCAAAAATCCCAATCTCAGTTGTATGTGCTACCGGCTACGGCTATGCTCTGCATTCAACATCCCCACTGCTGTTCGTTGACCGCCATGTAAGCTTAATTCATTGGAAGATTGGCAAAGGTTATATTAGAATTGTTTTTTACGTTTTTACCCCCGGTTTTATAACTGCTGGAAACCAAAAGCACATGTGAAATTTGAAGTTGTGCAAAACCCAACAGAAATAATTTTTAATCAAATATCAAAAAGAGAGGTTAGAGATATCTTTTTGAATTTGGGTTTGTTTTTATTTTTATTTTTCATAAATAGCACACATAAATTATGCCAAACATTTTCAAAACAAAAAATTTGAATAAAAATCACAAATAAAAATGATACCAAATATAGCCTTAGGTTCTAGTTTTCCTTTTTTTTTTTTTTTTGGGTACATTCTTATTTATAATAATAATAATAATAATGATAATAATAATAAAAATAAAAATAATAATAATAATAAAAATAATAATAATAATAATAATAATAATAAAAATAATAATAATAATAATAACAAGAAAAATGGAAAACAAAAATAAGAAGATTACCATAATCCCTTTGAGATTTATAGGCTGAATATCTCCAGCACTATTATATCCCAAAATTTCTCTGGCCAATTGAGGGATATAATGTCCAGCATAGCTCTCTCCTGCCAAATAAAGCTCTCGCTTCTTGTAGCGTGGAAACCGCTCCAACCATTGGATAACAAAAACCAGTGCATCCTGGGCTGCATCACATCAATCAAAAAAAAAAAAAAAAAAAAATTTGGGTAAAATCACATCAATCAATTACATCATATAAAATATATGAATAAATGAATTTTCACTGTGATGCTCTCTATTTTTGTGAACTAAAAAATTGAAGAACATTGCGGCATAAAATACAATGGCAATTGTAGCTAGCTAATGTTGTCAAAGTTGAGTCCAAATCCAAAATTGATATCGATTATATCCGTATCAATACGGATCAAATGGGATCGAAGTCTTATTGGACTTTATTCAGACTGAGATGTAGAAAATATATTAGTCTTGGTTTGGTCTGGGTAGCACAATGGGCAATCTCAAACCAAACTAATTAGACCAAAATCAATAGTAGTCCGAATCCAAACCGAAGTCCAAACTGAATTTAAACAAAAAATACACCCTATCCCTAACGTGATTTCTATCATTCTAGATTCTTCATTTCACCCTACCAATCGGCCTATCTCTCCCCTATCTTTCTAATTTAGGTTTATTGTCAAATTTTTACAAAGACGGAGATGAGAGAAATCGAAGATAGAGGAGAGAGAGTGAGGTGGGGGGTTGTTAACAAGTTTGTTATCGGTCTAACCATTGGGTCCAAACCGAACCCAATCCATTACCAACCTGATAAGGATGTGAAACAGATACCTATCAGTTACAAGCTGGGTTTATCAGCTTGATAGCTTATTAGGCTGGTTTCAGGCTAGCCCTGTCAAGCCTCAACACTGAAACAACTCAAACCAAAATCGGCCCATTGACACTCTTAGTGGTAGCCAGAGGCAACTAACTACAAGTTTTCTAAAACTCACTTGAGTGGTTGGCTTCATAACAAATAAATCAAATCGATTCGAACTGATTCGAACTGACTTAAGCATTGATGACACTCATCTATCAAATTTAACCCATGTAGAACCAGATTGACCTAGCTAAGCCACCAAATACTACAGTGATAGTAGGGAAAAGAACTCTCCGAGCAAGCAGCATAGGCTACCCTAGCACTCTCTATCTCTCTCATCGCCGGACACTACCTCCCTTCTCTACCCCTATATACAAACAACCGTGCCTACTTGTTCATATTACCCTTTCTCATGACAGTAATACTTGAGTTGACATTAAAGGATCACAATCAATTGCAATTTTTTTTTTGTTTTTTTTTGTTTTTTGTTTTTAAGGTTTTGTTTGATTGTAAAAGAAATTAAAAAAAGAGAAGTAAAATTTTTTAACATTAAAAAGAAACTTTTGTAATAATTATAGCACATGTATGACATTAATTCTAAATCATTCCATATTTAATTATTTAACTTATATTTTACTTTGCATTCCCCAAATCCCTTGTATTTGAAAAAGAAAATAAATTTTACATTTTATACTATCATTACTAAATATGTTAACAAAATTTATGTAGTTTATACAATTATGTTATGATATAATTATAAAAAATTTCTTTTAAAGTTAAAAAAATTCATTTTCCTTCCCTTCAATTCCCGTTGCAACCAAACAAAGCCTTTAGGGTTTGTGTTTAAAGAGTCTATATATCATGGAGGAGAGAGCGTGAAAGGTCTTTCCAGTCTTTTCTCATCATCACCACCACCATTACCATCATAATTAACAGAAAAGAGAAATCAAGTGTGAAAGATCATATGTACCAGTACGTTGATCGCCGGAGTCAAGGAGATCGGACGGAGTGTTGGTGTAAGAGAAGCCGACACCGGCTGGAGATTCAAGGAACAGGGTGTTAGCTGCATGGTTCCATGAGAACTTGTTCATGTACAAACCAGACCCGGTCTTGTTGATCTTGAATGGACCTATCTCCTCAGACGCTCCATAAGCCACGGAAGAGCACCCTGGCCCTGTATAGATGGAGGGTGTTTGCCACCAAAATTCAAAATTTTAAACCCATTATCAATAATAACAACAAAAACAGATAGCATTAAATCAATTTTTTATGAGTGAATGGTAATGGCCGGTACATCCACAACCCATAAAACTACGGGCTGAGTATTGTTGCCCGGCTGCGTGCAGTTTGTGTTAGTGTACTAGCCAATGGAGGAGTGTGCCAAAGATACAACCAAGAGTTCAATTCGTCTCGAACCTCCAATTAGTGATCCAGCGATTGGAGTTAAACTAGGCACATCTACCAATACATCGGTAGGTGCGTCTGATTAACTCCAACCGCTGAATCAACTATTGGAGGCTCAAATAATTGGAGACAATAATAACCCTACAACCAAGAGGTGTAGGGGGAAGAAGTCCGACAAAAATCTTTTTCCCAAAAATTATAATAAAAAAACAAAATACAAAAGTAGAAACAAGTCAAATGATTGGAGGTATCCTTTCATGTTCTTTTCCACCTGCAAATGATCTATTAAGTTCGACTGATGTGGCATGAATGCATGGTTGAGGATCCTACTTCAGTGAATTTATTTAAACTGGTTTCTATCACACTCCTACATTTACCCTATATTTTCTCAAACTCTCTTCTTCTAAACTTCTTTTATGTTTCTTCTTAAAAAAACAAAATTCCACCTCTCTTTTTCCTTTTATATTTTAAAATTCCTATAATACCCCTCTATCCTGGTTGTCCCATCTATGATTGGTTGCCTGTCGCCCTTGGCCGATTGTTGCCACGACTCCATTGGCTGGCTGCCCAAAACTGTGACCGGATGCTCCCATTGTCCCTGGTTAAACTCCCCATTTGTATCTCTTCCCCCTCCAATAGCATATCCCTTCTACAGCTCTCCGCTGGTATCACCCTATATCTATCTCTCCACTGCTCTTTTTGCATTTCTCCATGTTTCAATGAAAAAGGTATTATAATAATAAATAAATAAATAAATAAAAATGATCATATATTTGCCTTGTTATCTTTTCTTCTTCACTCGCCACTCTTATTTGATGAAAACCCACATCAAAATATTCAAATAACACTTGGACCATGTTATCTGTTCCACTTCCACCATGCATGGATAGTTTTAATTGTGGCCCTCTATTGTAAGAGAATATGTTATTATTAGGAGTTATTCCAAGCGTAATCATGGGGTAATAGTTATTAGTTGCATGGGAAGTTATGTTTATATGAGTAATTCTGTACAAGTTATTTATTCCAAGTGTAGTATAGTAGGAGAGTAAAGGACATGTGTAGAACTAACTGACACCAGTTGTAACTGTTTTTGCAACCATTTAATTAGCAAATGTCAAATGAAAAGGTGGAACAAGAAAATTAACTATAATTTCTCTTATTGAGAGGGAGGTGAGGCATCCTCAATTAAGTCGATAATCTTATTTTCTATCTTTTTTTTCTATTATCTTAGCTAATATAGGGAGACACGTTTTTACATACGTACCAGTTTGGTATCAGAATAGAACCATAGATCAAAGGGTGGAGACACTTGAAGCAGATGTGATATCTCTCTCTCTCTCTCTCTCTCTCTCTCTCTCTCTCTCTCTCTTTCTGAGAGAAGGCCAACAGGTGATCATGAACAAGTTAAACAAAGTGCTCGAGAAATTGAGCTCTCATACAACCCACAACAAACGCGAAGGAAAAAACTATATACTTCCACCACCAATCCATGATGAACGACTTGGGAACACATTGGAGAGCCGACAAACTGGATTCCAATAATCCTTCATGCCCAAATTCGTTAAGCTCTACTTTCCCCGTAATAATGGAGCAAAGGATACCAGAAAGGTTTGCCGAGTAGAGCAGTTCTTTCAATTCCATGAAACCCTTGTCGAAGAACGATTGGCGCTCACCTCATTTCATTTGGAGGGATATGCTCAACTATGGTCTCAACCGTTTCAACAAGAGGAGGGAGAAATGACTAGGAAAATTTTCTGCAATGGTTTTCACATGAGGTATAGATCATCCCAATTTCAAAACTTTTTGCCAAGCTGACGAAATTATAGCAAATAGGAACAACCCAAAGCTATGAGACGCTTGAGTTTGAGAAATTGCTATCATAAGTTGGGCTACTGCCATCCCATCGCCAAACCAGTTGCTTCCCTAGCGGACTAAAAGAGAGCATCAAAGCTGATGTATTGGCTGGAAGACCAACATCCTTATCCCTAGCCATTGAACTATCCCGATTGTTCGAGGCTTGGAATATGACACAAAGGCAAGTTGTTCGTAGGGTTGAACCCAAGAGGGGGGTTGCACCACCGAAACAGACGACACCCAATGGTTAAGTCGATAATTCTATTTTTTTTATTCCCTCTATTTTTCTTTACCAGACCACTTCTTCCGAAACAATCCCACCTAACCCACATAAACAGAGAGAAAGAGGAAGAGAAAGAGGAAGAGAAAGAGAAAGAGAGAGAGAGAGAGAGAGAGGGGGGGGTCTAACCTCCATTGAACCAAATGATCAAAGGTTTGGATTCGGGGTGATGAACTGCTTCAGTGAACCAATAAAAGAGAGCTCTGCCGTTGACATCATCAACAGTGACATACCCAGAAAACTGCTGAAAAGTGACTTTGGGTTGTCCTGGAAGTTGAGTTATTCGATCAGCTTCTGCTTCATCTTCTATTTCTACAAGTCTTGCACCCTCTGACACAACAAGAAACATATAGGCCATGGACACAAGTAATCTCTCTCTCTTACCCCCAGCCATGGCCATGGCCATTATGAAGAAGAAAAACAAGTGATGACAAAGGGCATGCAATAAATAGTGATAGAGAGAGAGAGAGAAAAGACAGGGATAGAGAGAGAGAGAAAGATAGGGATAGAGAGAGAGAGAGAAAGATAGGGATAGAGAGAGAGAGAGAGAGAGAGAGAGAGAATTTCTTGAGTTTTGTCTTCGTAGTTTCTTGAGAGAGAGAGAGAGAGAGAAGTTCTTTAGTTTTTGTCTTTGTGGTTTCTTTATGGTGAAAAGAAAACAGACAGCCTCAATTACCAGTCATTGAATCCTCCGTTAATTCCTCTTGTATTTAGTTGCCCCTAACTTGTAGCCCTCTCTCTGTTATGTGGCATTAATATCCTAGTCTTTAGGATGAACTAATTAAAAACTTGTAGAGGACACTATCCTAGTCTTTAGGAAGAATTTTTTGTTGAAATTTTTGTGTGTTTGGAGTCTTTTGTGGGTCTGAATAAGTCCTCTAATCTTTACCAAATTAATAATAAAAAATTCAAGTGCTGTAATTAATGGATGTGTTTGAATTAGTCTTTGTAACTAATGAATTAATCATCATTTGGGTTTTGGAGTAATTAGTTTATTGATATTCTAGGTATCAGCCATTTGGAAAACCAATCCGATCCATTCCCGTATCGACTAGGATCGGGCCGATCCAAACCAATACGACTTGTATCCGCCACTTTTTGGTATCAGTTTCTAGATCGATTGTTTTAATATTAATAAAAAAAGTATAAGAAAAACAATGGTGAAAACGAATCATGTTCCGACCGATTCATGTTCTTGTGATCTGTTTTCAATGAAGCGGTTCTCTGATAGGAATGTATCCCCATTTCCGACCACCGATCATCGCCTGATGATTTGAAGAACAACGGAAAACAAGGGACTCATGTTTCAGCCTGTTTCGTTTCAACATCTTTTTTTCTTCTTCTTTTGGCTTCACCGAATGGGGAACACCATAGTTTGAACTGAGCTATGGTGGCTCCTAAGGTAGTTGGAAGTTGGAACACGTAGAGGATGATGATGCACAAAAAAATAAGAGCTGAGTAATGGATGCGAAGATCTCGGTCAATAGATGGGTTATAGCCAAGTAGATGGTTCCCATAGGCGGGAAGTCGACTGAGGGGGGAAATTTTTAGTCGATCAGATCTTAGGTATGCAGGAAATCTAAGACTAAATATTTATGTAATGTTACAAAGAAGTAATATACTTTTTAATGGGGATCGATGGGATCGGATCTGCCAATCCTATGATGATCCTTAGAATAGAGATCGACCAGATTCAAAACCGATACGAATTAACTGATACGATACCAAATACTTGAAGGAAGTGAAGATAAGTTCCTTTACTCTTAGAGTTTGGACTCAGTCTTTAGTTTATGGGCTTTGATAGGTGAGCTCATAATGGGCCCAGTCAGTTTTGTTTTGCACTCTCTCGTCTATGTGAAATATCATTTTTACCCTCGGAGAGAAGCTCAGTATATTAAATGAGGGAATGCCCTTATTCGGTATATTGTCAATTACTTCCGTCCTAAGTCCCAACTCCGAAGAGGAGAAACCACCGAAGACCTAAAACCCTTTTCAGGTTCCAAACCCTAGAGACCGAGAAAAAGAGCTTCCATGGCTTCCATTTCCCTGGAGAAGTTGAAGGAGTTCTGGAAATCTCAAACGCAAAACGAGGAAAAATGGGCCACGAATGTGGTAATTTCTTTACTCAAGCTTTATTGTGTGCATTTTTGTTTTGTTTCTCGAACCCTATATTTCTTCCTCTTTCGTTTGTCTATGATCTGAGTTTGTTTGCGATTTTGATTCATGTACGGATTTTGGCTTGCCCTGTTTTTGATTCCGGTGATGATGCGTTGACTGTAATCCTTATTACTCTTCTTTTTTCTTATTTGATTTTGTGGTAGAATCTCTCAAGATTTCTAATTGTTCTGGCTATGTTTTGTCCTGTTGGCCGTGTATTGGATCATTTGGTGCTACTGTAATCCTTATTACTCTTCTTTTTTTCTTATTTGATGTTGTGGTAAACTTTCTCAAGTTATCTAATTGTTCTGGTTCAGAGCCAGTTGTTCTTCCCTTTGCATCTATCACTGTTTTCTTGGTGCATTTCAGTGTCAATTATTAACAATGCCACTTTTATCTGAGAGCAATATATCTAGAGTTTCGTTCCTTCACTGTTCTTAGGCCACTTAGATGATGCCTAAGGCAATACTCCGTACATGGGTTTTATTGGTTTTGTTTCTTTTCTTAACCACAGTCTAGAGACCTTACATTGTTTGAACAGTCGAGTAGAAAGCGCATATATAAGTCCCACTTGGTGTACTTTTTGTTTACCACACAATTTTGTTCATCTCGTCTCGGTGTGGCCAACTTTGTTGTGATTCGACTGTTCAATTTTACAGTCACGTCATGCTCCAACTGTTACAATTTGTTCTGGGTTTCTAAATTGATCAGTTTGCTTGGATAATGAACTGTGTAGGATGGGAGGGGTGTTGTTCAAGAAAGTAATACATTGATGCTTACCAGTATACTCTGTCAATCTTATTTTATGATTGCTCTGTGTTTCCTTAAGAGCGTAATTAATTCCATTTCCCTTTCTTGTCTCCTATACCTATGTGCACCAGATTGGATCACAATTAGGGTGTCAATTTAGCCTGGCTAGCCTGAACCAGTCCGAACCCACCCTCCCACTGAGCCCAGTCAGCGTCAGATTTGGGCTCATTTTTTCCCTGACCCTGGCAGGGTCTGGCCAGACCTGGGTTGAAGCCTCAGGCTGGGCTCGGCCTGGCCCAATCCTACCCTGTATCACCATATATAATAAAAATATTACTTACAGACTAAAGTTTGAAACTCTAAAATCCTAAACCAGAACCTCTTCTCTCATTCTCTGTTTCTCACTCTTACGTTTTCCTTTATGCCATGAATGGCCACTGCCTGTGGTGCTTCATGCCGAAAATCACCATTCGCTGGGAAATCTACTTCTCCGCGCAAGCTCAGGATACGAGGATTGAAGAACTTCTAGTCCCTAGACTCCAACTCCTTGTTCAACAACAAACAGACCGGTCTTACAAAATGGAAAAATCTTCACAATTGTTCTTGAAAACATTGTAACACCCAAAGCCATTATTAAGCGGGTATGTTGCTTGTACAATATCATATGGGTATGAGTCAGCAAGGTTTGCATATTGTTCCATCTCATTCTTTTGCTAGAAAGGGATTAAGAAGACACCATGATACAGGACCTCACCAATGAGAAAACAATCTAGACCAGAAGAGATGACTCCATAACCTTCTTCTAGTGGTGGACAGGTGGAGCAGGCCTTAGATTGTTCTGGTCCAGAGCTTAATTGGAGAACATCAAGCACATTTTCCATGAAATGGATTCTTGACCTTGTCCTGTGGTGAAATGGATTACCATATCATTTCCAACATAGATTCTCTGATTGGCCTAAACATAAACAGTCCTCTTTGAATAGAATTGATCGTCTGGTTTCAGGCTGCCTCTGTCGATCCTGTTGGAATGCTGCCCCATCTCTCTCTCTCTCTCTCTCTCTCTCTGCAACAAAAGTATTTCCAGGGAGGGAAGAAAACCCACCTTTTTCACCCTGCTGCACCTTTCAATACCTAGAAAGCCCACTGTTGGTCCTGGTTTTAGAGCAGCATTGCTGTTTTGTCGGGGGAGCCATTGGGGGCCATGGTGGAGGGAGGGATCAAGGAGGAGGAAGAGATGATGGTGGCAGTGGTGGTGATGTTTATGACGGTAGGATTTTGTTGGACAATGTTAGAAGAAGAATCCTTGCCAGGGTCAGGGTTCAATCAAGGTCACAAGGGCCGACACTACTCGGTCCTGGCAGGGTTAGGGTGTGTTCTGAGGTTGTAACAGACCCTGGCAAAGCCGGGCCAGGCTCAGGACTGCCTTCATATACCCAGGGTTGGGTTTTACATGACCCTGTCCAGCCCGACCTGTTGACACCCCTAGTCTCAATAGGCTTGCTTGAGTAAACCGTGGGGCTTACTTCCTGAATTGAATCAAATGTAATTCTTCTTACAGGGTTTGAGATTATGCTTGCTAGAAGCATTGTTATTGTCTATTTACTGACTAGAAAATGGTGCTTACAACAACTAACTGAAGTGATGTAAAAACTCAGTTTCGTCATGGAGTTGCAGTTGCAATTGTTCTTGAGCTGCATTTCTTATTTGTATATATTCAATTGATTTAATAGTGATTTTATAGCAATTGCTTATGTTTGTTTGGGTAACTGAAAGTCGCTAGCAGTTTTCTTGCTTCAATATCATTGCTTACATGATTCAGTTTTGATACTTTTTCAGAAACTCTTGCGAGCTGTCGGACTTTTTGGTGGGTCTATCTTTTTGATGCGCAATTTTGGTGATCTCATGGCCATTTGAGGAGAGAACGAATGCTTTTCAGCAGTGGTATTGTCTGTTTCTTTTCGAAATGGGCAAAACCAAATGAGACATTTTTTTTTTGTTCTACCAATTGAAATTTTTATAGGGTTGTAATAACTGAGTTTTACATGATTGGGTGTACGAAGCTCTAAAGCTAGTTGTTGAAGAACGTAAGTTGACTTTTGCAGTAATCAGGATGCCCTTACAGTTTTTTTTTCCCTTAAAAAAGAACCCCTTAAATCAAGAGGCTTTTTGGAGGATTTGTTTTACACAAAGTTAAAAGGGTTTCTTAATGATTGCTGTAATGGACGTAGCCGCTTGATTTAGTATACTTCTAATCTCTGTTATGAAATTCTGAAACTAACCCTATCTAATGACACAAACCATCAATCTACGTGCATCAAATACCTCAAAACAATGGAACTTTATCTTGTTGAAAATAGGGATCTATATACCAGACCATTGGTTGAACCGATAAACAAATTGAAACCAGACAACGGTCAGATCAGGGTCTCGGATGAGGTATTGACCAAATATAGAGTTCTACCTAAATTGACCGATTAAATGCTGGTTAAGTGACCATGTACCTCTCTTTGTATAACTTGTTTCTTTTAATATTTGCCTTCTTTTAACCTATGTGGGACTAATTGGTTAAAGAAGTCATACCAGAGGAGATGGTTCCATTAGAGGTTGTCTAAGGTTTTCACATTTTGACACAGACAAGTTCACCATTAAGCGTCATTGGTTGTGTGGTTACTTATTGATTGAAAATTGGTGGTTTAATCATTGGAAATTGAACTGTTTGGAATGGATTGATCGGTAAGGTTCAGATTACACTTATTATAGTTTCTTTGGTATGAGTCTGATTGGAGACCTTTATGAGACTGGCTGATTATAAGTATGCCAATGTTTGGCTTATGAGGACTGATTAGTTAAATGGTGGGTGACTGATTAAGCATGGTTGTGGACATATAATCTTCTTTTGAGGTCATGATGTGCGTGCAATTCGCATGGTTGGCCCATAAGAATATGGGTTGGGGCTTCATTTTGTAATTGAATTAGGAATCTGGTGGGAGTAAGGTTTGGCCCAATTCTGGATGGAGGCTGGGATATAGATTCTTTCTAGTATTTATACTATTTGTTAAAAGTTAACAATTGATGAGTTTGTAGCATAATCTAATCTGCTAGAATAAAGGAAAGTGGGTTGTTAGCCATGGTATTTTACCGGGACAAGAAGATGTCAATTAGGGATGATGGTAAAATGGGTCACATTAGGATCTGGTTTTGTGTTTGGTAAGATCATTAATGGGATAGAGTTAGGTTTGACATGTAAAAGACCCGTGTTGGGTTTGAATCATACATGGCATGTTATATGGGTGTAAGTATAATACAAGATTGTTTGATCCGAACATCACACGGTTTCTCTAAATGTCTCAACCAATTTGACACCAACTTAACATGATAATGATGCACCAACTTCACCCAAATACATGACATGACACCTGCCCTCGGTGCCCGTCGGACGTTCTCCCCCTCAAATACCAAATATACTTCTGTATATTGTGGTTTCTGATATAACCCGATGAGATGAATTGAAGGGCATCAGTGTCACCACCGGTGTGATGTAGAGGACCCTTCCATAAATGGGCTATGTTTGGTTTATTTAACATAATATATGTCAACAACACACAATGATATCGAACAATCCAAAAGACCCAAAAGGGGGGCAAAAATCCAAAAGCAAAATTAAAATAGATAAAATTATTTTAAAAAAATTAGAACATGGAAAAATTGAATATAGAAAAGGGATCACTATCAGGCTACGTGGCCCTTACACCAGCACGAAGCCATGAGAATACGTGTGGAGACATCTAAAATAGGCTAGATTTCTTATTCCATGAGAGAAAGATATCATTTTGCCCTTACCGTGTCTGAACATAACCTAACAGCCTTCTTTTTCTCATTAGATATACTATACCTAATATTCATGTAGGGTTTGGTTGGCAAGGAATAGTGGGGTATGGTGTATTGTCCCTACTCCTCACCCAACAAAAGGTATCTCCATGCCGCCAGCGTAGGATAGAATCTCTACGTCTAACCAATAGACCATAGACATATGTCAGGTAAGAAAAAGAATGTGAGGAAGAGGGAGAGACCATATGAGAGGGATTTCCATAAATAATATGGACAATAACGTTGACCCATCAAACCAAATGGATCAAATGGGCCTAGGGTTCATCACAGTGGGTCCCACACTAAGGAAAAATTCACTAGTCAAATAGGTAGAGCTAAAGACACAATGTAGTCCTGTGACCAGCTCAACATTACTCAGCCAACAAAAGATCTTTAGGGATCGATAGGCAGAGAGCAGTTGAGCTGGTGTGGTCTCCAACACCAGCAACCAACTTGCAAGAAAAGTGGTGGAAAAGCGTTCAGCTGTCAGTTTCCTTTTCTTACCTTTATATTTATTTATTTATTTTTAATTTTTGGAGGACTTTTAGTGACAGTGTTTGATTCCTCACTCATTCTGGCTTATGTCGTTTTCTGATGCTGATGATGATGGTATTAAATAAAACAGTTTCTTTAAACCTTAACCTCCATGAACTTTTGATTAAGTTCAATGGATCCATTAAATTTATTAATTAATTATTAAATTTATATGTTCATGAATGATATGAAACCTAGTACTATTCAAAGTAACTAGCCACGTCACAAGAATTCTAATGGAAAAAGGTTCTTCTAAATAACCCTTACCTAATGTCTATATGTTCTTTTTATAGGAGTGTCAAAATTGAGTCCAAATCAAAAACTAAATCGAAAAAAAAGGGACCCAAACTCTTATTGAGTAGGATCTGGGTTAGGTTATTAGAGATCGAAAAAAATCAAACTAATAAGTTGATATTTGAAAAATTTACTCAGACACCTTCTTGACAATTGATTTATTACATCGAACTACCCTTTCTTAATAAAAGTTACACGGACTATCTCTAAAACAATGTTTTATAACAGTATAATCCCACTCGGGTGTTAAAAACTGACGAGAGAAATTCTAAAAAAATTTCAAAACAATATTACCCTTACTCAATGTAAATTACATAAATATACCATCACCTCTCTGGAATGAGGCTTTTGTAATTGGAGAACTTGCGGAGGCCTTGTTCCAGAGATAGACGATGATATATTTATGTAATTTTACATTTGGTAAAGATAGTATTGTTTTAAAATAACTTCATCAATTTTTAATGCCCGATCCTGTAACTGGAGAACTTGCACAGGTCTCGTTCCAGAGATAGACGATGATATATTTATATGATTTTACATTTAATAAGGGTAGTATTGTTTTAAAATAATTTCATCAATTTTTAATGCCTGATGTGGACTACACTATCATAAAACATTGTTTCAAGAGTAGTCCAAGTAACTTTTGTCAAGAGATGATAGTTCTATATAGTAAACCAATAGTCAAGGGGGTGTTTGAGTAAATTTCCCTTGATATTTTAATAAATATACATATACGAAACTGAAACAAATCGATCAGAGGCCATATAGGTAATGGAACTGAACTGAAACAACTTGATAATTGATCGATAAGAGCCCATGAAGCCAATCCAATAAAAATCAAAAACAGAACCAGACCAAAACCATGCTTCTCTTAAGAATTTGGTTTTGGATTTGTCTATGTACGACTGAATCAATTCGAATTAGACTGAAACCAAACCAAACTAACCAATTGACACTTGTAGCCCTTTTTTTATTTTTATAAATTATCTTATCACATGTCATGGAGAAAGTAAGATGTGAAGTCGAAAAAAGAAAAACCAAAAAGATGCCATTGAACCAACTTGTGTATTTTGAATCTTGAAAAGAAAATGTAGTCTAAATGGGTTGTGGGTTCAAGTGTTGAACCTCTTTCCTAGTGGATAGACTCTCAAAGTCATGACCTCATTAGGGGTTGCAACTTGCAATTGCAACTTGCTACTTTCGGCACTTATTGTCATCCACTGTTTGTATATCTCCACATGATCATATACCAATTAGAATTGCTTATGAATCAAGATTCAGTATTTTTTTTTTAAAAGTACAATCATACAAATAAATCTCCTTTTTAGGTCATATGTCATTATCATTAAATTAATATTAATCTAAAGTTAAATTCAAGATAATTAAGAGTTTCATTAATAGTTTGATATTTGTAAGTTGGTTAACGAATTGACTTTAAATAGATTTTTTATTTTTTATTTTTATTTTTTGGATAGTGGGTATTATTTATAGTTAAATGATAGGAAAAAAAAACTTACGTAACCGACCCCATTGAGTTAGGAAAACGTTTAGTTGAGTATGTTGAATAATGAATTTAATTAAAATATATTTGATTTAGTATAAATTATAATTTTTTATTTAATATGTTTATTTATTTGGTATTTTTAATATATAAATCTAATTTTTTTTCCCTCTTTTGATCCTATCTGTTGGAAGGATATTTTGTTATTGTTGATTTACATTTGCTTTTTTAAATATCTCCACTTTGTGATTGATTTTTGGTTAATAAAATAATAAAAAATTAAAAAGATGGATCAACTTGTTGCCAAGTAGGGTGAATCTAGAAGTTAGGGTTTGACTCTTATGTCAGCACGGGTCAATGGCAATGATTGTCGGCTTGATTTTTTTGTTTAATAATAAATATTACAAGTGTCAGTTGAGTTGGCAGCCAAGAAAAGATATCATGTCAAGTGGGATCTCATTTTTGCCATTTGGCTAGATTTTGCTCTGTATAGCCTTTTGTCAAGTGGTTGGAAGAATCAAAGTCTTGCTTGTTTTAGAAAAGTTTAGAATATTAAAACCATACCATTTTCTAAAGTGAATGTGAAATGCAAGTTGGTTATGGGGATGATTAAAGGTGTTAAAAATGAATTGAAATCATTTATTAGTAATTTTAAATTGAAATTATAAAATCAATTATTACATGGTTGGTTTAAAAAATAAATCATTTAAAAAACCATTTAAAACCAATTAAACTTTTACTATTGTAGAGATAAATTAAAATATAACTCATAAACTTGTCTTCATAATTTCTTGTATTGAAAATAAATTAAAATTATTTTAATGTTTTGTTCCCCTCTCTCTTGGTCCTAACACTCTCTCTCTCTCTCTCTCTCTCTCTCTCTCTCATGAAACCATTTAAATCGGATAATCAAAGTCGATGAAAAGTTGATTTTGATAAGTATTTTGATATTGTTTAATAAACGATTCAATTTTAGTTTCAGCTCATTTGCACTAAACTGAAACCGAATCAATCAAACAGTTAGACAAAAACCACGACGTTTAACACACTTACGAGATGATATTAATGAAAATCCATATATATATATATAAATAATTTAAACAATTAAGTACTATCTTAGTATTTGCCACATCAGCCCTCCATTTCTTCTATGGAGCCTTAGTGGGATAGTCACATGATCCTCTCTTTGCCATGTTGAAGCTGACAAAACTAACAACAACAACCATGGGTGGATTGAATTCTTTTAATTATTAAATAAAAGTCATGGTTTAATTAAGGAAATATTCCACTACTTTATCTTGATCATCATGTTCTTCATTTACACTTTGAAATTAAAGGGGGATGGATGCTTCTTACCTGGTTCCTTATGATTAAATTTTGAGTCACGTGGGAGATTATCTAGTCAAAATTATAGTTGTAAATACACCTTTGAATAGCAATTCTTCACAAGTGGGATTTTCTGCTAGCTACTCTATCTATCTATCTCTAAAGGAATTATCAAAACCATCCACCCTTTCATATCCAGATTCCATGTAAGACGTCTGAACCCACCATCATTGTATCTAGACTCCCATCTAAATGCCTTTGAATCGAGGATGGTGGGAGATGGAAACTTCACCCCTGTATTAATATAAATAAATATAAATAAATTATTATTATCATAAAATTATTATTTTTTCAAATGCCATAAGGTATTTATTCTATCATATGTGGACTGATGATGTGTCCATTTTGGCCATTGGATATAGAGGGCATGGTCTAGATTAGTATCAAATTTCTGAGTTTAATTCAATCAGATACCCTTTATGGCATGATTTTGTTAGGTTTGAAAATTTCGACAAGAAAGTAACCTGAGTCATGCATGCATCACGTATATATTCATGCATGTGTACCAATATTCTAAACATTACTTGTAACATCCCAACCTTCGCACAACCATCAAGATATTATCTTTTTTCATTTGTCCATAAGCCTCAAGGTTTTAAAACACGTATTCACATTTTGAGGAGACTAAGGATTATCAGCTAGTTTAGTCTCTTCTCTCTAACCAATGTGAAACTAAGTTTATGCACCCTTATTGATCTTCCCAAACCACCTAGTACTTGTCGTATCTTGGGAGGATCCTTCAACGATCTCCCAAAATGATTGATACCCACTGCCACCACGTGTCACATTACTCTTCACAACAAAGGGTCCAAACTCCTAAGAGTCCCCGTATAAGGTACAATAACCAATGTGTAACCAAACTTCCATGTTATGGAAAAAAATTAAGAAAGGGATGCAGCACTGAAAGTCTAAATAAAAAGGGTTTTGGTGAATATTTTTTGTTTAGTAGGTTAATTAAATTTGTCAGAAGTGGGATTTGAACCCACGCCCTCTTTCGAAGACCAGAACTTGAGTCTGGCGCCTTAGACCACTCGGCCATCCTGACTTCCTGTTTGCAATACATTATTTATTATTTATTTTTAGATAATCATCCATAAAACCAATTAAGGTGATGATTTCTAAAATTTATCTATTCTTTATTTTTTTAAGTCTAAGTTGGAAGAATGCATCATAATGTTTAGAGTATTTGTATAAATACACATACATAGGTATATAGAATGTATGTCAATACAAATGAGGTATTTGATTGAATTAGGATTTAAAATTTAACATATGATTAATGTAAACCATGTCATAACCATCCAACAGTTATAATTTACACATCATTTGTCCATGTGATAGAATAAATGCATTGTGACGTTTAAAAAAAAAAATAAGAGATCTAATTGAAATAAAAGGATGTCAAAATGGAATGATAGAATTAGAACCAATAACTATATCTCCTATCTTGTGGGTTCCAATTTCTAACCGATCGGAGTATCCAAAGTAAAATATTAGGGCCGTGCAGATAAACTTATCTTAACAGAACTCGAACCCTTAAATGGGAAAAAAAATTAATTTGGTTTAGAAGTGAAGTAATCAGTTCAATATATTAATCATGTCTATAATCAATTAGATTCGAATCAGAATAATATAGAGATTCAATGAAAAACCAATACATATCTAATCCTCATTAAAATAATTTTATTATTTTTTGTTGACAAAAATGATGTATATTTGATGTGACAAGAAATTATGGTTTAGGAGATAAAATCTTACCCCTTGGATGGTATCCAAATCCTTTCCTCCCAAAGGTTCGGGAGGAGAAACGGTGGCCCCATTAGATGGCCGACACCTGAGGCTCTGGTGAATCATAACCCTCCATTCGAACCAACACTCTCTTATCAGTTTAGCTTATCTGCTCAAATAGAAGATTTGGATTCACTTGAGTCTTAGAGTCGATCATCTAACAAGGTCGTCCCCTCTCCTCCTAAACCTTTGGGAGGAGAGGATGTGGATCCCCTTTTAATGACCAACAAATTACTCCAATGGGACCCACATTACCTATCTGACTGGGATAGGTTTTGATGGGTTTATATATATGCTACATTTTCTCCATTATTTAATGTTGCATCTCTTTCACTCCAAATTTCTCCCCTGCAACTTGGAGGACTGTGCTTTGCTCTTTCTTGGGTTTGGATTACTTTATCAGATTCGGAATCTGATCTTGTCCCCACTCCTTTGTTCTGATACCTTTGGGTTATTAATTATTGAACCGGATCTAACCAGACCGGACCAACCTCGAGAGATTTAGACCGGGACAAGCGATCCATGTACGTATCGGTACTGTCGGAGATTTAAAGAAAGGGGTGCAAGGAGCGAGTGACACCTGTTACCTTAGAAACAGCAAAGCATCAGCATTTGGCAGTCGAACTAATTTTGTCGTATGCATACACACGTGGCATAAAAAAGACAGATCTGAATCATATGAATCCACGTCAACATCAGATGACGTGTCGAAAACCATTTTGCCAGAATTATATCTTTGAGAAGATCTGCGGGTCCCACCTCTTCTCTCTCTAATATCTCTCTCAATATCTGTATCTGACAAAATCCGTGCGGTCGACAGCTGGTGATGTCAGCAATCCCCGCGACAATGCCCGACACGTCGCCCTCCCAAAGTTTGATTCTGCTTAATCTGTGGGGCCCACTACTCTTTCCTACCCACGTGGGTTTAACTATCCATCTATCGACACGTGTTATTTAAGTCCCCCCTTTCCAGTACCTGTTATAAAAGTGCAACTTGGAGGTTCTACTGGGTCCCACCCTTTATGACTTAAAAGCACGCGTCCCATCAAGGGACCACCTCTTTTCTTTCCTTGCCGATTTTCCACGAGGAATCTTTGAGGGATTCAATTCCTTTGACGCCGGTCTTATTTGAATGAATGAATCTGACGTCTCCTTAGATGTAGAAGGTTTACATAATCTGAACCGTTGGATTAGATCGTTAACTTACACTTACGGCGCAAGATAGTAGTAAAAAAGGGAAAAAAAAACAGAATCGGATTCCCCACAATCCTCGGCTGCGGTCGATTCCTCGAAAGGCCAGGTTGTTCACCACGTGTCAATCATTCAGACGATTAACGTCCGTAATTTTGGAAAACAGCTAAGAGGAGAGAGAAAATAGATGTCGCGGCTTTACGAGGCCGAGACTCTAACTGACACGTGCCCTACTCTGGGCTTCTCAACACTCCCAAGAAAACACGTGTCACCACTACAACCCAATTACGTTACCCACCACCTTCCGGCTAAAGTTAGGGGTGGAGACGCTTGTTTGGCGTCGCCTCTAAATCTGGTACCCATTCCACGTGTCACTATATTATCCTTCTTGATTATGCCACGTGGCAAATTAGAGTCCGTTTTTCTTGTTTACAGTAAGGATATTTTAGTAATTTCAGAATTTCCTCACTACTAAACCTCCCTTTTCCTCCCTACCTTCTTCGTCTCATCGTTTCTAATTTTTTCTCCCCCCCCTCTCTCTCTAAAAATGGCGTCTTTTCCGTCGCCGGCAACGGCAGTTTGTACCTCTGGTTTCCGATGGATTAGTTGGAGGAAAAAAAAAATAGTAATATAAACCATCTATATACCCACGTGCGGATATTGCACTGGTTTTCTTCTCTCTCTTTCTTTCTCTCTCTACTGGTGCTTGTTTTCTCTGGTTGTTATGGCATTTCATCCATTTCATGCTGAAGCTTTGTTACAGAAATTTTTTCCATCTGGGTTTCTCTGAATCTTCACTACCTAGGTGGAGAAAGGATTAAAATAAGTGTTTATCGTTTTTCATAATTATGGGTGAAGCAACGAGAGGTGAAGGGAGTGAAATCGAGCATCTTTCTTTGCAAATGAATAGATACCCAATAGATCTGTTGAAGAGATTCACGTCTGTGAGTAACAGGGCTACGGAAATTGTGGCTGATGTGGAAGATACTGAAGAAATCGAGCTGAATCTTGGGCTTTCTTTGGGGGGTTGTTTTGGGGTAGACTCTAGAGAGAAAAGGCAGCTCATACGTTCATCTTCAGTTGCTGGGTTAACGAGTTTGGTGAGGGAAGATGATGCTGTTAATCCACCACCGGTTGTGACTTTACCGAGGACCTGTTCGTTGCCTACTGAGACAGAAGAAGAACGGAGGAAACGAAAGGAGTTGCAGTGTTTGAGGAGGATGGAGGCTAAGAGGAAACGATCAGAGAAGCAGAGGAATTTCAGGGTAGGTAAAGATCGATCTTTTATGGAGGGAAGTGGTGAGGAAGAGAAGCGGATTGAAGATGAAGGTTTAATGGTTATGAATTTAAAAGGTAAGGTCGAGGCCAAAGAACAGCTGCAACAGCAATTTATGGTTGAAAATGGGTTGCCTGCTTCCATGGCGTCTCAGTTTGGGGTTCCCGGTTGGGCTACACCTGCAAGAGGGGTTTCTCTTCCTCATGGGTTTGATGCAACAACGAATGGGAAAGGTAGTGTATTTGCTGCAACTGGTGCTGCTGTTTTGCGGGGATATCCACCTCCGACGCCACAAGGCTCGCTAGGATCACAGGGGAGTGGTTCTTCTGGGATTTCAGAATTCGAAAGCAGACAGGTTCAAGGTAACCAACTACATTTTAGTTGTCAATGTTAATCTCTATGATTGTTGATCTTTGTTGTGAGAATCAGAAAGTTGATGTATTACTGTTTAAGTACATTTATTTACTTTGCTAGGTGAGTCTGCTGAAGAACTATGAATGGTACAGTTATTTTTATTTTCGAAATTGAGTTTGGAAGGAATGGAGAATTTGTTCTTCTTTAGGTTGATTGAAAAAATTTTGGGGTCTAAACTATTCGAGAACTTAGTTGTGCTTGGAATTTGGATCATTTGGGTGTCATATTCTCTTTTCCTTTTTTTTTTATTTATTTTTTTTTTTTTTTTTTTTTTTTTTTTTCTTTTTTTTTATGTGAAGTTCTTTTCAAAGTTGTTTGTTGTTGAATTGGATGTTTGTGTTTTCACTGTTTAAGTACATTGGTTTTTGGGATAACCCCCCTATGTTTATGTCCACATAAAAGGTACATCATCTTTGCATTTCTTACATTTATTTCCTCATAGAACACAGCCCTTCTACATAAAACGGAACCCAAGACGGAGTAGAGACTGTATCACTGGAGGGTTTCTTATGTTAATTAAATTGGCCAATTCATCAGAGTTGTTGCCCTGCAAAGCTCATGTTAGAGTACTTGGTTGGGTTGATGTAGCGAAATTCTTTAATGGGACGTATGAATTTCAGGCCAACTTGAGGTGCTAGCCGCTTGAATCTGGTCAACTTGCCTGTGTCACCGACTCCAAATATGGAACTTACACAATTGGGAACTCAAATTTGTATCCGGTAATGTGTTTTGGTTGTCATGCATGTTCTGCTATTTAAACCATGCTTCAAGGGTTACCTCTAGCACCTGATTTCCTCGGGAAGAGGCCTGGAAGTAAGATATTTACATTGAGATCCTATGATTTGATTCACCGGAGTAATCAGTTTCAATGACGTTATGAATCTATGGTATAATGTGATAAAAGAGACACTTTGGGACGATACCCAACAACAGATATCTCCTCTGTTGTAGAGGAAGGTCTTGATATAAGTTTTTTGTAAAACATGCTGGTTTTTCCTTCAAGTGACCTTTGCTGTGGAAGAGTTTCGAGATTCTGTTGTTTGATTCTGCAATGATTTTGAGACATTAAAATCAATGACTTGTTTAAGTAGTAGAAATTGTGTGCCAAAGCTAACTGGTTAAGTAGTAGAAATTGATTACTCTGTTCTTATAGTCTTTGGAATGCTGCACAGGATTGAGCAGTGGCAATGAAGCAAGAAGCCCTGTTAGTGTTCAGTCATTGTCGGAGCAGGTTGAACAGAAAACTGTGATCAGCTCTGGAGCAACTGAGACAGCGGGCAAGTTTGCTGGAGTAGAAATGGATACATCAAGAAAGTCTAGGATTTTGGATAATGGATTGGAGATGGGGAGGAATATGATGGAAGAGATGCCTTGTGTGTCTACAAGAGGAGATGGCCCCAATGGAAAAAGGATTGAAGGCTTCCTATATAAGTACAGGAATGGGGAGGAGGTGAGGATAGTCTGTGTGTGCCATGGCAGCTTTCTTTCTCCAGCTGAGTTCGTCAAGCATGCTGGTGGTGGTGACGTGGCACACCCTTTAAAACATATAGTTGTCAACCCACCTCCCTGCCTTTTGTAATGGTGGTGAAGTGGTATCATCCTTCAGTAAGAACATAAAAAAGAAAAGAAGAGAAAAGGAGTGATAATGGCACTTTTTTTTTTTTTTTTTTTGTTCTTCTCTTTTGCTAGAAGGGCTCTTTGTTTGTATGCAGTACATGCAACCTTTTCTGCTTGGCAACAAATTAGTTGAAGTGCAAAGAAGAGATTTTTACATGTACCATCTCGGAAGCTCTTGTTTCTTCTTCTTCTTCCTCTTTTCTAATGGTCTTGTTTCTATGTACAGAGAATTTAAATCAAGCAAAAAAGATTTAGGTGGAGTGCTATACTAATGATATCATCTCTCTTGTTTTGTTCTGATTAGCTGCATCTTCAACTTCTGTTTGTTATAATCAATCAACTCTGGCTGCCTTTGATTTTCACTTGGAACGAAATTGTTTGATCAATTCATCACTAAATTCCGAAGATGATTTATTATTTGAACAAGCAGGAGATGCAATGAGGATTATCTTAAAAACACTGGTTGTAACAGGGCTGTGGATAGAAATATCTGATTCTCATTAGATTGGAATGTGGAATAGGATTTGGTTTAGTCAAACGTGTAATGGTGAAGATGAGTCTTGAGTGGAGGATTAACTCTAGTAGCAGATTCAGCAAGTCTCTTACTAGTTGTGCCTGAATCCAAATATTCCAATGTAGAAAATGGCTACTGCCGCACGAACATCCATTAGATGTGAAAGATAAGGAAACCAGAGTGTTCTTATTTTACGGGAGAGAGTTCTCTGTATGGTGCTGTTGCCTGTGCCCCATCAATGGTGGAATTTGAGGGGTTGTGCTTTGATAACCCCAACGACCACCAACTAAAAAAAATTTAATTATTGCACTTCAATTTTGATTCAAATTAGAACTTAAAAAAGCGTATATATGTTCATAAACACTCTGAATTTACTAGACAATATCGATTAATGCATCAGTGGATATGTGCAGAGGATCAACAACTACAGCACAGTGACTGGTTTTCTACTTGAGAGATTGTTTTCGCAGGAAACTGTCACGATCACAACAATGCAACTACATTTCTCAGATATGAAGACTTTAAAATTATCTGAAAATCAGATGGTTGTAGATTATTCACTTTAATCAGAATAGACTCAACACAGCTAGACCAGAAAAGATTAGCCTTTGTGCCTCTAGTGATAAAAGCAGTCCAGTCAGTCAAGGTCTGGCAATGGAGCATAGCCATGTGGGAATTACATCAAATGAGACTGTTTGGTGTAGAATCCCAATCACCTGTACATGTTGATAGTGTCCTTCTAAATGGGTCTTGTTTTTTAAGTAAAGAAATTTGATTTCTATGTTGGGAATAAGTTGCTGAATTCAGATCTTGGGAGAATAAATGAACCTCTCTATGTATGGAGATGTAAGTGGGGGATGTTAAAGGGAATAAGTCATTATAGTAAGGTATAATTTAAGAAAAACAATGAAATTTACAGAGAGAGGAGAGAGAAAAGATGTCAACTGTGAAATGGCAATAGGCTGTGATTGGGATGATTGTAACGTTTACCCACTTGTCCCATCCATACAGAGATGTAGACAGTAGTACCACTTAATACCAATGAGGTTTACTAGTGGGCAATCTACCCTTGTGGAGGAAGGCAGTCCTCTCTGTCTTTGGTTCAGATGTATCTCATAGCAACTCCAAAGGATCCCTCACCAACTAAGCTTGGGACCATACAACTTGGGGTTTGCTTGCCAACCTTACATAGCTGGAGACCTCCCATTTTGAGCAAAAAGTTCACATTGGCAAGTGGGAATACAAGACAAGAGGTGACAACACAAGTAAAAGAAAGTTAGATGAGATGCTATGGTCATGCACAGCAACAGCACCAGAAAGTTTGTGCAAGTAAGAGGCCTTGCATGTTTTAAATTGAGAGAAATGGTAAAATTCTTTCAAGCAGTGATAATATTTGAAGGTTAGATGCTTTCTTAACAGAAGATGTAGGCAACAACCATTTCATCCTTTCCTTGCCATTCGATTATGGATTGCAAATATAGATTAGGGTAGGTGAAGGACTCAATAGGAAAACAGAAAGTTGTTTATTTTTTAAGAAATTGGCAATTTGTAGCAACCCTTATACAGTCCTTTTTAAGTTAGGTATGGCATATGGAGCCAGGTTTTAGTAATCGATTTGAGGATTTAGATCAGTCTTTGCCAAAATCGATTCCAACCCTACCAGATAAAATTAATCTAAAAAAGAGTAATTACACATTCATACTTGATACATGATCACATTAAGTGCAAAAAACAAAGCTAGGGGTGGTGGAAATTAGGCAGGCCTTGGTTGGGTAAATGATGAATTTTGAAACAAACTGAACCCAAGCCCGGCTCAATTTGGTTCATGCTTTAGCCCAAATTGGCCCACGTTGCTCCTTTAGATCCAGCTTCATTTGCAACAAAATAATTGTCCTACCGTCCAAATCATTCATAGCATGCAATATGGAAGAACATAATCCATATTTTACTAACTTATCTATCATTTGATTAGCCTGGTGATACTTATGAAAGACTCAAAATGATGAGGACCGTAGGACAGACTATTATATGAAGTATTGAAATTCTAAAGAGTTCTACAGAACCTTAGTTCATCATCATATAAAACAATATCCTAGATATATTTACAGGAAAGGTGACAAAAGGAGTTTGTGACTGATGTTGTAATCTATTCAGGAGGTCAATTTGCTTTACGGAGCTGAGTTACTATAATGGTACTAATGGTGAGCTGCCACCCTGCCTGAAGACAATTAAATTTAAGGGAACTGGTTTTCCTAGATAATAGTGCGGTGGAATCTCCCATGCTTTGCTGATCAGACAGAGGAAATGGTTTAGTCAATAGAAATACCCACATGGTCAGGGAAGAAAGAAAGCATCAGGAACGGACCAACACCAACACGATCGTCTCTCTAAGTACCAGGCTCTTGTTTGGCCCTACTTGGATGATGAGATGCATCCACCACTTCTCCCCTTGTTACTTTTGCAGTGTTCGACGGTTGTTCAGCTCTTTAATTGTGTTTCATCTTCTTCTTTTTTTCCTTCTGCTCTAGTTTGTGCCCTATGGGATTCCTATTGTCTCCGCGCTCTTAGAGATGTGTGATCTTTTGTTTCTCGTTGTTTTCCCAGTGAGGATGAATATATTTTGCCCCCTTGGGGTTGCACAAAAAAAATGAGGATCCACATCGTCTCCCGCCTGGGTTTGGGCGGGAGACTGGGCGGCCCGGATGGATGGCCGCCATGTGGCACTCGGAGGGATCCGAGCCCTCCATCCGAGCCGACCCCCCAGTCGGCTCAGCTTGTTGACTGGGCGGTCGGCTCGGATGGAGGGCTCGGATCCCTCCGAGTGCCACATGGCAGCCATCCATCCGGGCCGCCCAATCTCCCGCCCAAACCCAGGCAGAAGACGATTTCTGTTCAAAAAATGATGGAGAATTTGTTGGTCTAAGGGACCCACAGGATGAATTTAACCTTTCCTGTGTTCAGAAGGCAACATCCGAACCTAGCTTTGAAAGTGCTATTATGACTACTTCAGAAATGATAAAAAGCCTCGAGTCCCTTCATGTAGACCCAGTCCACTCTTGATTTGAACTTTGAAGTGAACGCCACCAGTTCCCCCATTTTGGACTTAAAATTCAAGTTGAACCTAGCAGATATTAACCAAAGGATTTTGATTCAGTGAGGAGCTGCTCGTGTGAGAGGTTAGCCTGAAAGTAGAGTGGAATTCGGATGATAACCTGCCCACCTAAGAAAGGAAAATCCGCCAAACTATGCCAGTTTGACGATAGACTGGAGGAAAGAAGAAAATTATACAGTATATGCAAAGAAAGTGCCACAAGGTTTCTCATTAAAAAATATAAGTGCCACAGAGAGTTCCAAAAATGACTGAAAAGTCATTTACAAAAGCAAGACTTGGGGAAAAGGAATACAAGGTGGACCACTTACCCAAAAAAAAAAAAAAAATTCCAAGTTGGACCACCAAAGTTGACAAGTATGAAATCCACATCACCCTATTAAACTAACGGTTCAAATTAGCCAGATCATCCCATTTCTTGGGCAAAAACAGGGGCCTATTGTCATAGGCCACGCAACATCCTACCTTTATATGTAAAATACACCGCAAAGATTTGATGAAGAAAAAGCATCAAGTCAAAATCTAAAATCTTGTACAGCCCCTCCTTTATTATATTAACACAGCTTAATTCTTTCCCCTTCCCCTGCTACACCCACCCACCCAAAAGAAAAAACTTTGCAATGGAATAGACCCAAAAGAATAAAAACTGGGCCCCAAAACCCATGTTAGGATCCCGGAGCCTCAAATGTCAAACCCAAAAAGCTACATTGAGATGAAGAACAGGAATAAGTTGAGACAAGGAGCACAGAAGGATCATACTTTCTATCATTTTCACTAATGAATACATCAATGATAACTAACAAATACATTTTAAAGGTACTTCCAATGGCCACAGAAGTTACCACATCAATTTCCTCTAAAAATAATTACAAACGCACATAATAGGCCAAAAAATTGTCATTAACAGTTAAACAGAGTAACAGTTACAAATACAGGCTAACATTAACCAAAAATCCTTGGATGATATCTCTTTTCCTAGTATTATTCAACTGCCAAAGGAATCGTACATGTATGCAGAAAATTGATCCAAACTCACAAGATAGACATCTGCATTCTTTTGCAGATTGATGAGTGAGACCCCCATGGCAAGACAACTCAACTCCATCTACCATTATCCCAACTAAATGGAGTTGGCTACAAGGATCTTCTTTCTCCAATCAATTCTATTCAAAGCCATACTTGTTACTAGTTGAATCCCCCAATGGATAGAGACATCCAAAAATGGCTGGGGAAATATATTACAAGAGAACTACAACTCAGAACTGAATCTGAGGGATGCCCCAAAAAGGGACCGCACGTGAGAGCACAAATTTCAGGTACCTTGTACAAGCAAACTGAACATCTTAAGTTAATCAATGGCGACTTCATCAGATATCACAGCTAACACGGAGGAGGTTGAAGTTGTTTTAGCCGTTGTACAACCTGCTTCATCGTAGGCCTGATTGAGAGGGAATCGACAGTACACATGACAGCCAAATGTAGTGTCTCTATCAAATTATCATGGGGGCCTACATCCCATAGCCCTGCAGTGAAGAACTCCTTTGCCCTACCCTGTCGCAGCAGCATACAAGCCCAGGCCACAATATTGAACCCATTACCATACGGGGAAAATGAAGGATCCAATGCTTTTTTATCCGATAACAACTCCAGCAGCACAACACCATAACTGTACACATCTGCCTTGTCCGAGACACGGCAAGTCATCGCATACTCCGGAGCAACATACCCAAAAGTTCCTGCCACCCCTGTAGTTGCATGAGTTTCAGAAGTGCCCAGAAGTCTTGCCAATCCAAAGTCTGACAAATATGCATTGTACTCATTGTCCAACAATATATTGCTTGGCTTGACATCACGGTGGAGGACCCTCGGAACACATTGATCATGCAGATATGCAAGTGCTCGGGCTACATCCAAAGCAATCTTATGAAGTATCCTCCAATCCACAGCCCTCTTGGACCTATCCTGAATGAATTTTTCCAAATTACCACCTGGCAAATAATTGTATATGAGAAACATCTCTGTCTCACTTGCATGGTAACCTATTAAGGTCACAAGATTCTGATGACGCATTCTCCCGAGGGTCTTGATCTCTGCATGAAATTGTTGAACACCTTGGAATCGTCCAACAGAGAGCCTCTTTATCGCCACTAAAACTCCAGGAGAGATCTCAGCTTTGTAGGTAGCACCAAAACCTCCATGCCCGATGCAGTTGCTTGCATTGAAACTGCCTGTTGTGCGTACAACAGTTTCAAATGTGAGTGACACCCCAATGTCATTAAAAATTATGACCTCCTTTCTTCCTGAACCCTGAACTCTGGACTTTGGCACACATTTTCTCGTGTAAAGAAATATGACAACAAGAGCAAGAAGAACAGAAACAATGGCTGATGCAGATGTTATTGATGCGATCTCAATAGAATTAAATCCACTATTCCCACTTCCCTGTGTTGTGCTTCCAGATGGAGAAGCTGCATAATTTTGTGAATCCCCATTGCTTCCCTGCAGATATGCAGATGGCACGGATGGAGAAAATAAGTGACGACAAGACTGCAACAAGGGATTTCCAATAACACTGTCGCACTTAATCAGATTATCATTCAACGGGAGCGATCCAGACAAATTATTGAATGACACATTGAATTCATAGATTGATGACACATTAGCCAAGCCAGAAGGAATCTGTCCAAGAAGCCTATTGTTATTGAGCAGGAGAACTCTCAGTTTTCTCAAGTTGCCGAGATCTTTCGGGATTTCGCCAGAAAGAGAGTTTGAAGAAAGGTCTAACATTTCTAAAGAGCTCAACTGCCCAAAGCTGGAAGGGATGCTGCCAGTTAGCTTGTTCCCAGCCAAAGATAAATACCTTAGGCTCTTTAAGTGACCAAGACCTACTGGAATCACACCTTGCAGTAAATTCCAACTCAAATCAAGACTAACCAGAGAGTCCAGATCCCCAAAAGATTCTGGCATTGATCCACTAATCATGTTCCAAGAAGCATCCAAAAGCATAAGAGATTTGCACATTGTACCAATCTCCACTGGAATCTGACCAGAGAGTCTGTTGTCGCTAACATTGACAATCATTGCACTCAAAACATCACACTTCTCAAATAAATTTCCAGGGAAAGATCCACTGAGCTTGTTTTCACCAGCAAGGAATGCATAAACAGTCTGCTTCCCTAACCTTTCAGGTGAGATTGGCAAAGATGGGAGGAAACCAGTTAAGTTATTCCCAGTAAAATTGTGGAAAATAACATTACCACCACTGGCTCCGACAGATGGAACAGGAATTCTAGACTCGGTTTTGTATGTGAAAAAAAACGAATACGCAAAGGATGGGCTGTAAGGCTGGCCAAAATAAGAATTCATGGAGGGAATACCAGGGCAAGTTCCACCATAACTAAATGTGGGGATGGATCCTGTCAATAGATTCCCACTTGCATCAAACACATCCATACAAGGAACCTGGAGATTCGGATCAAGCTCCCCGATCAGCAAATTTGAGCTCAAATCGAGAAAATGCAGATTCTTGCAATGTCCAAATGCCAGCGGGATTTCTCCAGTAAAAAGGTTTTCAGCCAAGTTAACCATTTCCAAACTATCGCAAGTACCCCATCCGATAGGAATCTTACCCTCAAGAGTTGCCCTTGGTGCCCATAATATCCTGAGCTTTGGAAGGCTGGCAATTTCTGCAGGAATGGCCCCTTGGAAGTAATTGTAATCATCATTTGACCGACCAATCATGGAGCTCTCATTTGTAACATCGGCGACGGGCAGTGGATCATACAGATTCGTGAGAACAAGAACAGTCAGTTCATAGCAACCTCCAAGCTCAGAAGGTATTGGACCACTGAGACTGTTCCTCGACACATCCAACACTTCCAGCATCTGAAGCCGACCAAATTCTGGAGGAATAACGTCTTCCAACATATTAGAAAACAAAAGCAGCGACTTCAGCCGTGAGCAATTTCCCAAGCTGTGCGGAATGGAACCAACCAAGAAATTCCCGGAAAGATCGAGATGTTCCAAATTGCTACAATTGTTCCCAATCACCTCAGGAATAGAGCCACCCAGACGGTTAATCGACAAGTAAAGCCCCCTCAACTCCGAGAAACCTCCAATGAAGCCGGGAATAGTACCATTAACTTCGTTAACAGCTAGATTGAAAACTTGTAAACCAGCACAGTTGGAAAGCGAGGCAGGAATCTCTCCAGCGATCTTGTTAAACCCAAGATTAAGAACACGCAATCTTCTCAAGCCACCAATTTGAGAAGACAAAGTTCCAGAGAGCGAATTCCCCTCAAGATCAAGCACTTGTAACTTGTGAAGACCCCAGATTTCAACAGGAATTTCACCACTAAAATGGTTGAATGGCAACGACAAGATACGAAGTTCAGTGAGCTTCCCAATAGACGGCGACAGCTTACCAACCAGTCTCCCACTCCCACTACCCGAACAATTCCTCCTAATCCCAAACCCATAAAACGGAAATCGAGCAAATAGGGAAGAACAAGAGTGAGCTTCTGAATTACCTCCACTACCGCCATCACCCCCAGTTAGGTTGAGAGCCAAGACCCTAGAGGAATTAGAGTCACAAACGACGCCAGACCAAGAGCAGTGATCACCAGAATTCCACCCGGACAGAAGCCCTGAAGGATCGGAAACAGAAGCTTTGAACTGAAGTAACGCCAATTTATCCGAATCAAAGTCATCACCTGAAGCAAACGATAAGAGCCAGAAGAGAAACAAAAACTCGAACAACAAAAAAGGAATTAGGGTTTCACGAGGCCAACACCATCTCATCAGAGTCAACCCACGCATTATCGGTAGAGAAGAGAGAAGAAGTAACAATAAAAAAACCCTTCCTCCACTTCCTTGTTTTTCCTTCTCCTCCCTTCCCTGAACCAACCACTGCAGAAGAAATCACAGATTGCAGAGAAGACGAAGACGAAGACGAAGACGAAGACGCCTGGTTTTGTTTTCTCGAAACCCTAATTTCTTTGGGAAAACGCGTTCTTTTTTTCTTTAATTTAAAATTATTTATTTTTTTTCTCTGTTTCTTCTTCTTCTTCTTCTAATATTTCCTTTTCATCGTTTTTTTCTACTGTCCGCCACTCGTGGTGGGACCCACTAAGAGAGGGACCCGCTGAAACTTTCCATGCAACAATCGTTTTGCCAATCGCCGGTCAATTAATTGCATCAGTCCGTCTACGCCAGGGTCGCCCATCTGATGGGACCCACCGGATAAAAGATTCCTCTTCTCGAATATCCACACGTGTCTTACACCCTTCCCACGTGAATTATCTTTTACCCCGATATGCACGGTATTTTGGTTGGGTGGGTACTTTTTTTTTTTTTTTAAGGGGATAAATTTCTCCCATCTCTTCTTAAGGAATTTTAAAAGAGTGTCACTTTTAACTTGACTTTTTGAGGACTCTTCGATGAAACTTCAACTCTAGAATTCTTATTTCTGGTTCAAATTTCTACTCTAACTTCAAAAGGATTCAAAAGTACAAAAGAGTAAAAACATGTTTGTTAGCCTAATTTAGTCATGAACTCCAGAATAATGGTGGGGGGTGACGGATGGTGGCACTAGTAGTGAATGGTGATGGTTGGTGACGATGGTAGTGGGTGGGAGGTGGTGGTGAAGGGTGACGGTGGGTGGGTGGTGGTGGTGGAGGGTGGTGTGGTGGTGGGTGGTGGTGGGTGGTAGTGGATGGTGGTGGCGGTGGTGGTGGGTGATAGTTGGTGGTGGTGGTGGTGGTGGTGGTGGGTGGTGGTGGTGGTGGTGGTTGGTGGCTGGTGGTGGTGGTGATGGTAGGTGGCTGTGGGTGGTAGTGGATGGTGGTGGTAGTGGTGGGTGGTTGGTGGTGGTGGCGACGGGGGGTGGTGGTGGTGGTGGGTGATAGTTGGTGGTGGTGGTTGGTGGTGGTGGTGGTAGTGGCGATAGTATGTGGCGGTGGGTGGTGATTGAGGATGGTGGCGGTGGCGGTGGGTGGTAGTGGATGGTGGTGGCGATGGTGTTGGGTGATGGTGGTGGTGGTGGAGGCGATGGTAGGTGGCGGTGGGTGGTGGTGGCGTTGGTTGGTGGTCGGTGGTTGGTGGTGGTGGCGATGGTAGGTGGCGGTGGGTGGTGATTGAGGATGGTGGTGGTGGTGGTGGTGGGTAGTGGTGATGGTGTGGTGGTGGTGGTGGTGGTGGCGGCAGTGGGTGGTGGAGGGTGGTGGCGGCAGTGGGTTGTGGTGGTAGTTGGTGGTAGTAGTGGTGTAGGGTAATTTTTACTCCAAAATTGTGCTCTGAAGTCGAAAAACATTTATTTGATGCTCCAAAAAATTGGATTCTAAAGCTCATTTGGAGCTGGTTCACTTATGGATTCTCCGAAAATCCGAACCGGATTACCAAACAGGCTTTTACTCCATTTATATTCCAGAATTCAGAATCCAACTTCTAGAATGTTACCAAACACCCCCTTAACTTTTCTCATCTCTTCTCTTATTCCGGAGCTATTATCACTACTGACTGCCATCACCACCACCACTGGCACTGCCATCATCACCACCACCCACCACCCACAGCCGCCACTACCACCACCACCGCCATCGCCACCACCGCCACACGCCACACGCCACCACTACCCATCCCCACCGCCACCACCCCTGCCTCTACCACCACCATCGTCGCCACCACCACCGTTGCCGCCACCACCCACCAGTACAGCTATCACTACCACCACCCCCCCTCTCATCGCCACCACCACCAACACCAAACAGCATTCTAGAAGCATAGTCTTTTGATTTTAGAACAACATTATCAAACAGTATTCTATTTTAAAAATCCTGACTCTAGAGAAGAAGTAGAAAACGACTCTGGATCAGAAGTAGCTCTATGGAAGCTGGAGTGTTATCAAACGGGGCCTTAATGTCTCCCACCTCTTCTCCTTTTGAAGGTAATCTCTCTCATTCAATATGAGGATGACATCAATATTTTTTGGACTATTATGCCCTCAAATTGACTTAAAAGAAAATTTATCAAAATTATTTAATCAAATTAAAAAAATATATTAAAAATTATATATAAAAAAAAGAAAGAGGAAAACATGAAATTTTTATCTACTAAATAGATTTAGGGATAACCAAATTTAATTAACTAAATCAACCAAATTTAATTAAGAGATTTATCAAATCTCTCATAAATCTCTCTCTCTCTCTCTCTCTCTCTCTCTCTCTCTCTCTCTTTTGATTTTTTACTTTATTATCGTTCTGCCACTGCTCTAGACTGTTCCCCCATCTTCAACTCGACAGCAAGAGAGGGGTCGCTGGTGGTCATATTGACGGGGATGCCGCCTGGGAGGAGACCTTGGAGGGCTCCAAAGGAGCCGATGAGAATGGACTGGACATCGGAGGGGTAGCCGACGATGGAGAAGCCAATATTGGAGTGGGCATCGACTTCCAGAGGGGAGGAAGTGTAGCGGGCGCCCATGTCAAGGAGGGGTTGGACCCTGGATTGGGTGTTGTTGAAGACGGTGAGGGAGTAGCCAGCCTTAATGAGATGGGAGCACATGGATTGCCCCATCACTTTTGTTCCAATCTATCCCAGTCGTGTGTTGGCCGGGTTGATTGGTTCTAGGGTGGTGATAGTGGCGGCCATGGAATTGAAATGACGGAGGTGGAGAGAAAACGGAGAGACGATGAGGGTTGATAATGAGCAGTGGAGGTGAGGAAAGGATCGAATTGAAGATGGGGAATAATGGTAGAACCGTAAGAAAAAAAAAATCGAAACAAAGAGAGAGAGAGAGAGAGAAAGAGAGAGAGAGAGAGAGAGAGAGATTTAATAAATCTTGTTTTGTTTTTTGGGATTTTAATTAATTAAATTTGATTATCTTTAAATCTATTTAGTAAATTAAAATCTCATGTTTTTATTTTATTTTATAATTTTTTAATATATTTTTTAAAATTAAATTTGATTAATCAATTTTACTAAATTTTTTTTTAAGTCAATCTGAGACATAATAGTTTACAAAATATTAGTGATGATGAATGTCATCATCAAATTGAATGAAATAAATTATTTTCAAAAATAGGAGAAGTGAGAGACATTAAAAATCAAATTGGGGGTGGTAGCCTTTTAAGATTCTTAGAGGGGAGGTGGAGAATTTTACCTTTTTTTTTTAGCTTTTGAGAAATTTTAGGGATTGCTGGTTTATGAGACCCGTCCATTTTATCCATCAAAGCAAATCCCAACCATCCAATAAAGCAGCTTTAAAAATCATCAAATCTATTTCTAGTGGACCCCACATCCTCCCATAAAAGCCAAACTCTATTAAAGAAAAAAAAAAAGCTACACCTCATTAGTATATGATCGACACCTGAATGTTATTAGCCAATATTCGTCTGATTCTCATACCGATAACGTGAACTAAATCTATGTCTACAATAGCAATGGCACAGTGGGATTTTTTCCCTAATCTCTCACGTAATTCACACTCTCTTTTCACGTAACCTTATGGATCCTTTCAAGATTCTCGCCTTACTTATTTGTGCATCGTGGAAATTTCCCTAGAGTGACATTATGGGGGACCATGTTCTTAATATGTACGATTGGTTTATTCCAATATTTTGGATATTAAAAAAAAGATATTTAAGTGATCTGACGGCTTCATATATGATCGTACATTTTGTACATACAAAATTTTACTAAAATTTAATATTAAGGGTTTAGGCTACCATTCGCCCATTTATTAAAAGGATACATTAGAAAAACCATCCACAAATATACAATATATTAAAAAACGTCTAGTGCACAAGACTCTCGCTACTCTCGGCCTAAAATAAATAACATGAAATCTTATTTCAAACTATAAATTATAATCTATATATCAATATAATAAAGGCCATGAATTTATTTATTTATTTATTTTTCTAATAGAAAAAGGCCATGAATGGAAGACAAGTGAGATGGGTTCCACTCTTCCCTCCTTTCTTCAGGATGATGCAAGAATGACATAGCACAGACTAGCCTCAGGCCAAAGTAAGGGGACCTTTTAATTAATGGGTGGTGAATTATAGAGATTTTTGTCAACAAGGTTTGCTTTCATGTCTAATATTATATATATTTTTTTAATTATTTGTACTTGAAAGATTGTTACTATGAACTCTGTGATTTTGCCATGTGAGAAGGAAACAGCCATATCCTCTATAACTATTTTTATATGATTAATGGTGAATTGCAACTCCAAGTCAGTCAGGAAAGTGAAGTGTTGGATCAAATAAAATATCAAGTGTGAATCACACCATTTGAACAATTCAAGCTATTAGAAATTTATTCACATTCATAATATGCTTTATGGGTGGGATTCATCTGATATGGTTCCTCAAATTGCGGAGAAGAGAGAGCCAGTAGCGACATATAGGTACATTGCTTAGACAAGGATTCAAATCGTCTCCCGCCGCTGGAGGCTTTCCAGCGCCATCCAGTGGCTGGGTCCCACACAAACCCAATACATAGGGATTTGTGTTGGATAAACTCCAGCCGCTGGATGGCGCTGGAAAGCCTCCAGCGGCGGGAGACGATTTCTGTGCGCTTAGACAATGTTCAATACCATGAACACTGTCCCTGCAAATTGTTGCTTCACTGTGACTTGGTAGTCATAGGTTCGAATTGAGAAACAGTCTTTTCTAAACGGAAAACTGTATACATTTGCCTCTCAACAAACTCCGCAATAGTGGTAACCTCTTGCACTGGGTACATCTTCTTCTTTCTCTCTCTCTCTCTCTCTCTCTCTCTCTCTCTCTCAGGTGGAAAATGTTCACCAAATGCTTGCTTCAAAACTAATACAACAGCTTTGTTTTATCTCTAAGAGATTCATAACCAACTAAACTAGTTGCCTACAAAATACATGATTGATAAGAACCAAAACCCAGATTTCAATTCGAGCTTGAACCACATCCATGATGTAAACACAGAAGCACCAATATTTTAGATATGGGAATGATCAAGGTCAAGTAGCACAGATTCTTGAAAACAAAGTAGAGCAAATTCTATTCAAGAGGCTTGTATCTTGGATATCACTTCTAACAGATGAGAAACCAAAGTGGCTTCTTTCAATTTTAAATTACATGCATTCATGTCTTGACAAAAACAGGAAAAAAGTTAATTGAGCAAAAAAATAAAGAGGAAAAAGATGAGTAATCAATGACAATAAAGATGCTAATCCTGCATAAGAACAGAGACTAAATGCTCCATGAGCACACTTCCAATAGGATCATAATACATTGAAATGTAGCCCACTGTGCATGACGCTGGGACCCCTATAACTTCATGGGTAGCTCTGATCTC
The DNA here is from genome assembly GCA_028583415.1 of Protea cynaroides. Taxonomy (NCBI): domain Eukaryota; kingdom Viridiplantae; phylum Streptophyta; class Magnoliopsida; order Proteales; family Proteaceae; genus Protea; species Protea cynaroides. Next base: position 16,272,034 of record CM053273.1, read on the forward strand.
ATCCACAATGGCCCCAATTATTTTCTCAGGCTGTTCATTGAAAACAGAAAACCAAGCTCCACCACTTGGATCAGAGACCAGCACTACCATTATGTACCTGCACAAAGTACAGAAAGCAAGGAGAGAAATTTTTAGCAGACAATTTAAAAGATTACACTGCAAATGGTCAAGATCTTAGTGCTTGAATTTCCCAGCCTAAAAGGCTAAAACTACACTCATCATTCTTCTGGCATCACTCACACCAAATCCAGATCAGTACCACATTGTCTGATCAGGCTTAACAAAACTACTTTTACTATGTTTTAAGTTGAAAAACTCAGTCTGGCCAGATAAAATAGAAAACTAAGTCAAACTAGATTCAAAGAAAAATCAAAATAAGACAGTTGTGAATCAAGTGAAAATGCCATTTTCTTTTTTCCTTTTTTTATTTTTTTATGGGGGAGGGGTAGTCAACAGGCTCAGTTACTGAATCATGTGGTCCACATCTTCAAGTCGTACTATATGAAGTGAAATCTCTCTCATAATGCATCTATAATGAAAGTTTTTTTTTTTTTTTTTCAGGAAACAAGATGACTGCTTCTGATGGTTACCCTATAAGTTTTAATCCTCATCACAACCATCTTTGTATTTTCACAAGTAGCTTATGTGCATGGGTTGGAAACACCATTAATGGGTCTTGTGGAACTGGAAAGATATTTCCATTAAAAAACTTATGATACGTACCTTGTTATGCTCACCCAAAGATGGATTACTAATAATATGAGAAACATAAATCTCATTCCAGTTTTTGTTGAAGTAGAGATAGATCAGAGCTAACAGAAGCCATTGAACTGGCTTTACCTTCTGAATCATACCTGTTCAACAAAGAATGGATGAGCATACAAATTTAAGATGCTTTATTAAAAGAACAAAGTTGTACTTACAAAGATTTCAGCTTCCTTGATTCAGGGAGGTCTGGATTTATGAGAACAGTGCTTCTATTCAAAGAAGAAAAAAAAGAAAAAAAGATACCCAACAAAAGCAATTGAAGTCAACAACATGATGCAGGATTCTGAGGTTATGCTAAGGACACTGAATCCATTACATAAACTTAGAAGTATAGAACATTAAGAATACCATGGGAATCTCCAACTTCAAGGGATTTTATTGCTACAATTGGAGCTGCTTCTCCCATTTCCAGCAATTCCTGCCCTATATTGGTTGCAAGATCACTCCACAAGATACTACAACAGTCTTTGATCTGCAACTAAAGTCTCCAAATTCTCAGATAAAGATCAAATGTACAAGGGAAACCAATAGAAAAGCAGGTATCCACTTATGATTCATCCGCAATTGTAATATCTCATTTTGAGGTAGTCTCATTGTCACTCCTTCAGACACTTAAGGTAGGAGAAACATTCTGAAACACTCCAATAATATCTGAAAATTTTAAACACTGTATAAGAAAAAGTTACTGAAATTGAAATTTGTTTAATGGCGTTTGAGAGTAGATCTATACCTACACGTTCCTCCCATTAACATAGAGACCTAACAGGATCAATTGGGACAAAATTGCAATTTGTTTCAGGAATAAGTTGTTTTCTCCACCTCGGTATTTTCATTTAAAATCACTCATAATCATTTTGGACAGTCTTAAACTGCTTGATGGCAACTATGAGGGTTTCTCTTGATAGATAATAAACCTTTCCCAGTTTAAACATGTCATAGAACTTCTTTGCAGCATCATTAAACATTGTTGCTTGTATTTTCCCAGTCTTAAACTGCTTGTTGCTTGTATTTGCTTCTTTGCAGCATCATTAAAGCTTCCCCATGTAATGAACTCTTTGGGTTATGTCCATACATGAAGCAGAAGCCCTACTGAAGAATCACAATAGAGAGACAAATAAGAAAATCAACAGGAAAGCAAAGAACCCTGCCATCTTATGCTGTAACTTTAAACAGGACGAAAAGAAAAACATTGGAATTCTTCAATTAAAGTTTAATAATTATCTTGTTTATTCCACACTTCTACCACCAAAATTTTGAAATTAAATTATTACGGCCAAAGAAAATACTAACTTCCCATGCTGTTCATGCAAGAACTGAGCAGCAGATTTAGCAATCATTTCTTGCCTTGGCTTCCAAATAATGACAGGTTCTTCATTTTCACTTCACTCTTGACCTCCATCTCAAGTGCAGTAGAAACCACCTCACATTTGGTAGCAATCAGATACGTAAGACCCGCACCCAAAATCCTAGATTAATATGGATTTTGTTTGATGGCAGGTCTTACCACACCAGACCCTATGGACTCTGACCCAGCCTAACTCAGTGTGATCTACTCAAACTTCTACATTGTAAGTACACACTACCATAGAGTGTGAAAGTTGGTTATAGTGTGTACGTGACCAACAATTGAGGGCCTTTGAAATCCATGAAGAGTGGAAGAACAAATGGAGAAAATGCAGAGGAAAACCCTACAAATAGTAGCCAACGGATGCAGCCACCGGATGATCCATCAGCCGGCAGCATCATCCGGTGGGTATTTCAAGCAGGAGTCTGCTCCTCTTGCTGTGGGATCCACCCAGGGTCAAGTGCTTTTTTTGTATGAGTTAATATTTGGCCATGTGGACTAGCACTTATAACTAATTAACTTTGGTCTAATACCATGGGTTGACCCATTAGCCTAGTGGCTGAACTGAGGTGTGGGTTTAGTGAAGGTCTCATGATCAATTCCCCGTAGACACAAGGGAGAGTTGGAGATCTCCCTCCAGTTCACAGGAGGTTGCCAAGTGGCAATGGAGCTCTGCCCCAGTTGCCAAACTGAAAAGTACTCCTTCCTCTTTGGGAGTCCAATCTCCCATTGATAGGTTATCATGTAAAGATTGTAAGATTATATCACGAGAAAACTTAAAGACATTTATTGATAAATTAGTAACATAGAGAATGTGAGACTTTCAAATGAAGACATTAATATAATGTGGAACGAGATGACAACTAATATTAAATATATAGCTAAAGAAATTCTAGATGAATGTAAAAGAAAGAAACATTCATAACTTGTTGGTGGGATGATAAAGTTCAAGCAGCTATTAAGGCTAAGAAATTTAGCTTTGAAACTTGACAAATGACTAAGGGTGAGGAGAATTTCCAAATGTATAAGTTGGAATTAGGGAGATCAACCTTGGAATAAAAAATGTTATAAGATATGTATTTTTTTTTTTTTTAAAGTACTTGGTGTTGTATCTTTAGTAACAATATGACCAAAAGCGGGGTGGTGAAAATTGATAATAGGGAGATACATCAAAGTGAAAATTTTAGATACCTAGGTTCAATCATAAAAAAAAGAGGAGAAATAGAGAATGATATTGCACGAAGAGTTAGAATAAGGTGGATGAAATGAAGGTGTGTATCTAGAGTGTTGAGTAATCGACCTACTCTTTTAAAAATCAAAGAAAATTTGTATACGACAGTTATAAGACCAATAATGATTTATGGGGCTGAATGTTCGGCAGTAACGTGTAACTAAAATGACGTTGTTGAGATGAATGAATGATAAAACTAGAAACGATAAAATAAAGAATGAATAAATTATAGCTAGTTTAAGAGTAATTCCAATTTCCTAGAAGTAGTAGTGAGGAAAGACATGCATAGCTTAAAAGTAGAAACAAACATAGCTTTGAATAGAACTGATTGGAGAAAATTGATCCACATAGCATACCCAATTTAGTTGGGATAAGACAGAATTGAGTTGAATTTCACAAGAAGGTTCGATGGTTTCTTTTTCTTTATCTTTTTAATAGAATGTTTGATGGTTAGTTTCCAAGTTTAGATTGGGAAAAGATTTTACGTTTCATATTTCAAAGTTTCAGATTTTAGGTCTCAATTAGGGTTTCATTGTGTTATCCAATGATCTCTCTCATCCTAGTTCTCCAATGATCTATATATGCAAAGTCACACCATTAGAGATTGTTTTAGCCGCAGCACATCCATGCGCCTTGATGTATAGAATTAGGCAGCCTTCCCAAACTCAATTACCCAGCAATTAGAAATTTGCTGGGGACCTGCTATGACTACCCCTTCCCATTGTAAAAATTGGGCCACCTTGGGGTGGGCATGATGACAAGGTCAGTTTCTGCAACTCTTTTAACTCATTACCAAGCGACAGAAAGTGATCCTGGAAGGGGAAAGAAGAAAATGCAACCTGTCACAGCTATAAAGGGAGATAAAGAGAATGTGTGTGTGAGTTCTGTCAACCTCCAACACCCTTTAATCATTTTTACTTTCCTTATATTAAAGCTTGATGCTGTATACACGGATTTGAATCACCCTAATGTGAACTACAGAATCTAACACATTGTAAGACAATGATGATAAATGAGTGTCTCTAATACCGTTTCACTATCATCTGTTTACCAATAACAAATATACAGCACCAATAAAAATCCTACACAGATACAATTCGGGTGCAGTCAACACCAAACATGAATCAGATATCAGTTTATCTCATTTCCATCAACATCAGCCACAAATTTGTACAGGAATTTCTCAATCATGGTCTCTTATCTATCACCACCTCCTGCCCTCATCAGCACTAAAAGATAATTGCTTTCACGTACAAACGAACCGAGCAAGAAATGGATTACATAACTGTATCTGTACTCAAAACCAGATGAAGAGGATGCCACCTTGATCAATCAATGGAGAGACAGTAGAAGAGAGGAACCACAACTACAAGCCTTCACACTTAGACATGACCAGTGAATGCTCAAATCCGTTTAACCCTTGTATAGAGGTCCAATTTGACAACACTAGAAATCCACAGAAAAGCAAAACAGGCACGTATTTAAGGTATTAAAGTTAATCGGGGTATTCGTTAATAGGGAGAAGAATGAGAACTGAAACACTCACACTATCAACAACAGAATGTGCAACAACAGAAGCAAGGGAACCACTTGCCCCCTTTTGCTTTTGGGGCTGCCACTGGGGTCCAAGGCTGTGGCTGCGACTGTGGCTGCGGCTGTGGCTGTGGCTGTGGCTGTTGCTGTGGCTGTTTCTGTGATTGCTGTTCTTCTGCCTTTGCAAAGTCACCACTTCTTCCCCCTTCTCCTGTCAAACTGCAAAGAACTAACATGAATCAGCTGGATACGTCCAATGGCTACCATTAAAAACAGGGAACTGTGGCATGTCCATACAACCATGTGATCATGTTAAAAGATATTTAAGTAAGTAGTAAAAATTATATATTAAAAAAATTAAGTATTATTTATTGGTTAATAGAAGCAAATAAAATATAGAAAGTACTTCTAAACAAATTGAAATAAATAATTTATATTCAGATAATCAAAATATGGACTTTTTTTTTCCTCAATGCATCAATGGCACATAGGTTACACGCATAACTAGGTACATGTAAGAATAGGTAAAGAGTGAGAAGCATGCAGAGAATATACACAAGAACAGGTGCCGACTCATTTACAGTTACAACAGTGGCAGCTAGCCCGACTACATTTACAACAGTGACAGCAAGCCCGACTACTGTTACAACAGTAGCAGAATGCCCAACTACCGTTACAACAGTAGAGTGGCCACGTACAGTAGCAGAATAGACATGCACCCCACTTCTTTCTGCAACACATAAAGGCCACATTCCTCACACACATGATAAGAGGTGAAACTTTGCATACATGATACATCTACTTGCATGTCTAGACACATGTGTACAAAATAAACACCAGTGCGCATAGATACTGTTGGGTATAGATACTAACAGCCTATGGGAGTGTGATACATGGCCGTTCCTGAGCCCCCAGCTATTGCGGGCAAAATCGTCCTTTCACTAAAAGATCACTCACGGGCACATTCGGCATTACTTGCTCAAGTCAAGGGTATATCCAGCATTACATACTTTAGTCAAGGGCAAATCCGACCTCAGGATTTGTGGAGTTGTACTACAAATGCACACAGGACCCACACCAACTCCTATAAATAGGACCCAAACCTCATTTACTATTCATCTCACATTCACTATTCCTTTCTACTGCTCCACATTTACTATTCACCAGGTCGGACTTTCTACAATACCGACCTCATTTATTACTTTTATTGCTTGCTGCTTGGAGTCCTTACTTAGGCATCGGAGTGACCCCTGAGCAATAAGCCCGACCTCCTTTGTCCTCTTTCTAGGTCCCACCTCGGAAGATCTAGGAGGATTCTAGCAGCAATAGATACAATAATACATAGAATAGTCAAATACGGACACATACACATATATCCATACATGTACGCATACATGTACGCATACATGCACATACTTGCATCATAATAGAGCACAAAACAGTGCAGGATCCTTTTCCCCTTTCTCCCTCATGTAAATATAGATGCTTGACAAATGTATGTGCTGACATAGGCAATACATGATTTAACTTACAGGGGAAATGCAAAAGAACGGACACTGGCTCCACTTCCATCAGAACGGTGAGAATGGCTAAAGGATTGACGTATCCCTGCAGCAGGGGGAATCTTTCGTTTACTGTGATCTTCTGCGGCTGTTCTCAGAACCTCCTTCACCGTTTCAGCTGCTGCTTCATCTACAGCTAATTCTCCCTCAATTTCAGTACTATTTTCTGTATGCTCCCCCAAAGTATCCAGAGGTCGGCTAACTGGAAAGTCTGGAAAGTTTAACAACTCTCCTGACTTACTCAGCTCTCCAGACCTACCCATCAGGAAAATATTGTCTCTGGAGAAACTGTTATTTCCAGCATGGATGCTGAATAATGACTCATTGGAAGCGACACTCCATTCCACTGGAGCAGTGGATTTACTTCTTGCAAACACTGAAGATGGAATTCTATATGGATCAGGTTCTTCTGATCGACCCATCAATTGAATTTGAGGGGATTGCGTTGCTGATAAACTATCCAAGCTTGAATCAGGATAATTAAACGTAACCTTCAACGGGATTGCATCGCTTGGTGACCCTTGATCAGAAGACTCCCCAGATTTTGGGTGTCGATCACTGTTAACATCCTTTCCATCATCCTTTGGAGCTAACTGAACATCCTCATGAACTTTAGGAGGGATCCCTTCGTTGGACATTGTACTAGGACCAAAGAATTCTTCCAATGAAGTGTCTGATGAGGAAGATGAAGATGGAGACTCCGCTTCTTCACCTGGGTTAGAAATATTACCTTTGCCAACTGTAGCCCCAGGATATGTCTTCAAATGCTTGCTACTTCCACTCCCATGCCCAGATTCCATAATTTTAATTATCTGATCAGATGCAAGCCTCCAACCTCCTATGTCATCTCATTGTGTAGATTCCATGCTCCAGTCAATGATTTCAGATTCGACTGCATCAGTGAAGATACAAAGCACAGCCAAATAAATCATTTGCAGCAAAACTGATGGTTATAAAAAAAAAAAAAAAAATGTATACAACAAATTCTGTAATTATGTGAATGTCTTTTAAATGTGGTACACAAAGAAAATTAGAAAATGCAGAACGTTATAAATAACAAGAGTTGGCTATTTAATCAAGAGGGCGGGAGGTCTGACAATAACTTTTACCCAATCACATAGAATAAAATGAACTAAAAGATAATTTAATGAACTAAAAGAGGGCGGGAGGTCTGACAATAACTTTTACCCAATCACATAGAATAAAATGAACTAAAAGATAATTTAATCCTGCTAATAAATAAACATATGCAAATATCTAAACACATGTATGTAAGCATGCAAACATACAACAAAACCTTCTGAAGCAACCACATTCAACTAGAACATTTGAACAGAGAGGAGGATTTTGACTTATGAAAAGAACTCCAAATTGATCCTAAGACATCCTATATGATCGCATTTAGCTTTCTCTCCTTGAATTTCCTCATACTGACTGTCACAGGTTTTGGTGCTAGCAGGGAGCTCGTTCCCCAAATGTTTCAAACATTTCTTTGATTCTCAACTCTTAAAAGGTTGAGATGTGAAGATTAATACAAAATTCAAACTTCTACAATTTTACATCTAAATTCCTGAAAATCACTAATTAAACTACAGAACAAATTTTACATTTAAATTCCTGAAAATCTCTTATGAAATTTTATAACACTAATATTAATGAATTTTCCCATTTGAAATTCTCACAATTTAGAGTTCCTCCAAGTCTTCGTTCTTTTCTTTTCTTTTCTTTTCTTTCAAACATTTTATGCCTTATAACCTCTGAACTTAACTAGTTCCAGATTAATGTCAACATGAATAAATGTCACCTTTACCTAAAAAATAAGAAGCCATTTCCCTTCATGAGTTGATGGGATTAAAAAGTTAATTTTCAGCTAATCTTACCCCAAACAAAAATAATTAATTATCATCGTCAGAAACTTAATCAACATTCTCTAAACTTACTCGAATCACTCAGCGACCTTATATCTTCCAATGTATAAATGACCCTCGCGCTAGAATCGTGTTGCCATAAACAACAGTGACGACGATTAATCCCCTCTCCCTCCTTCGTCACTGAATAGTACAACAAAAGAAAAAGAACACACATTGATCAAAACCTGGACAAATTAAAGCTAAAATCAATTCAATCAATGGAGGAAAACCTTTTCAAGAAAATAAAGAGGCGAAGACGAATGAATTCAATGAAACATGAAATGGGTTTTATCTGATTAAGACTGTAAATGAGCTAAGCCGACTGCAGGAGACAATGTTGACGATTTTGCCTCACCCACTTTCCGTTCCTTTCTTCTTTCTGTCGAGAAGAAACGAGAAAGAGAGGAAAGTGGGGTTTGCGAGGGAAAGGAACTAGGGTTTCTGATCGTAGAGTTAGCTACGGAAGGCTCAGCAACACTTTCGGCGATTTTCCCGGCCGAATACCGATTTCTAGTTGTCCTTTGCGCCATGATTGATTAACGACCTTCTCTCTAACTATCTTCTTTTTCAGTGTGGTTTTGAGATGGAAACCGGACTAATTCGATAATCAGATTCGTCACACGAGCCGCTTTAACAGATTTATCACCAGTATTTAACCAGATCTACCTATCAATCTCAATTCTGAACATATTGCCAACCTGATCATTACCTACCTGATCATTCGGGGTTATGTCTGATCCTCTCTAACGCGCTCAGCAAAACGGCCTTACCATTACCGTTACCATACCGTATTGGTGGGAAAATGGTTTTTCGTACCATTATCGTATCGGTTCAGTACGGCTTCGTATGGTTCTTTTCAGATACAAAATTCGGTTCTATCAACATAAGACCGATTAGGGAGACCAAGACTGATCAGACCGAATATGAACGCGTCCATGTTTTGCAAATAAAAATCGATTAGTTAAACATGTCGGTGGTCACAGTGCATTGTATTAAATTGGTGGTGACCGATTAAGCCTGACTGAGACCGACCGATTGACACCCTTACCAGTATCAGTATAGACGGTTAAGTAACAGTTTTCGTATCAATTTTGACATTCTTTACTCCCAGGACACAAGTGTGAGAATACATATTGTGTGTATATTATTGAACCGGATCATATGAGAATCTTGAATGGATTACCATCCGTTGTATTAAGAAGAAAATTCTCATTAATAAATAACAATAGATCCCTTGACTTGGGAGATCCTTATTGCGGCATTATGAATTTTGATGTACTAATAGTTGATGTCTCTCAGACTATCTATCTATCGAAGTGGATTAGAAGGAAGATGCAGGAGACTACAAGAGAGAAAGAGAGAGAGAGAGAGAGAGAGAGAGAGAGTGCAAGGCAACAAGGAGAAGGAGAGAGGTTGTCAGATCTGGGCCCAGCCCTTTAGCACAATCCGAGCAGGCCCAATATAATCCGAACCCAACCCAGACCGAGCCTTAATGGATAAGTTTCAGTCCGCCACCTTTTCCGCCTGGACCAAAACTAGACCGGACCGATCCGTTAAGAAACTCGAGTTAACCCGAACCGATAATACCCAACCCGAATACCAATAAAGCCTATTAAGAAGTCCGAGCTAGTTTGAATCGAATCTTTTTGCTGCTCAAATAATAATCAACTAATTAAGGATCTAATTATTCTAACTAGATGAATGCAAATATGCAATCCATTATCCATTCCTATATGTTCCTAAGATCAATCAAAACTCAACCGCTTACAATTGTATTAAATATGAATAAAAAATATCATAAATAAATTATTGTCATGTAAAAATAACTACATATAAAGGTAATCTGATAAGCCTGGTAAACCCAGCTCAGACCAAGCCAGCCCAAAATCTGCTTGATAAGCCTAGCCTGATAACAACCCAACACTAGACTGGTCCGTTAATTATTTTGTCTAGTGCAGTCCACCCTAGCCCGAACCCTTAATGAACAGGTTTCGTTATAGGCTTGTAAAACCCAGCATCATTTCAACTCGAACCGAAATTGGACTGGACTAGCCTGTTGACACCCTTAGGGGGAGAGGTGTACACAATCTGAAATAATTCGGAAAGAGAATATTCAATAATGCAATTTTTTTGAAATTTTATCAGATTTTTTGTCTAAAATATTCATGAATTTGTTAATCCTAACGAAAAATTTCATCTACACCCCATCACGGATTGCTAACATCATCTACACCCACAAAATTACAAAATCATCATCTAGGTCCACTTAATTGACGGAAATCATTAAAATTATTGAAATACAGTTTTACCCCTCATATTATAAATTGAAAATTTTAAAAATTATGTTGATTTACTAATTTGACCTTCAAATCAAACTTATTCCAAACCGCCTTCTTCTCCGACAACGTGGAGATAGCTCACCACTCATTCTGAAACACACTCATCTCCGGAGGCAAACCACCATATAAATTATTGTGATACAGAGAAAGTGTTCGAAGATTGTTGAGGTTTCCAATCAATGGAGGAATTGAGCCCACCAAGCTATTGTTGTTCAGCAAAAGATCAATAAGATTCAGAAGCTCAAATAGTTCCTCTGGTATCGATCCCTCAAGCTTATTATCAGAAAGGTCCAATCTTTTCAACGATTTGCAATCCCTGAACCCAGATGGAATGTACCTAACAAACCCATTACCAAATAAAACTAAATAGTCTAAATTGGTTGTGTTTGAACAGATATTTCCAGAGAGAGGACCAGAAAGCTCATTCATTGAGAACACCATGTAAACGAGCTCACCCAAGTCTCCAAATTCTTCAAGAATTCCTCCGGTGAGTTTGTTCATGGATAAATCGAGATTCTGCAGACTACCCAACATGGACAGAGACTTGGGAATTGGACCCTCAAGACGGTTCCCCATAAAATTGAGATATACGAGTTGACTCAACTCACCTAGCTCGGCCGAAATTTCGCCTGAGAAAGTATTGTTGGCGAGGTTGAAAAGTTAGAGGTTGCTCAGAAGATCCAATTCATCTGGTATTGTTCTCGAGAGATTATTGAGAGCAGTGGTGAAGACGATGAGGCTCGAATAGTTCCCAAGCTCAGCAGGAATCAGACCTTCTAGATGGTTCTGTTGCAAAATCTTGTTCTGGACTTGCCCGAGTCGACCAAGTTCTGGAGGAATTTGACCAGTGAGATTGCAAGAAGTTAAGCCAAAAGTGACCAAGTTGGAGAGATCACCAAAAGAGCTGGGAATGGTACCTGTAAGACCATTGTCACCTATCCAAAGGACTTGGAGGCCAATGAGCGAGCCGAGTTCAGTTGGAATCGGACCAGTGATGTCACATCCCAATTCCGACTGAACTAGAAGTGTGAGTGAATTGTCTCCAAATCACGGCTCACACCAGGATCTCAATAGACCGTGTCAACAAACCATTCCAAACAAACCAACCATAATCAGAAAGTAATAAATAGCAGCGATTTAAATAAATAAATGAACTGAGTTTTCTACTTGTAATTAAATAATTATTCAGTTATGCCATCATCCACAATCGTAAATAATAATTTATTACATCATCTATACCCAACTGAAAGAATAAATAAATAAATAATCCCTAAAGGAACACATAGAAAGAGCACTCGCATGAGGCGTCATGCTCGTCATCTACTGCCTGTGTGTTAATAACAGCTACTGTCTTGTACGCTGGGACAGCCATAAAGTCTTCAACCGTATAACTTGCATCAATATCTAGAAAAAAAAAGAATATATATATTCGGGTGGGCTCACAACTTAGTTCTGTAAAGCACAAGACCAATGCAACATACAAAATGCATGAGATAACATTACAATTGGGTCAGGTATAATTTGCAAAATGCTATGGTAAGGTTTGACGGCAATCGCACCTCCATGTACGAGAGTGTGACCACACCCAACAGTCAGGCTCCGATCCACACTACTACTGTTGCCCCACATCACTCACTCCGATATAGAGATAGAGTTAGAGTCTGGCGGGCAGGCTGAGCCACCATCCCATGTCCTCTCCCTGATACCCTACACCGCACCAACACCTAAACCTCTGTTGGCATGGGCTTGCAAGTGGATTTTGTTTCTAACCAGTCCTATATGTCATCACAGTATCTATGGTCCTACCCCAGCATAGCTGCCTATGACATAGAGATAGGGCTCGAGTCTGGTGGGCAGGCGGAGCCACAATCCCACGTCCTCCCCCTAATACCCTATTCGCACCAAGGCCACTAAGGTAGACGGCGATACTTAAAGGTGTCAGTGTGAGGATATATTCAGGGCTCTACTCCCCTTCACATTCCACACACTAACGAAAATATTCACATGCCTAAACAAACATCATCCTAGTATATGAATATGTATGAACAGATAATAAAATTTAAATAACTAGATGGCATGTGAAATGCACAAGCAACAAACAATAATCACAGAAACAGATATGATCACAATGGTTTACTGTTATTTAGTTTCTTAGGGTTTAGGGTCTTGTCCTTTACCTGACGCGTGTTAACAAGTCCGCTCTACGTCACAGAGTCCACTCACACTGTCTACTGGTCCTACAGGATCATATTTATAGATTAGAAATAAATTATTAGGGTTACAGTTGGTCGAAACCAAGTCTGGCCAATAACCAGGCTTCGGTAAGCATACCGGTTGCAGTACCAGTCTCAGTATAGTGAGACCAGTATGCGCTGCAGTATATATCGGTCTCAGTACCGATTTCAGTATACTACAGCCAGTATATGCCTACGGTATATACCGCATGACTTATTGTCCAGCCGGTATGCCTGACGATATGGGTCCAAGAGCCCAATCTCGGACCACCCTCTCCCGTTGATCATCGACTTGATTTAGGGTTCTTCCTAAACCATTCTAAGATCCAAATACTTGTTTGGTCATCTAGGTTTTGACTATTTCGTCGCATCATTCTCAGATTGGATCTCAATGAGAACTAGGGTTTTGGAGTTCATAGGATTTTGGATCATTACGTTGTTTCACGGCTTCGATTTGAAATCCTAACATCAACACAGAGGTTGAGCACTTACTAGATGTTTGTTGAATGGTGGTGCTATCCTCCAATGGAAAAATCTCCCTTTTTGCACAGTCTCCTTCCTCCTTGCTCCTTTTTAGATCTCTCCCAAATGGTATAGGGTTTAAGAATGTTTGGAAAGGATTGAAGGAGAAGGAATGATGTGTATATATAGTGGGAGACCATTCTAGGAAGATTTCTTACGTCTAAAAGGTTTTCTAAACTCGGATTCGGAGTGTGGGACCCGCTAGAGTCCGTCTCCACCCTGGAATACGGGTTGCACATACCGGTCTCACTCAAAGTGAGATCGGTACTAAGATCGGTATGTAAAAATTGAGTTTTTACACAATGTTTCTCATCCCTGAATATCGTGGTTCGTCACTCGGCCTCGCTTTCCTGTCCGATTATGATTAGGAGACCTGTCACAACGTAAATCATGAGTTAAATCGAGTTTTCGGAGTACGATTCTTACATGTGAACTGGTTTGAGAAGAGAAGCAAGGAGACAAGTGATGTGAGATTAGAGGGACTCAAATCCTCTCTCATCGCTAGAGGAATTCCAACGCAATCCAACAACTGGATTCCCTCCAGCAAATAGTTCCTCCAGCGGCGGGAGAGGATTTTTACACAGATTAGAGAGGAAAGGTGAGATGGGCCCTGTGAATAGGTTGGAGGAGAGGTCGAGTTGGAGCAGGTAGGATAAGATACGAGTGATGGAGAAGCTACGATCAGGATTGAAGAAGAAGAGCAGAAGAGGAAAAGAGAAAAAAGAGACATAACAAAAGAAGAAGGGTAAATGGTCTTTTAATTTAATTTTAAGGGTAATATTATCCATAAACAATTTCATTTGAACTCACATCAATATCTAATGGGAATTTTGGACGGAGTTGACTTCTTTGATTAGTGCAACAAAGTTTTTGGGTGGTAGGTGATGTTTTTGTAATCTTGTGAGTATAGATGATATTAACAATCCTTCATGGGGTGTAGATGAAACTTTTTCTAAAAATTAATATATAAATTCTTAATTAAATCCAAGGAGTATTTTTTTTTCTAGTATGGTATCTAAACATCAATAGATTGGCACAAATATATGTATGACATATGCTAGATTAGGTAGAGTTGAAATTTTGTGAATAGATAATCTCTAAAATCCCCTATTTATATGTTAAGTTTCAATAAAAATGGAGTTAACCAAACAGCAAATAAAGCTTTGAAAATCCAATGAAAAATGACACTTTTCCAAAATAAATAACAAAGGAATCCCCTAACATATGGGAAAGTATATGGATGAATTTAAATCTTTTATTTAACATGTATTTAATTTAGACCATTTTTTTATTATCAATCTAGTTAAAATTGCCACATCATCTTCATATATGCTCCTAAAACTTGATGTCAAACTATAGATCCCATAGTCTTGCCAAACTAGTATAATCCAACAAAGACATTTTTTTTATCTTGTTTCATACATAGTTGTAGACTTGTGCTTGTGTTACACATTTTTTTTTTTTTTTGGTAAACTGTGCTACAAGATCACCCTTCATCTTATGGGGGACAGAAATAATATTTCATAATTGTTAACTTAGGGGGCAGAAATAATATTTTATAATTGTTAACTTCATGCTTATCCACAACTGAATCTTGTGTACATACATGGTCATGTATATATTTCTTTTAACACTTTTTATTGGGTGGAAAAAGAGGGATCAGTTTGGGACAAGGTCAACACTCATCTTATATCAATTTTTAGTATTATTAAATCATATATATCACATGTCATTATTTTATTAGACATATCATGACTCTATTAGCTGTACCATCAATCTGTATTGGTATTAAATCAATTTCAACATTGAGTGATATCAATATCTTGAACCTTAGTCATATAGAGCTTAGGAAGAAGGTTCTCCATGCGAATGGAGTGATGAGGCAATCAATGAGAAGGATGTATGACAGTTCACAAATAGAGGGACAAAGATTGTCTCATGTCGTCCTACTGTCTTGCTATCCAGCCGATAGGTTGGGCTGCATCGGCATGCGTGTCGACCACCTTAGCCTGTTGGATGGACGGTTGGAGCAAGAGGACGTCAGGAGACAATCCCAATATTAAATAGAAAGGAAAAAAAAAGGAAAGAGTAATAAAGGTGATAAACCTTTTCAAATTTGATTACAACAATAGTTGATAAGTTCGGATACGATAAAAAAAGACGCACAGATATGAATAAATATACTAAAATCTCTAGGTTAGGGTTTTTTTTATTTTTTTTTGATAGAATCTAGGTTAAGGTTACATAAATTGAACATTGCACAGGTTCATAAAAACATTATGGCCAGAGATTAAATGTAAGATTTTTATGGACGAAATATATATATTTTTTTTTGGTAAGATTGATGGATGAGAATAGAGGTACAAGGAATGAAAGATGGGAAGAAGGCCTTGTTTATTAAACCCCTCAGTGGAAGAACCAGGCTTTTTTTTTTTTTTTTAATAAATTTTTTGTTAACTTAATATGCGTTTTTATAGAAAACGTATATTCTTTTCCAAAATTTTTGACATATACAAATACGTATCTAGACTCTAGAGTTAGCTTTGGGTTCGCGCCTACCCAATAAAAAAGTAGTTTGCTTCCGCGGTTGGATCAGTGACAGCGAAGGACGACTGCGCCTCTCGGGAATCAAGTTCGCAGTACGCTTAAAACTTGAACCCGCTCGATTTCCCTTCAGAATTCAGAGAAATCATGTCTTACGCTTACCTCTTCAAATATATAATCATCGGTGATACTGGTACTTTCCTTTTTTTCTTCTTTGATCTCTCTTTAGTTCATCATGGGTTCTTTGTCTTCTTGAATATTCTGGATGAATTTATCTAACTTGTTATTGTAGTTTCTCCCTACGTGCCCTTTTTGATTTTGCTACGGAACTCATTTTATGAATCTGAACTTGTTTTTCCTTGCGCAAATTTTTTGTGGGTTTATTTGCTCGTTGTTTTTTTTTGGGTACATGCTCGTTGAATCATAGGAAGGGTATTGGAAGCTTTATATTTATCTGATATAGATTTGATCAATTAATTTTAACTAGCAAATTTATATTATTCTATTCTTCTAGATTCCCTGGCTGTTTAATTTTTTGGAAGAGTTCCGCCCCCCCTGGCTTTTGTTTTGTTCTGATTACATTAGCCCTTTTCTGAATTTCCTTTGCGGAGCTAGTGGTTCTTTCTGTTAATTATACGTATAGAATTGTCAGGGGTGGTATTTCCGGATAGTGTGACAGTTTAATGCATCCACTCAGTTGAGTACCCGTTAAGGCAAAGGATTGGTGTTATAGAAAAAAGAGGGGAAATCACCCAGAAATTTATGAAGTAAAAACCCTGGCAAATGATTTAGTCTTTTGTTGAAAAGGGTTTATATTGCATCCTCAGGTTCAGAAACCTTCTTATTATTCAGGGTTTCACTTTCATATGTATTATGGAATGTGGTTGTTTTTTAATTAACTTTTATAGTCGGTTTCCCTTAATGCGGATGTAACCATGGTGGTTGCCGATATAACTTCTGTTAGAATCTTCTTGGTTTCTTTTTTTCTTTCTGTATTACTGAGTCCTTAATTAAGCTAGTGGCTGCAGAAAATTTCTTTTGTTACTTTAGACATAGATAATCTGTCCTTGCATAAGAGAATGTGTGTGCTGCAGATGCATGCTATGTCAATCGAGCATTATCTTTCATTTATCTTTCTTTTTATGTTTTGATGCCTATTGGTTTTATGTTCGGTAATCTATTTATCAGTTGAAATTCCCAGGAGGAAAAGGAGTGGTGCAGTTTTACATGGGTTTTTGTTGTTCTACAGGAGTTGGAAAATCATGTCTGCTTCTTCAGTTCACAGACAAAAGGTTCCAACCAGTCCATGACTTAACCATTGGTGTTGAATTTGGTGCAAGGATGATCACAATTGATAATAAGCCCATAAAGTTGCAAATATGGGACACGGTTAGTTTTCTTCTTTTCACTTTTTCCCATTAAGTTGTTATACATTTGGCTTTTCAGATTTTCCTCTGTTTTGATTGGACCCCCTAGTTTTGGCTTCAACTTCTTTCATCCATTTGACCAGTATTGACCAATAGATCAAGCAGTTATACTGACCTGTTCTCCTGCTTGGCTCAACTTCTTGTCTGGGCTTGAAATATTGGTTCCTCATCAGCTGCATGTATTTGCACTCTGATAGTTACCGTTCTGGCTCTGAGTTTCAACCTTTGAAGCTGGTCCACTTGGTCTACCATTGTTGTTTTTCCATGGCCCTAAGATCAGTAACTCAATAGAGAAGAGATTTCTGGCTAATACATATGGTGTAGAGTACTCATGTGTCGTCATGCAAACATTCTTGTCAGCTGGACCTGGATAAGTGGTACCTGTACAGTATTCACCTTGTTAGGTACCGCATTATGGATTGGTGATGGATAGTCAACCATACCATGTAGATTGGCCAATAAAAGTCAAGTTTCATTAGTGTACCCAATTTATAGTTATGATGGGAGAGTTGTATATTATCTACTTTAATTTGTAATATATGCCACTCAGTTACAATATCTGTAGTGAAGGGGCTCCTAAACCCCGCCCCAGTCGCCCCAGCCACAAGGGAGATCTCATCAGGGGGTGTATAGATTTTTTATGTATTCCAGCAAGACAAGCAAGTTGAGGTTAGGAATTTCGTCTGTGAGGGAGGAATGCTAGTAGTAGTCCTCATGAGATGGTTTCGTTGATACTCGTTTCTCAAAATAAAAAAATTGTGGTTAAAGGAGTTTTCGGTGTGAGGAGAAAGTTCCTTGCTTTGCAAGCAGGTGGCTTTCTTTTGTGCATAAAGTGTTGACTTAGAGCATGGTGACTAGCGACCAAGTGCATGCTGGGTGCCAGATTGGAATTCCTTTTGTCAGTTAACTTTGTTTTCGAGATTTTTATCTATTTCTGTTGGACTTATAAACCCTAGCTAAGGAATTTTGCAATTAGTAATAAAGATTGAGATTTTGACACAGAACCCTCTCCTTAAAAAAAATGCTCTGGGTTTACACTGGTAACGCTATGTGTTTTAAAGCACACATTCAAGTTTTAAATAGTGGCCCACTTTAATCAATTGTGTGTCTCATTTTGCACTACATAATTAGACTAGTGACCACATGATGGAGTTCTTAATAATACAGAGCTTTGGAATTGGGAAACCTTTTCGACAAACCGTATTGCAGTGAATGAATAGAATCTGATCAAATCTTTTTTTTTTTTTTTGGCTGAGTCCTACTTTAAGTTACACTACTGGGGTGGGGAAGGGATGCATGAGAGGAGACTCAAATTTGAGACCTCCTCCCAGCCTCTGCTTCATCAAGCAAGGGGCCAACCATCCGACCAAGCGGAAGTTTGCTATCTGATAAAATCCTAGTTGATTAAGGAAACTGAAGTTTCACTGCTACCCGGAATTTGATAATCAGTAAGTGGGCCAACAAAATTGAATTTTGAAACTGAAATACCTATGTTGCATAATTAGAAAACAGAAGTCTGAAATCAGAACTTAAAACAAGAACCAGAATCTGAGATTTCTAGAAGAGTTTGATATCTGGTAGGACACCTGAAATCACACCAGAAAAATAGAGATTTTAGACCTGAAACATGTCTGTGATTAAAATCTTTTAACCCAAACAAAAACGAGGAGAATTCAATAACAGAAACTATATATTCAGCCGAATTAATATCAAACGGAATCGAAGAAGATCGGAAATAGCATGTGCAGGATATGTGGAATTCAGATCTGAATCATCTGATATTAAGAAATAAAAGAAAGAACAGAATAAAAACACTAACTTGTTCAGTTGATGGGAGTTAACTGCAGGAAAGAAAAATCAGGAATTCACCTGAGTTATTCTAGAAATCCACCAGAATATATAATGAATCCACGTTAGAGAAGAACACTCAGAATCCACTGAGTCACCTGAGAATCCACTCAAGTGTAGCCTGAAAATCACAGACGATGGAGCTGAAAAGTATCTCTTTCATTAATAAAATCATATGGACAACTGTCCTCTTACAAGGTTTAAATAAATAAACAAAACAGACCTACAATCTCCCAGCTGCAAGCTAAAAAGAGTCCCTAACTGACATATCTTTCTAAAAACCCAAGCCAACTGATAAAAGAAACTTCTCAATTCACAAGTTGTGTTGGAGTGTCCTAATTTAACCAAACAACCTATTTAAATAAGGAAACCGAATTGAAAAAAAGGTTTGGACATATCCCAGCCTTACTAAACTATTAAACAATATTAAAATAAAGTCAATCTCCTAAAAACCAGCCCACGGCTTGGGCTGTATATAAGGTTCCTGAAAGTCAGGAAACCTGGAACCACTAGTTAAAAAAGGGCTTCCAAACTGGTTCGACTGTAGTCTGAACAAGAAACTGAACCATAGGGCTGGGTTTGACCCAGAAACTGGTTCACAACTTCACAGATGAACCAGACCATCTAGATCAGTCTCAGGCCAATTTCTGCATCACCACTAACCAGGCCAAATATGAATAACTGACCTGTAAGCTTAATATGGAAAATTTGTATCGATAATAAGTGTATCATGTAATTACTATACCTTTGTGGGTAATTTATGGATTTGGACTTTTTTCATAGTGTTTTCTGAATATTGCAAAGCTCCTTCATTTATTTCATACTCTATTAGCACTTTCCAATGCTGAAATTTATGTGGAATATCTCAGGCTGGCCAAGAATCCTTCAGATCTATTACACGGTCATACTACAGAGGGGCTGCTGGTGCTTTGCTAATCTATGATATCACCAGGTACAATGCCATACTTCTATCTTGACTAGTGATTATATTGCAGTGTTTCTACTTTATGGTTTCATGAACTGGTCTCTAAAGGCCAATGGCAATGGACTGAGAAGAGTGCTACTTGAGACTGCAAAATCTCAATTGATTTAAAATTATAATTGGGCAAAAGTTTTCCTAGAGGGGCACATATGGAGAGGTTTTCCAGACGGCCACCCTCTAGTTCCACCATATGGAATTATGTTGTGGCAGTTCTGACCATTTGATATCTAGGGAATGATCTAGATTGTCCATGTGGCAGAATTAAGTGCCTTTCTGGGGATCCTTTGCCAGATGGCCCATGTAGGCCCTGCTCCCTTAACATTGAGACTGGACAAGAAGTGCATAGAAGCTTTCTTCCAAGTTAAATCTGTTGTGAGCAGGAAGAGTGCAGGTACATATATACTCCTTGTGGGTCTTGGCAAAAAAACATGAGATACAATCATACAAAATTTACTACCTGGAGGTCAGACTGACATGAGAACATACAAGCCTACTTGCAGTCCAACCATCAAACATCCCTATAAAATCCTTAAGAATGAGATATTAGTGAAGCCGGTAATTGCATCAAGATTTCACAGCATAATGCTGATCTTGATAACAGAAAGGATAATAAGATTCTGTACACACATTATATGATTATATAATATTTTATAGACACATTTCTATGTTTTTATGACACTATATTTGCTATTGATTGTCCCCCTCACCCCAGAAACTCTATTTTCCTGCAGAAGGGAAACTTTTAATCACCTTGTTAGCTGGCTTGAAGATGCAAGGCAGCATGCAAATACAAACATGACAATTATGCTCATTGGTAACAAATGTGACCTTGCTCACAGAAGGGCAGTGAGGACAGAAGAGGGCGAACAGTTTGCCAAGGAGCATGGTTTGATTTTCATGGAGGCCTCTGCAAAAACTGCCCAGAATGTTGAGGAGGTAATGGATCTTATAACTATGCTCAAAAGTATTCTGGCAGATGCATTTTTTTTTTTTATTAAATCGTGAAGCTAATTTTAATATTTGGTTTCCCTCACCCCCACCCCCCCGGCGGGCTGCCAAATTTTTTCAAAAAACCACAGGCATTCATAAGTTCAGCTGGAACAATCTACAAGAAGATTCAGGATGGAATATTTGACGTATCAAATGAGGTCTGACTTCCTTTTATCTTCCTATCTTTTGCATGTGGATTGGCATTCTTGTTTTCTTTTTATACAAGTTCAATTTAATGCAGGGTAAAGATTAAAAATTTTGGTTCTATTTGCTGTTTGATGAATTAATTTTGAGGCAAGTTCAAACCAGGCTCTCCAGATCCCTGGTCTGCCAAAACAATCAATTGATAGTGCCTACATCCAACTCTCACTTCAACTCTCACTTCTAAGTAAATTTCAATTTTATTGTGGCACTGTTCTACAATTTTGGGTTGTAAATTATTAATAAATGGTGCCATCTTGAGGTCATATCATAAATAGGCAAACTAAATGCCTATGTGCATATTTTAAAGAATAACTTGGCATGGAGTGTCCTACTTACCCGAAAATAAACTTGGCATGGAGTGAAAGATGTTATTAATTTGAAAAGAGTGCTCTTAACCATTTCTTTGGATCAGAACTAAGCTTGTTTATAGTTTTTCTGTTATGGATAAGCTGCTAATATTTGGCATCTACTCTTGTTCTTGCAGTCTCATGGCATCAAAGTTGGATATGGAGGAGTCCCAGGATCATTGGGCGGCAGGGATGGCTCTGTATCTCAAGGAGGGGCCTGTTGTTATGGTTGAAATATAAGAAATCACTTTCTATTGAAATGAAAGCTTTCTAAATACATATGTTATTTGTATCCATTGTTGTGTTCTTTCATTTATTTTTATTTTTTGTAGGAACATAAAACACCAAAATATTCAAATATGCAAATGTGAGATATTTGTACACCTGTTCAAATATAAATAATTGTATATTATTTATGGGAAAAAAGATTTATGTTTAGCATTGTGTACCTATGTCCAACAGAGGGGTGAAATGATCATCTCTCCCCCTAATTGGATGCATGTGCGTGCACTTCCATGCAGGAGCCACAAAATGGGCAGAAAACTCTTTCCATTATTTATAATTATCTTAGGCGGGCAGATGAGTAAAGTGGTCGGAATGATGTCTGATCCATATGGCCATACCTAAACTACCTAGCCATAATTAAACGAAAGGTCTGGTTAAATGTAACTGACTCAGTGACAAAAGTGGTTCCATTGTTTCCATTTAATGCACATTTATTGGATCATCACGGAAACCACAATATACAAGGGGGAGTTTTAGTATTTCGAAAAGAGGGTATTGGCAGATCTTAACGAATCAATTATTCAATGACAATGTTCTCAATTGCTGAACCTCCCCAATCTTCTCCCCCACTCGCTGCTGCAACTGCTGAACCTAAGACAAGATCTTTGTGATCTCATGAAAAGACTGGTGTTCGTTCCAATGGTTTTTGAAGACCCCGAATGATTTGGCTAGGATTCAATGCTCAAATCATGTCTTTGAAGTTCAGGCTATACTAACCATTGAACCTCCAATTAGCAGGAAGTTTGAGGAGATCCAAATGATATTCTCATTTTTCTCATCTTCCTTCACCCAACTTGCCATTCTCCAAAATAGGCTAGCAGGCGGAACGAGGTGCATTATTGCGGCAATCATACCACTACGGTCGAAAAAGTATGTTCCCTTCAGTAACACGCACCATTGGCCATCCTCAGCATAAAGAAAGCTCAAGACCCTACTTCTTAGGCATGGTCCCTTGCCAAGTAGGCTACCCTTTGGGGTTGAATAGGCTACATGATTGACACATTATTTATAAAGTAGCCAATCTTGTGCCAACACTTGTACAGATCAGCGGAGATCTAACCAAAAGAAAATCACTCAGGAGGACTGGCCTTTTGTCATTGGAGGAACTCCTGCCATGATCTGGAGTTACATCTAGTGCATATATCTATACATTGATATGTGCCATTGATGGACTTCAATTTATTGGATATTGGTTAAAAGAACTAAACAACATAAGAGGACCTTCTTTTTTTATCCTAAGAAGATGGCTTTCAGTTTCAGCCTCCTACTTAGGGGATCCAAATCGTCTCACAGGTGGTCAGGCAAACCCAACAAATTCAAGAGTGTAGTTGCTTTTATTGCTTTGCAAATCCAGTGACTCAAAAAGAAGAAACGTGGGAACGAAGCAATGGACAAATTTATTTCATCTTCTCCTAAGAAAAGAATAGCCGACAACAGATTACTCTGCAACAGGGTTTTCATCTTTTCTCTTTCGGTCACCCTCTTTCTATCAAATCTCAAAAGACTTGTAAAACCTATATTTCAGGTAATTTTTTTCCCCCTAACTTCCATGCCTTGAGCAAAGATCCCTGTTTGGCTGTGTTTCTATGCCCAAAGTCCCAGACATTAGGACCCCACACTGGTGCAAGGGTCACACAGCAATCTCCACACTCCTCTTTATTTTTTATTTTTTTTTCTCTTCCTTTTTCAGGGATTGCACTTTGCTCCCTTCAGCTCAGTTTAGTTACATGGGGAATTGAATGGAAGGGAAATAAAAAATTTAAACTTAGAAAAGAAAGTTTTATAACTATAACACAATATAATTGTACAAGTAATTAACTAAATGCAGAATGACTTTGAGTTTGAGTTAGTTATACAGTCATGTGAAAACAAGTACGATAAAAATTACAAAATTTCTTATTTAAGTTCAAAATTGTCAGTTCCCTTCCCTTCAATTTCCCTTCTTTTCCCTTCCCTTTTCCTCTATTTTCGGTTTAAAACCAGAAAATCTGCAATGTGGTTGTGGCACTCACAGGCTAGTCACAGCTGATATCTCTCAAAATATTAGGCAAAGATCTGGTGGAGTAAGCCTCAGCCGCATTCACCCCTCTGCCCAGGAGAATTGGTAATCGTTTTAATAGCTTGCTTTGGTTCAAAGTGATCATTCAGAAACTTCATTTTTGTTGATGAAAAAGTTACCAGAGTTTGTGGAAGTCATGTTTAAACCCATTTGTCATCTGTGGCTCATTTTGCAATAAGCTACCCTCAAGCCAGTTGAAATTATCGGCAGGCTATGAGGGAAAAAAGATCCTCTATTTCCATCCAGTTTGTCCAGCCATAGATACCCAGCGTCTATACCAATGTATAGGTATGTGAACCGAGTTATATTCCACTGGACAGTTGAAGAGGATCCAAAGAGCTATTTGCGATGAAGGGAGAAATCTCTTCACGTGTGGGTTTAGATGCTTGGATGGGGCTCTAGGAACAGCATCAAGTGCACTTCGGACATTCATATTCAAGGGGGCAGATCTTTATGGCATCCGAATGGTGGGATTCTCTTCACCCACGGTGACCAAAAACTCACTTTGATTCATTCTCACCTAGATTCATTCTGTCTTTTTAGAACAATATTTTGTAAGTACGATTACGATTACAGGAGTATGCAGTGCATGCGCATGCGCACGAGATTACTAACAAAAAGTTAAATGGCCAGAGTTAAAAGGAAGAGTTTGAAGAAGCCAAGAGGCAATAAGCCTTCATACTGACTAGAGACCTGCAACTACTGAGACAGAAGAAAAGAAACTTGACGTGAAGGATCACAAAATGAGGGCTTTTGAAAGCACTACTGAACTCTCATTTCAGCCGTAAACCATACCTGAACCTCAATGTTGTCTCCAAGTGAAAAATTGAGCCAAAAAAATCCAGGACCATATCACATAGTGAGCATACAGAGGTGTAACTTCATTGAAATCGCTGCTTGTCCTCTCTATCCTACTGTCTGGAATAAAAACATCCATTCAAATGGAAGAATGAAGGTCGCCCATATAGGAAGCCATCCTCTCTATCTTATTGTCTCCAATAAACACATGAAGAATGAAGATAGACCACATGGGAAGCCATTCCAACTTCCAAAGAGTGCCATACAAGCTTCCCTCCAAAAAAAATAAATGACAATGATCTTCCAACACTAAATGTAAATTGTGAAGTTGATCACCCAATATGATGGATTGACCCATTCAATTAGTAATGTAATGAGAAACCATGGACAACAGAACAGAACAAATCTGTAAAAGGAACTTTGATAAAACATGAATAGGCCAAGGTTTTGCAGTGTTGGATTTACCCATGAATTTCTAATACCATCTATCAACTATGATTCGCACGTACAAAATTGTGACGAAGAATCCAAAATTACATCAAAAGACTCTCATCACGACTAAATCCTATCTAGACTCAAAAAAGAATTTTTAACTCGATGCAAAGTTGAAAGTATAAAACTGCAAACCCCATTTAATGATCAAACACTGGCCCAAGAATATCCACTCTTGTCACATAAAAAATTACTTTAACACCTAATCCTTCAAACAGTTTCACACAGAAACGGGCAGTTGGACCACCCTGGTGGCCAATTCTTCCACTCGCATTCTGATCAACTACGGGCCCACGAATATCCACTCGTGACAAAAAAAATTACCTTAACACCAAATCCTTCAAACAGTTTCACACAGAAACAGCCGTCGGACCACCCTGGCGACCAACTCTTCCACTTGTATTCTGATCAACTCGCTGGTAACCACCATCACCACTGCGTCCAGGACCCCTCCCTCGCCCTGAAAATTCACCCCTGTTACCGAAGTCATTTCTGCCATAACCACGGTTGCCACCAAAGTTCCCACGGCCCCTGAAATTATCATTTCTGAATCCACCACCCCTTCCTGGAGGAAACCGACCTCCTCTTCCACTGCCAACAACTGTAGAACCAGCAATTCACAATTACACAAATCATAACCTTTAACCATTCAACAGGTTTTTTTAAACAAGTACAAAAGGCTATCCTAAACGTCACTTGCCTCGAGTCGTAGTTCTTTTCTCCTCAATAAAAACTTGACGACCCCCAATTGGGACAGACGAAGCCTGAGAATTATACATTAAAGAATAATGAAGAAATCTATAAATAGACTGGCAATTGAATGCAGACTTTCATAGATAATTAGATGCATAGAGAAGCAGGTCTGGCCACAAGCAAAAGAATTACAAGTAGCCCTAACACAGATCTCCTACAGGCAAATGTAATCATTGGAAAGAATGATGATTGAATCAGTGTTGAAATTTAAATGATACAGGGTGGTGATGAATTAAATCAACATGTAAAGGCAGATCTTAACTTGATTGTATTTATATTGTTGCTGCGAACGGACCTATCCTTCAGACTCTTATCTGTCCATTAATTTTCCCAAGATTAGATCTTAATTATTGTCTATTGAAGATTTCTACACTGCAAACATTATTATATTGGAAGGATCAAATGTTTTAAGCTATTTTACAACTTAAAGATGATTCCTCTTATTAGAGATCACATTTATACAGTAGACAGGCAATATGAGGCTCAAGCTTGAGTGGTTAGTTTTATTTGTCAAAGATTATTATGCCAATTTGTGTAACTGGAAGTACAAGCTTCTAAATTGTTGAGTGGGAACTCCACTACATCAAAGGGCCTAGGATAACGAATATATTGCTTTCAACCCTCAAGTCTGGCAGGAGAATCCTGACATACAGTTCAGTAGCCAAATATTAAACAGAATTCAAGATATTTTTCGGCCTATAATTGAGGAAGAAAACATGTAACAGAACCATAGTTGTCAAGACGTCGCCTAGGCGCCCAGGCTGCCTTGGGTCGCCTTGGAAAATTGGGCGCCTTGGTCGCCTAGGCGGGCTCCTTGGTCGCCTAGGCGCCTAGTCAGGTCTCCATCGCCTTGGTTCGCCTTGACGCCTTGACAACTATGAACAGAACATAGAAATCCATGCTAAGCAGATCTCCTCCCCCCTCCCACCCAAAAAAAAAAAAAAAAAACCAACAGAATTGCATAAAACAGGGATTTTCCCTAGTTGGGTAATAAAAACAAGATCTAAAAAAGTATACAAGGAATAATTGAACTACCATCAAAATGATCCAAAAACAATCAGGCCAATTCAATGGCAATCCAATAGACATTCAGTTTCAGTTGCAAGAACAGGAGCAGATCTCTTTTTCCTTCTTCGAGAAGAGGGGAAGAGGAGGGGGGATGTAATTTCAAATAACAGGAGCAGATCCTATACCTGGATTGCACTCTTCATGGAGCTTTGCAATTCAAACTCAACAAAGCCAAAACAGAATTGCTGTTGCTGCACAGAATAATACATATTAAATACAATAATATCATGGATAGAAAAGATGAATAGAAAAACTGCGAGGAATTTTTGTAACTGGGTATACACATGTGAACATCCAATAGAGCATATGTAAGCACAAGAGCAGATTGGAAATAACCTTGTTACTCCTGACTTGTATACCACCAGGCTTAATAGGACCAAATTTCTTGAACTCCTCCTCAAGCTGACCAACAGTGGCATTTAAAGGTAATCCCCGGACATAGATGGAATGACCCTCGACTGGAAAGGATTGCAAATATCACACAGTAAGAAACAAAACTACGAGACAATAAAAAGAAACTGGCAGTCAGGAGGCGAAGCAGCAGGTAATGTCTTGGACACGGCCATAACATTTGACACACCGACACGCAGAACATATGAATTATCTCCAAAGAATTAATCTCATTGAGTAATATACTATACTTCAATGCAAACATGCTCATTTCCAGATGTAAACGATTTTTTTCAAGAGTAATTAATGTTTAATTTCCTTCCTGTTCTTTCTTTAACCGTACCACACATTCAAAACTATCCTACTATCACAATTTTTCAGGAGAACAGTAATACAGAATCTATCTACGTATCATCTACATGTCAAGGTTTTAAATCTCGGATCTCGACCCGTCTCGGTGAGGTCCAAGATTTCCAAGATCTCGTTGAGATCCCAAAAAAATCTCACCGAGCCACTGCATTTTTTTACCATATAAAGGTCAAGATTTCCGAGATTTCACCAAGATTTAGACCTATGCAATGTACATCATACAATTCAATAAACATCCTACGGTATTATCAAATACAATATAAAATCTAAAGAAATCATTATTATTTTTTACATTAGTTATGATCCTGATATTCAGAATTCCACTAAAAGGTTTTTACAAAATCAAAACTCCGTATCAAATCAAAATTCAAGTCCAATATATCCAGAACTCCACTTTTAACGGTTCTGATAAAATCAAAACTCCGTACCAAATCAATTTGTAAAATC
Organism: Protea cynaroides; assembly: GCA_028583415.1. Lineage (NCBI taxonomy): Eukaryota > Viridiplantae > Streptophyta > Magnoliopsida > Proteales > Proteaceae > Protea > Protea cynaroides. Next base: position 16,300,481 of record CM053273.1, read on the forward strand.
CTACCCATCCAAATAAAAAAATAATTATAAAATCCAAACACAGATCAATGCATCACAAATGCCCAAAAAAAGTACATATATTATGTACAGAAAACAGTGGAAAGGAACAGACCAGCCAGAATTCATATTAATGACAGAATGCTATCAAAATAAATAGAACTCTAAACTGAACATCTAAACAAGATACACACCATCTTCCTGGGTACTACTACTTTCAGGAGCATTGTCACTGCTAGGAACAGATGCTTCAGGGGCAGAAACAGGTGCTGTAGAACCATGTGATTGTTGCTCAGTGTTTGCAGGTGCTGCCGCCCTTACTGTGTTAGTAGGAACATAAACTGCAGTAGGAGCAGTCCCCTTCACGACTTTCACCTGTACCAGAAAGGAAAACACCCACTAAGTAAAATTGAAGGAAAATTAACACACATGCACAAGCTAGCTTAGAATGGGAAACACACAATTGACGCATAAGACTTCTTAGGTGCATCCTCTTGGACTGTAGAAGAAGCAGACTCGGCAACTGGACAAGTTTCATTTTGACTCAAATCTGTATGAATCTCCACAGGAACCTCTTCTTCAATAACTGATCCATCATCATTGTCTGATGGGTCACAGACCTCCTCACCGTTATCAAGATTCTCCTCCATCAGAGATGTTGCAGGGTCAAGTGCAGGTCGGTCAGGAACATGAGCAGGCTCTGGAAACCAATATAAAAATAAAGCTAAAATGTTTTCAACCAATGACAAAATGGAAAATTAAACAAAAGGAAATAAAGGCAACCTGAATCTTGACTCAAGGGTTCTGCTGGAACGCTTTCAATAACAACAGCAGCTGACACAGGATTGGTCTCCAGTGTTTCATTCTCATCAACATACCTAAAAATATCGTTCAGAACAAAGTAACCTCTGTCTTGTGGAGCCAGAAAGAATGACTGTGTGAATTTCATTCTCACATTGTCCTTTCCAGTAAGCCACCCTGTTACCAAAACAATCACCCCATCCGCAAAAGATTCCTGCGCATCTACAGTCTTTATCTCTGCCTTATAGTCCGTGTAGTCCAAAGAAATAATCTTGGCATTGATGGCCTGCACCAAGCAGATGTGTTAGTTCACTGCCTGAATCATGACTAAATTCAAGCTTTCACTTTAACCTCTCGAATCAGAAGGGTCAAAAGATGGTAAGAAAATAAAAGTTTAAGAATCAATCATCTAAAAATAAAGCTTTATACTATCAATAAATGCTAGCAATTTGCTGTAACAGTTCATGCTTTTAATTAAGAAGGAATAGTTAACATTTGGACTAGGACAGAAGGATTATATACAGAAATGCTGAAATTATTGTATGTTAATGTGAATATATATATATATATATATATATATATATATATATATATATATATATAGAGAGAGAGAGAGAGAGAGAGAGAGAGAGAGAGAGAGAGAGAGAGAGAGTCCAGAGATCAATAAGGTGATATAGTGGCATTTCAAGAAATTTACTTCCATGGTCGACACTGATGTCATTGTGCCGTTGGGTTCTGGACGGCTTAACACACTTGAATCCTGATAAAACCTGTAGACTAACTCCGGGGATTGGTGAAGAATATGATAATATTGTTCCACAAAGGCATTTCCGACAACTTGAGCACTGTGAGCAGCAGGTGCGGGACTTGCCATTGGCATAGCCATCTCTGCACAAAATCCATATTCAGAATGTTGCAGAAAAACTTTTCAAATAATATCTTTATGGAATCACAAGTTACAACCAAACCAACCACCAATCTACGTAATTAGGAAAAACAATTACACAAACAAGAAAGACAAAAATTGAGGTGAATAAAAAAAAAATGGAAAATAAGATAAAACAACTATGAAGTCCTGATTCAACAAAATTAAAATATAAATAAGAACCAGACACAGACTGCAGTAAGTATGAAAAAAATGACAGAAAATAAGTATCTGTAATTTTCTTCGGGGTAAAGAAAGATAAAGCAAATCCCTCCTCTGTACCCGAGCATCAACTATATCTCCTTTATATATATATATATATATCTCCTTTCAATTTTTCTTCTCAACCATTGGCCAAGAATATCTCTACTTGGTTGGAATGGTTCCATCCTCTTGATACCAAGCTTAATATGCATCGGACCCATTTCCACACTCATTTGATCATTACATTCATACTCCGCCATCGTTGGGCAGCGTTCCCTCTCCACTTTCTATTAAAATAAATAAATAAATAAAATAAAAAAAACCCTTTTCTCATTAAGAAAATTGAGACGACCACCTACACCATCTTTTAAGTGTTTCAGGGGAATAAAGCATGCCAATGCACTAAAACCCACACGCAGAGCATACAAAAAACATAAACCTCAAAGAAAAAACCCAAAAATAATAATACCAATATGAAAGAACACAGCCCATCATCTCCAAATACAGTACAAGAGAGGGAAGCCAAATCAGAACGAGAAAAAACTGTGAGATATTAAAAATATTCGACAAATAAAAAAGCGGTAAACAAAGAGATATCAAAAGTCATAGCTTCAGAGAAACCCTAGAGAACCAGGGAGCGGGAGAAATTAAACGTAAAACCCTAAATCAAATATCTAACTTCCAGACAAGCCAAACATGAAATTAGAGAACGACAGAAAACCCTAAAACTAAGGTAATAAAATCACACGTTCACAGACCCAGCATCAACAAACCCAAAGGGATGAGGGATCAAAAATCCAAGATCTAAGCAGCAGAAAGTTTAATATATAAGAAAACGTACCTCAAACACCTCCACTCCCTACTCCCAAAATAAACTAAGGCCTTGGATCAACCAATCTTCCTCCCCCCCCCCCAAAAAAAAAAAAAAAAAAAAAAAAAAACGGAACACGAAAGTGACAAAGATCGAATAAGCTCCCAAACACATAACAAAGAGAAAATCAAATCAAAACAGAAGTAATACCAAAAAAACAACTAAACTCCAACGTAAGAAAACCATCATTGCAAGTACAAAAAAAAATCATAAGATAAAATAAAAGAACGAACTCATCTAAACTCCACCAAATCAACACAAACATGAAACAAAAGCAACAAAAATTTGGCTGATGAGTACAAACCGATACAGATCAATAAGAAGCAAACACAAGAGATGAAAAAGATAAAAATCTTACCTCTTAACAGAACGATTCCCTCTGCAAAAGAGAGAGACAGAGAGATAGAATAATGCACAGAAATGAGAAAAGGGTAGCTGCGAATACTGTGGGTTTTCTTAGCAGAGAAGCTTGATATTGGAGTACGACAATGAGAAGGGAAAGCCAATAGCTCCCAGCGCACAAACCAAAGTAAGAAGGAGACTTCGGAAATTTCAGATCTTAATTTGTATCTAAGAAAAGGGCAAAGGCATTGGCTACCTTTTTCTATTTGGAATTTATTTAATTGACTAGGTCCTTTTTCGTCATTAATAAAAGTACTTGATTGTTGATTGGTTTTGGACCGTCCGATCAGCATTTCACATCCCTAATCCCCAGTTTCCTGGTTGATAGGCTGAGCTGTAAATTTATTCCAAATACTAAATTTCTGGTGTTGTGAATTTCTTTCCATTTATTTTGGTGTACACTGTTTGCCACGTATGTAAACAGCCAATGATTGCATGCCATGTGTGCCAATCATATTAAAAATAAATGAATAAAATTGGATTTTAATTTTATTATTAAAAGCTAAAACCCTGATTGTATGACTGACTGGTGTCATTTTGCTGGAATGAAGTTATATTCATTTCACTGGTCAAATTTTATTTATAAATAAATAATAAAATAATTTTTTTAAAAAAATAAATATAATGTGACAAAAAAAAATTACAAGCAAACAAATACTATAATAAGTATATACTATCAACTAATTCTATATACACTATCAATTTTTTTTTAAATGGACCCACCCATATTTATTGCATGGTAGGAAAATTGTGGTTTGTTGTAGAATCATATAACATTTATGATGATATCGATTATATTTTTGTTTTTTCTGTTTTTTAAGCAAGCATGGAGTTTTAATTTTTAAATGTGTTGTGTGCTCACGTTCTCATGATTAGTTTGACGTATTATTTTTCTTTATCGAAAATAATTGATAGTCAAATTTATAAATTTATTAAATTTCTAATAATAGAGTGCAGGTATCTAAGAAGTCTCCCCCAATTAAGAGAGGAATAATAAATCTTGTGATTGATTTTCACTTGTACTTAGTTAGCTTATGCCATGTGGCAAACTGTTTAGTCTGTTTTTTTTTTTTTTTTTTTTTGATAAACAAAAAATTTATTGATGAGAAACAGAAGTACAAGATGAGTTATCAATGCTACAAGGATCAATCTACCAATGAGTGGATAGTAGTCAATCGAAAATTCTTGAAATCGTCATGGTCTTTTGGGCAAGGGAATGTGTTGAGGTATTAGCCCCCCCCCCCCCCCCCCCCCCCCCCCCCCCCCCCCCCCCCCCCCCCCCCCCCCCCCCCCCCCCCCCCCCCCCCCCCCCCCCCCCTCCCTCCCCCCCCCCCCCCCCGCACCCCCAACCACATTTTTTTTAAAGAAATGTCAAATATTTACAAGAAAGACATGAATGATTCATCAAAAGAAATATAATCAAGATTATGATGACTAGGTCCTTGATGTTTGACAAAATGAAAAAGATAATTAAATTAATAAATCGAGCTAGGTAAGAACGTTTCCCCGAAATGTGAAATTACCCTATACCCTAATTGGACCCTATCGGTCGGGCGGGCTAAACCCCGACCGGGTTCGGGGCGGTTTGGGCGGGCTGGCGGAAAACCCTGTTGAGGATTAGCATTTATGATAGATTGAATAATATCCCTACAATCAGACTCAATCACAATCCTTTTTAAATCATCTGAAACAACAAATGAGAGGGCTAGGAATCATTTAGTCATGAGACAAAATTATTAGAATCCTGAAACCATATTTACACATTTTAATCCATGGAGAACCAAAAGTCATATCCCACTTCTTGTTTGCATATCATGGTCCTATCCCCACCACTATACTATCTTAACACCCTCTTTAACCTTTGCTGCATGACATATACAATTGTCTAATGGGTCCCACACTCATGGATGGTGTTGCCGTTGAATCTGAACTGGTTATTCAAGCGGAGAATTGTGCATCAGAAATCATGGACCTATAGCAAAGAGAGTGTGGGTCAAACTGTAGTATGAGAGGTGCATTCTGATGCTTAAGTTATAAACTTGAGCATCAGTAAATGTGTGACTCTAGAGTAAGAAAGAGTGAACAATAATAAATATGATGCAACATTGGTCGGTGAATTTATTTATAGGATTGGAATTTGGGAGAAATCCTGGGAGAAATCCCAATCGATCATCTGAAATTGCTATGGACAAAAATGCCTTGTCTCGAATTATGACACGTCTCTTGCCACGTGTCATCTACCTGTTGATGGGTTGTTTTTATGCACATCAGATGATCACAAGGTCCCATGAAGCGCTCTCTGCAGTGGAGAGGATCTGCACTATAACTAAGTGCTGCTACAATGTATTCTACAACATTTAAACATCCTTAAAACCTTGTGAGCAACTAAGGCTTCAATTGGTAATGTTCTTTTATTCTTTTGAATTTTTTCTTCTTCCAACTAAGTGTGTATAGAATGGTATTTCCATGATAACAATGCGGACCATATGTAGTGGAAGGGTGGTGTTTGTTGTCTATTTTTTTGTATGGCTCTGTTTGGTTGTAAGAGAAATTAAAATGAAAGGAAGTTAAAATTTTCAAACCTATAAAAGAAATTTTATAGCTATAACATAATATGGTTGTATAAACTATTTAAATTTCTTATCATATTTCAGAATGATACTTATTAGATGTAAATGTTATTTAAAGTAAAGTGTTTTACCTGGAAAAAAAAATTAAAGTAAAGTGTGAGTTCTTAACTAAATATGTAATAATTTCAGTTATTTAGTCATAGGATAACATGTGTTGTACTACAAATGTTTCTTTATTAGATTAAAAAAATTCACTTTTTTTCTCTTTAATTCCCCTTGCAATTGATAAGAGTCAATGTGTTAATTACAAGTCATTCAATTTTTTCCCTCTCTAGTTCCTTTTATCTCCTTGGATCCCTACGGACCCTCTCAAAGCTAGAGCAACAAACATACTTGTGGAAAATGATAAAAGCACGAGGATATTAAAGAAGGCAAATTATGTTCGTCAACCAAATAAAATTGAGAGAGGAAAATGTCATTCACACCGCCACCACCCCCCCCCCCCCCCCCCCCCCCCCCCCCCCCCCCCCCTCCCGCCCTCCCCCCGGGGCCCTTTTTCCCTTGGGGCAGGGTGGATGTCTCATCTTATTTTGTCACATGGAAAGATGATATGATCTCTTTTTGGTAATAATGATGTAGCAATTTCAACCCATTGATAGCTAGTACATTCCATGTAAGTATCCAAATGTTAAAATTCATATGTTTAATTCAGTCAAATGTCCTCATGTGTATTTGCATGCATTTCATGTATCCTCCTGAGATCCCATCACCCCATATCCAGTGGTCCTATATCACATCTATGATGATGGGATCCCTTGGAGAACAAAGAATATGCAAGTGACTAGAACTCATCAATACACACTTACCATTTATCTGACCATTAAGTGTTCACTATCCCATGGTTCTAATTGTTAAATGCATATTTTGCAGTTGGCAAAGTTTGTTTAGATTAAAATTTTATACTAAGCTAGGAAATTTAGGATCCACTTATCTACAAAATTTAGGTCATTAGACTTGCCACATGGCAAAAATTCAAGCTACCCTGACAAGCTTTTTAAGGAATGCCATTTTGGTTTTTTTTGCTGTCATTTTTATATTCAGATGTATTTGCCGGTCAATAGTCCGAGTATGATTTCTGTTTCAGTTTACAGGAATGCTTTTATTTATATGATTGTTTGGTATGATTTATAATCTTTATTTTCTTAGAAATAAAAATAAAAATAAATGTATATCATAAATAACCCAAAACCTGTTTATATTTCTTGACCTAGCTACTGTTATCGACTCATAACGATTCAATCGAAGGACATTCTTATCATTTCACGTTATTCTTAAAACATAAATATCAAAACCCAATCTTCATCCCCTATCTCCCTCATGTGCTTTTCTCTATGAAACTTGTTTTTATTTAAAACTTAAATATCACACTATAAGTATCTCAATTGATTTCACTATAATTTTTTTAGTCCCAAACTTATTTTTCATTGTAGATTCTATTTGTAATATATAATAAATAAATTATTATGAAAATTAATTTCTCAAAACCACAATAGAAATAAAAAAAAAAAAAAAAAAATTCATACAAAGAACCCTGACGTTCAGGTTTTTTTTTTGTCACAAAGTTATGCCCTGCTAAAATTAGCCACTGCCATAAGCCATTAGCCAATGTTTCTACTCAGCAACAGTCGAAAACAGCAGGTTTGAAGCATACAGCAAACGAACGGTAGGTTGAGTCGTAGTCAAGATTATTCTCCTTAAAATTGTAATTGCCCCCTATAGTGCAAATTGAGTTATATGTGAATAAATTTTCAAGATAAAACAACCTTCAAAAATCGAAAAGTGTTGCATTTACTTTGATAGTTTACTCAGAAATTCAGAAACATATGCTCAATGGAAAAAAAAATCAAATAAATACTATTGAAATAATCAAATCCAAATAATCAAATCCAAGTTCTTGTTCTCATTGTGATGTGTTAAACATTCTCTTATATATAGGAGAAGAAGAGACATCACTAATGATTGTCTCTAGAGAATATGTCCAAACATCATGTCTCTACAAACAGACATGTTTATTGATAACGTTTAGACATGTCACCAATAGTCACACTTAGCCTATAAGTCATTTATGTGTCTATTAGGAAGAACTTGTAAATGTGTCTATTAGGAAGTATACATCCAAAACACCACTTCTAAAATAATAAGATAATATTTTGAATCTATTAATATTCAAAACATTAAAATTACAACTAGTTTTATTGACTTCTATATCTTTTGATTTACCCAAAATTAAAGCAAAAAGATTTAATAATTCTTTGTCATTCTCCTCCTCCGTTAGTTATTGCAAATGGATTCGCAGAGATCAAATCTCGAACTTGTTTTCTTAATAGATAAGATAAAGGAGAATCAGGAAAAGATCAAACTCAATTTTGAAGAGATTTTCGCCCTTTGATTTCTAGAACAGTACAAATTTATATGTTACGTTATGAGAAACAGATTAGTTTGTTGTCAAATTTCTGGTGCCTTATAACACATTTTCCTCTGACTACTCAATTTTTAGTGCGACAATATGAATATGCTTGGTTGTAGAAATGTTTTCTAATTGTATCTTGCTAGATTAAAATTGTGTTTAGGGTCTCCCACGAACCCTAACAATCCATACAATAGCCTAGAGTACAATGAAAACAATAAGGAGATGATTAATTATTAATATACTTATTCGTTGAAGATTAATTTCCTTCATTTATACTAGAAGTTTTAAGTTGAAACTTCCACAGCCCTTAGGATATAATATTTATAATACTATCCCAAACCCTGACCATCTCCACAATAGATCGACTTGATTTATCTCTTACCTGTGACGAATCAGACCAAAATCGATCAATCTTGTAATTGGACTCCCACTAGACAATTGGTTCGATAATTAATCAAGTCCACTAAGATGACATTTTACAGCTCCCACTTGGGTTAAATTAATTACAAAACCACATTCGAATAGTGTGGCCATAGGATCTTATTACACATTAAATGGTCACGTAATCTGATACAGCCACCAAGCCTACCAGTGTTCAATAACAATAAAAAATATACTTCAATATGCAGCGTTCAGCTTTTGGTCATTACAACCAAAAGTCTACTGACTGACATGACTCGCCTTAAGATATATATATATATATATATATATATATTCAAGTGAGTAAAAATCCTTGATTGAATTACCTTTGACCCCATAGCTTTGATAACTTCATAGGTAATAAACTTTGATATTAACTTATAATTTGGCAAACCGTCATAAACTTTTGGTTAATATCGTACTTTGATTAAATACTGCATTGTAATTTTTGCTAAATTATGACTTACAACTGTGACATGTCAAATGAATAAACAAGTAAACAAATTAGCAATAAAATGGATGTTAAATTAAACACAACCATGATTATTAATAATTGTGCCTAAAAAGTCATAGACAATATGAACAAACATAATAAATGTCATCATAATACAATAAAAATGTCTTTCACTAATGAAACATATAAACATATAAAATGCCAATGATTGCATGCCATGTGTGCCAATCATATTAAAACATAAATGTCTTTTTATTATCCCACTTGATAATAAAAAGAAAAAAAGAAAAAAAAAAAGGATTAAAATAATTTAAAGAGCTGAGAATAACCAAGAGAGGTTAAATATGATTAGCCACCTCTAGAGATGATAATTATGATTAGCCACCTCTATAACAAAATTTGAACTGTAGTTTTGACCTCTTCACAGCATATTTGACCTAAGCATATCTGCTATGTATTCACATCGTCTCCTCCCAATGATTTTGGGAGGACATGGCAACCTATCTCGGATGACTGCCACATGGCTCTCGGGTGAATCTGAGACCCACGTCTGAGCCGACACCCAGCCGACAAGCCGAGCCGACAGGGGTTGTCGGCTCAGACGTGGGTCTCAGATTCACCCGAAAATCATGTGGCAGTCATCCGAGATAGGTTGCCATGTCCTCCCAAAATCATTGGGAGGAGACGATGTGGACTCATCTGCTATTGTGTCCTTTCTATCCCTTTATTTATTAGCTATTATCAAAAAAGGCTAATGAGTATTTATTGCACAAATAAAGTAATGGGATATAAAGTAATGGGATTGCTTTTGAAAATTATCATAATATTTTTTTTTGTCTCACATCCTTCATTTGGAATATTTCCTTATTTCTTTGTTTTTTTGGCTAAAATTTCCTTACTTTTTTTGAAGCAACATATGATTTCACTTTGATATTTCTGTGGGACTGCATCTAATCCTAATTTGTTGATGCTTTTTGATTTTGGAAATGAAGCTCAAGCGAAAAAAATGGTGCTAATGGTAATCTCGACTCTCAAAGGGTCTTTCCATGATTTCTAATAAGATCACCAAATAAAGAGATCGGAATTTAGAAAGAAATTATTAATTGGAATTATTTAAATAGAGTTACCCGAAGAATGAACTCCGGAATAAAGGGGATTGTGTTGTACTAATGACATCTACACGAAAGGTTGGTGAACCAATATCTTTCACTAATATCTTGCTTAGAATATTCTATTCTGAGTCTAATTGTTTTGACTTGCAAGGGAGCAATTGATTTTTTTTATTTTATTTATTATAAATCAAATGGTTTCTTTTGTTGGATCTCTGAATGGTTGGTGATTTACTAATGGATGCCCAAATGATATTTTGGGTATACATTGTAGATTTAACTTTTGGGGGATAATAATTTAAGGGTGTCAACGGGTCGGTTCGGGCTGGTTTCGGTCCGGACTGAATCGATGTCGGGTTTTATAAGCCCAGCTCAAAACATGTTCATTAAGAGTTCGGGCTGGGTTGGGCTGCGCTGGACACAATAACTATCGGGCTGGTTTGGTGTCGATTTGTTATCGGGTTGGACTTATTAAGGTGATTTCGGACTGGTTCGGTCCGGACCGGGCTTATCAAGCTTATCGGACCTATTTTATATGTAAGATATATAGCTTTTTTTATTATTTCTATCTATAAAATTAACATTATTCATTCTATATACATGTAATTCAGTAAATTGTAACAATTAACATACTCTTTTCAACTATAGATTCATATAATCTTTCCGATTAAGAAGTGAACTATAACAGTGTAATATAATCTATCAAAATTTAAAACCATTAAAATTAAAAAACTGGGCCCGGATGGACCTTACCGGTGTTCGAGTTAAGTATTATTAATTCGGGCTAGTTCGGGCTTCTTAACGGGCTGGTCCGGTCTGGTTTCGGTTTGGACTGAAACAGTGTCGGGCTTTACAAGCCGAGACCGAAACCTGTCCATTAAGATTCGGTCCGAATTGAGTTCGAGTTATATCAGGTTGACTCGATCCGTGTTACCGGGCCGAGTCCATTTTTGACACCCTTAGATAATATTCTTCTGAGGTCACCAGGTTTTTTTTACAAAAAATGATCCCCAAAAATGAATCGGTTCTTGGGCTTTCGAGAAATTTCACTTAAAAAACCAGCACTACCAAAAGCACAAAAAGAGTCAACTTTTTTTCGATTTGTGATTCAGGTCAGGATTGCTCCAGAGAATAAATGCTCCTTATATACACCAAATACTAGGCAGATCGAATTTGGTAACTTAATTCCATATTTCCATGCCTCAACTATAATAAAGAAAGAAAAAAAAAAAATCTGTTTTCACCTCTTTTTGTTTGGTGTTAACCTCTTTTTGTTTGGTGTTAAAGACGATTTATTATCTTTTTCTTTTTTTTTTTTCTATTTTTTTTTTTCTATTTTCTAGTGGTGGACTAACCAGTCTATGGAAATGTGTATGGGAAAAGGAAATGCATGTTGGGTAATGGTGTCAACGGGTCGATCTGGTATGGTTTCGTTCGGACTAAAATGGTGTCGGGCTTTATAAGTCCAAAACGAAACATGTCCATTAAAGGTTCAGACTAGGATGGGCTGTGCTGGGCACATTAATTAACAGATCGGTTCAGTGTCGGTTTGTTATCAAGATAAGCTTATCGGGCTGAAAGTTGGCATCTTTTCTTCAGGGAATGTTATAAAAAAAAAAAAAAATCAATATGGAATATGGATTGATTATCAACATGGACGTACTAGTGTTAGCTTATTAGGTTTAGGATTTCTTTCGAGCCAAATGGGATGTTGGTTCGGGCCTTATCGGTCCTCTTAACGGGACTCCATCGGGCTAGTCTATACCAATCCGAAACCAATAAGGATCTCAGACCCATGTCCGAAGCACGCCCATTAAGGTCTTGGTCCGGGTTGGGTTCAGGCTATTTTGGGCCGGCTCTGTCCATGCTACCAGATCAGGCCCAGATTTGTGGTTTCTATCTCTCTTTCTTGAAATCTAAACTTTCTTTCTCTTTCATCTCTCTCTTTTCCAAGTGATAGGGTACTGGTGTGTTGGTTTCCCTTTGTCCTGTGAATGGCTGGGATATCAATCTTGAAGACCAAAAAACAAATAAAATGGTGCAAACTCACAGCTTTCGAACCAAGGTGAACTTGAATCTTGCTGGAGGAATCGGAGGTATTTAGAGGCCAAATGGATCAGGTTGGACCGATTCATAGGCCCATCTGATTCGTAGCCGTGTTGTTATATATGTATCATAAACGTCCTCTAGACATGAGATGAATATGACTACATGAGATATGCAATTGGAAATAAAGACAAAAATGATTTATTTAAATATGCAATTTACGTATCTATGAATCCATCAATTACTCACATTGGGTATTAAGTATTTTTTTTTTTTCTATTTTGGATGCAAGTGGAACGGTTCTCATTCAACCCCAGAATGATTGGGTCTATGCAGTTGTGGGGTCAGCATGGACCCGTGGCTCGTGGGATTAGTTAGCCTACGGTCTAGATTTGGATACCCATCGTTCGGGGAAAGAAAAAAAAAACCCACCACTAAACTAGCTAGGCATCAAATTAACCATTATACTGATGTACCACACTCAACAAATGAATAATAGGGTAGAGTCGTTGTCAGGATTACCCTCCTTAAAATTGTAGTCGCCCTTGATGGTGCAAACTCTGTTCCATGCAAATTGATTTCCATGATAAAATAATCTTAAAAAAATAGAAAAATGTTGCACTTATTCTCTTCAGTTTACTCAAACTCAGAAAGCTATGTTCAATAGGTGTTTCCAATGTTCACAATTGTAGGACTATCAAAACCAAATTGATGTTACTGTCACTGTATATTAATGCGCTAAACATTTTCTGTATTCATGAGAGAAGAAGAGACACAACCGACTAAGACATAAGTGTCTTACATCTATGTCCTTACACGTATTTCGATTCCCACTACTAGAAGAAGCTCAATCGATTTTGGTTTCACCATATATTAGTCAACGAGATATTTAACCATTTTGGCCTTTATCCCAGCTTTCCTATAGGCTTACAAACCTTTCCATGGTGGAATTAATACCTTTGGTGTTATCTTATCGATTCAATAAATCTTACCACCACCATGTCTATCACCTTTGAACCAAGGTGAACTTTCTAAATCTAGGTTTTTCTTCTAGATCCATATTAGTATCATAATCTTCTCAAGTAAAGATTCACCGTTTTATTTTTTGTTTTTGCTAACACTCAGCAAAATAAGATTTGATTAAAAAAATAGATAAAAATAATACATCAACCAAAAAGTCTCATATATGGAGATAACTTACCTTCAACATTACCATCAGCAGGATCACTCTAAGAATAGAAATTAAAAACTTTAGCAGCATCTAAGAAATGTCAGACCAAATTGTGGTAGGCAACATCGTCATCAGCAAAATTAGAACATGCATGCTTACAAAACCCACAACATTTCTGGGTTTATCATACTCAACCTTATAAGTACTTCGAGTATACATATGGTGTCCTCCAATTTATCATCATCCATGCATCGTCTTATTTCAAAGTGAAACATAACATGTAAATTTGCATAAACATGTCCAACAACATTATAAGCCATATAATACATTTTCAATGTATAGTTCACTCTATGAAGAACATATTGATAACTGATCAATTTGTGCAGAGCATATTGATAACCCAACACATGTCACACACTCACACCCACTGTTGTCCCTTGTACACCTACTTCACCATATGTCACTGATAATATTTCTGTTCCCACCATCATGTCCCACCACGTCATTTGCACACAAGCAACTGTTATTTCTTCATCACAGCCCAAGCCCATCACTTCTCCCATAACAGTTACTGCGCATCCTATACAATCCTCCTGTTTACAGCTTTCTGATCCTCATATTTCTTCTTTTGTATCTACTATTTCTCAATAGGAAGAACCACGTTCTTTTGCACAAGCAAATAAAAATGCCATGTGGCGGAATGTCATGACTGTAAAAATGGAAGCTATAGAGTTAAATAAAACGTGGACCATTGAACCATTACCCACTTGAAAAAGACCCATTGGGTGCAAATGGTTTACCAAAGAAAATATTGGGTGATGGGATAGTGGACCGTTATAAAACCCGATTTTATTGCTAAAGGATACACACAATTTGAAGGGTTAATCATGAAACTTTTGCACCAATAGCCAAGCTAGTTACAATCCGCTGTTTACTTGCATTAACAGCCCACAAACAGTTGTCATTATATCAACAAGATGTTAATAATGCATTCCTTCATTGAGAGTTGGTCGAAGAGGTTTATATGATCATACCGCCTGGTTTTACCAAAACTGATATCAATTTGGTTTGTGTAAATCTTTATATGGAAGTAAGCCTCCAGGCAATGGTTTTCCAAATTCGCCGAGGCACTCATTTCTATGGGATTTTGGGAATTTGCAGCAAATTATTCTTTCTTTTACTTATACTTGGGGTTTGGCGGTATTCACTATTGTTTTAGTTTATGCAGACGATATTATTATTGTAACAGGCAATTATGACACACATATCAGCAGTTTCAAAACTGACCTGATGAGGCATTTCAAACTCAAATATATCGGGCGGCTTACTTTTTTCTTAGGCCTTGAGTTATCCCGTTCAGATACGAGCCTTATGATCACACAGCAGAAGCTGATATTCTCCAAGAAGCTGGTTACTTGGGTTGCCAACACACAAATTTTCCTCTGGTATAGCGATATAATCTTTCCCCCACAGAAGGCACATTATTAGAGGACCCCTCCTACTATTGGCGGCTAGTTGGGCGTCTTAGCCAGTACTTGACCATTACACGGCCAGATTTATGCTATGTTGTTCATACTTTAAGCCAATATATGCATCAGCCACGACAACCACACTTATTAGCAGCTCAACGGGTCCTGCGTTACATCAAAGGCATCCTTGGCCATGGAAGCCCATGGAATTCATAGGGCCACATCTTCCAATTTACTTGTCACAGCTTATTGTGACTCAAATTAGGCTGGTTGTCCTCTTGCCAGATGTCTCCCTACCGTATATATCAACCTTTATTGGCTCTGGTCCACTTTCGCAGCGTACCACGAAACAAACAACTGTGTCCTGCTCATCAGTTGAGGCTGAATACTAAGCTATGGCAACTACTTCATGCGGGCTTACTTAGTTACACTCTTTACTTCATGACCTCGGTATTTCGCATCCCATGCCCATGCGTTTATTTTGTGGCAATCAAACAGCACTTCATATAGCTGTAAACCCTGTATTTCATGAGCGAAAGAAGCACATAGAGCTCACTTGTCACCTCATCAGGGAGAAAATAAAGGCTGGATTAATATGCATTGAGCACATACAGACTGCAATCCAACCCGCTGATATCTTCACAAAAGCTTTAGGCAAAGCCACTTTCCAGTCTTCAGTCACCAAGCTTGGTCTTTGACCTTCTCCGGCTCTCCCTTTAAGCCAAAGGTTGAAAAATACCCACATTTATATCAAGGGACAAGTGATGTTTGGCTACAAAGTCTGT
This sequence comes from Protea cynaroides, assembly GCA_028583415.1. Classification (NCBI taxonomy): domain Eukaryota; kingdom Viridiplantae; phylum Streptophyta; class Magnoliopsida; order Proteales; family Proteaceae; genus Protea; species Protea cynaroides. The sequence goes on from CM053273.1 coordinate 16,316,175, forward strand.
TTGTAACCAAGCTTACAAACAGACTCATCAAAAAAAAAAAAAAAAATACTTATGCATGGGAAGGGGGATTTCTTTTTACGTTCTCTTCGTAGATTTTGAGAATCTCTTAGCATTAGTTGTCCTGGGTATTCTAATCACGCATCTAAAGAAGTATCATGGCATATCAGCTTTTATGCTCCAGAAACCAGCACAGTACCCCACCTTGGATTTTTTTTTTTTTTTTTGGGTGGGGTGTGGGGGACAAAATGCAGGTCTGCAGGAAATACGCAGTCAGCAGAACTGAAATCTGAGTTGCAGTTCGGTCTCATTTTTGCAATTCAGATCTTCACTGGGATTGGGTTTATTTGGGTTATGAGATTTGGAATATATAGCACTTACAATGTCGACATTATCCTTTCTTCAAGGTTTAATATTCAACTAATCCTGGCCAGCAGATTCAATTCATTATAATCATATCTCTATTCTTGATATAAAATATCTTACCAAAAAAAAGAAAAAGAAAAAAAAAAGACATAAAATAAAATGGACCAAAAAGCATGGTATGAACAACAAATCCTAACAATGTAACCACCCCCCCCCCCAACCGGGTTTTTTTTTTTTTTTTTTTTTAGAAAATAAAAAAACGAAAACAAATATTAGTAACCAAAATTATGTTTTTTTTTTCCGAATAAAGGGCAAAAAATCAATTAAAATGAAAAAAGATTTACAGGATTAACTATCCAGACGGTTGAGCTAGACTCCAACGACAGTACCATCAATAGAAAATCAAACCATATCCCTTGAATCTATTTTTTTATTTATTTATTTTGCTTTAAAATGGTATGAAAATAAGGTGTATGATTTCTTTGTATAACACAATTAAGCTAGGTGGTTAGCTCTTGTAACAACCATGGAAGCTGTGTCAGTCAGTCTGCTGTTTCTCTTTGCAAGAAGTCCTATCTGTCCCAGATAATCCTTATAATGAGATTGATTGCAATCCACAATAAATAAAAATAAAATATATCCTAGAATTGTAGGTACTGGCAAGATACTATCACCATCACCAGAGCTAACGTTATCCCCCCAGTATCACCATCATTATTATGACCCATTAATGGCTCAGAAGAGATGGGGGGGCTTTCTCAACCATAAGTGGTTGAAGTAGTACACCACAAGATACACAGAGGTAGGACTACATGGGTAATACATAAAGCTCATAGAACAAGACAATTCTCTGTCTTCCCTTAGCCCTCCTTTGACATTGACAGTGCAAAACCTTAGAAAAAGAAAAGAATAAAAGGAAAAGGAATGCATACGCGGTCAATACTGCAAAAATGTGAATAATACAAAGGTGGCAGTGAAGAAGATTAGGAGAACTGCACGTCCCTTCTGCCATAAAAGTAAAGTAACAAAAAAAAAAAAAAAGAAGAAAGTAAATGGGTTTGTACGAAGCCTTCTTAACTTCTCTTTTCTTTTTTGAGAAAAACACCCTTATCTTTATGAATTATTGTAGAATGACAGCCTTTCTCTTACAAACTGCTTCATCTTTCTGTTCATTTTGTCCCCAAATTAACGGTCTGGCTTCTCTCATGCTTTCTCTTTATACTGTATCTATGCACACACCACATACACATACAGAGAGAGAGAGAGAGAGAGAGAGAGAGAGAGAGAGAGAGATTCATGATAACATTTCCTCTGCTAGATTGTTCTCCAAAGAGTAGACAACTAATTGCTTTGGACCTTCGGATTGTGGATGAATTCATTTACGCATTCCACCATTTGAGCCATGTGGCAGGATGTTTCCAGTGCATCTAATCGAATCCCTGGATTCTCAGAACTTTTATTTACTATTTTACAGTCCTTTAGGGTTTAGGGTTTACCCTTCTACAAAACTTGGGCCATATATAAGCTTATCCCAACAGGCCTGCCCTTCGGATTAAAGTAAAGAAAATATGATGTGGGCACGCATGGTTCTAATAATTAAAGTAAACATGGTCTCAGAAATTAGATTTTAATGAGCTTTTAAAGATTCAACCACAGTGTGTATCAGGATTATCCATCACTATTTTAATCAAATCTTAAATTTTACCATTCCAATACGTACCTTAAGCAAAGGAACAAGTCAAAGGCAAGTGTACAACATTGCATAGTTAGCCATAGCTCAACCCTAAAAACATTCAATTGTTTGCTGGTTCCTGAATTGTTATGGTCACTTGGGAAGCTAGGTTGGCCATAATCCGGCTGAAAGGTAACTAATTTTATTATTATATTATAGCTGTGCTGGTAATTAGATGCGGTGAGAGATAAATTAAGCTCATCAACTTGATTCCCAGATTAGCATTGGATACTGTAGATTGTAACCAGGGTTGTGAATTAAGGTTTTTTTTTTTTTTTTTGACTTGTGATACATTATTGTAGTTTGGAGTTTGGGAATGTTTAAGTTTCAATTCTTGGCTAGCTTACGTAACAGTGAAGCATCTTTTGGTACTGGAAACCTCTCTTGATCCACCAGCTGTCCTGAGCTGGGGAAGGATCTCTAAGATTTACCCTATTAACCATCACTAATACTACTCTTAATATGTGGCTTTATTTTTTATTTTGAGAGACAGTGATCGATCATGAGCTAAATGACTACTAATGAATTATTGATGTTCTCTGACCAAAAGGGTGGAAAGACTGGCGTACTGGGAGGTGGGGACCTTTTGTTTGGTATTAATGTACCCAAAGGGCTAAAAGAAGCAGAAGAGTCCAATGCTGTGAACTGTTCTTGGGATTCACCATGCCATCTGTTTTTCAAATTCATTTTCAGGTTGATTGCAGAGGCTAGGGTTTTGTCATCCTAATTAAACCTACCATTTTGAAGATGAGAAGTTGAGAACCCAAAGAAATGAGTCTTCTATTTTATGCAATACCTATCTTCGTTTTTGCTCTCTGAAAAAAGAAAATGGAGGTTTTTGGGTCATCCTACAATTATCCTGCTCATCTTGGCCGATTATAATTATCATTTTCCATGGTGGGTAGCCAGTAATACTGCCACTAATACTTCAACCTTGTAAATCTATTTGATATTCTAACAAAATACTCAATTTGTTTTGCCTTATGGATGGTCCAGTGAGTGTGCATTAAAGGGAATCGATTACAACAACATTGTTATAACAACCCATGTAACATTCAAACAAACCCTTTATCATGTCCTCTCCAAGTTATTCTCAATCTTAGGCAAGTGTAACTGATTTCAATGATTTTATGTGGGTGCAATGGGATGCCTCTTTGTAGTCTCAAGAAGATGCTAGGTGCAATGGGAAGCCTCTTTTGGGTATGTCTGTGTGACATTTTCTTTTATATATTTCTGAATGTAATAACTGATCAAGTTGTTATCTCTTTCTCCTTATTACAGACCTAATTAATTTCTCCTTATTTAGGCACTGTCGGTTTTAAAGGCCTCCAAGGTAAGATAAAAATTAAATAGGGTTTGATCAGCTTGTTTGCAAGTTGCATGAAGAGCGTCCACAAAGAGTATATTATAGGAATGAGAGCTTAATATGCCTAGTAACCCTTGTCACTGTCCCTGCAGTATTAACGATCATGTGTTTGCTTGTCCTTTAAGCCAGAACCTAACTAGATTATGACCCATATATTTGAAACTGGGAACCACTTGTTCCACTAGTTGGTAACCATAAAATCGTTGTAGTTGATCATAACATTTGTTAAAGGAAGGTTTAGCATTTTCTGGATCCATTTCATTGTGCATGGATATAATAAAACTGCATGTACTTTAATAGCTATCAAGCTAATCATGAAATTCCTTTCATATTGAAGGATGCACATTATTTCTGGAATAGGGGTCCTTCCTTGTATTATGGTTTCCATTCAGAGATGAAGTATGAATTAATTGAGACCTTCCAGTGTCAGTAATTATGTTCAACTTGCTCTATGCAAAATCTCTGATGAATTGGCAGTGGAAAGTCATGTGGTCCTCTTTATACTCAGTGGATCTTTTTGAAAAAAGTTGTATATTAAGTTGGTCCCTCATCTATAAAACAGCTTCTTAGTGTTCTGGGTATGTAGTTATCATCCAGATCAAGCTGATAAAGCTCAAAGTGTGGACCACAGCTTTGGGAGCCACATGATGAACTTAAGCAAATTTCCTTTTCTTTTTCTTTGTTTTGCTTCTTTATTGTCTTTCAACCATCTTAAATTTGTCTTATCTCATTTCCTAATACTAATTCATTGAGCTTTTATTTTTTGATTTATTATCTATTACAATGATTGGCAAAACAACTTGAATTTATGCACTAAATATTAATGATTGATTATAGATCTTTTAAGCTATCATAACACAGCCTTAAAAATGGAACAAATTGTCCAAATTAAGGTTTGATGCGGCACATATATCTTCTATTATCTCTATCCACATTGCTTGACCCATGAAATGCAAAAAATAATAAAGCGATCGATAGGTATCGACAAAATATCAACATCACTTTCTAGTGTGTGTATTGTGTGCAAATGGTCCCCAGTCTTATTTACAAATCATGAGCACCTCCCTTATTGTTGTTACTTCTTAATGTTGCTTATCTAGGAAGACAATCTCTTGTATTTATGTATAATACTAATATTCAGTAATTTATACAAGGAAGAAGTTAAAATTGAATTACATGAAGACTAACTTGTTTAAGCAACAACAACTCAATGTATGGTAAAGAAAAAGGCTGAAAAACAAAGAAGGTAATAAAAGAATAGTCCATTTATTTAACAGGTGTCAAATTATGCCACATGGTTGCAATTGCACCATACCTTTTCCTTTTCCTTAAACATGGAGCACTGTTTGTAAACTTTGAGCATCTTTTCTTCCTCAAAATCCAGTCTGCAGGTGGCTTCTTCAGTAAGTTTGTTCACTGTGAGACAAGAGTTCAAAGATGAAATTGCTGCAACTCAGTTGATCAAGTCAGTAGGAAATTTAAAGGGGTGCAATGGAGTTACAGGATCCTCATGATACTTTTCTTATCTGAACAATCAAGAATCAAGCTCAAGTTCTCTACAAGACAAGATTAATTCCTATCCTCATGTAAGTACACATCTGATGACCTTAATTCTTAGAATGGATGGACTTACTTATCTCGCTCTTTTCATCGCGATGTGAAATCATTCTAGGTTTCTGTTTTTTCTGGTTATTGCATGCTCCTTCAACTCATCAGTTTGATGTCACTGGCTGTTCTTTGCTCCTTGTGAATGATATTATCAGAAATCTTCATAACTTTACTTCCTTTTATCCCTGCTAATCTAGTTGAAAGTTTTTGAATATGAACTTGAATTATAACCACTGTATTTGTGGTTTAAATCTGAAAATCTTATTCTGTTCGTTACTTTATCTGAATGCTGTTTCCAGTCCTTGCCCTAAAAGTTATAGTTCATCTATCTATAAATAGTTCTATACTGTAATTCTTATTTTTATCTTTATTTTCTTTATTGTGATACTAGATAAAACATTTATTCTGCTTAACAATTGTTTCCTTTGCATTGATTGCAGAAGTAAGTTACCTAATTTTTAATTCAAAATCTACTTCTCAGTTTCTTAATTTTTGAACTTTCTTTTATAACTAAAGATCAGAAAATTTTCATTAAAAATCAAAATAGTACAACAGATCGAGGATACAGGAGCAAAGGAAGATCATTTTCCACCTTTGGCATTGTTATTTGGTATGGAACAATAGTATTATTGGAGTAGATACACAAATCATTTTAAATACAAGAAGCTGAGTAACCAGATTGGTCTGAGTGGAGAGAAAAAAGAAAGGATTGAACTTAAAATATTTTCTGAAAATATCCATTTCCCTAAGGGGGGAAAAAGATTCTAAAGAACAAAAAAAATGGAAAAATTGGATCTATGTCCAACGGATTACACCTGTCAAGAAAAAGTATTTTGTTTTGGTTCGATCTGTAGTCACATATGAAATAACAGTCGGAATAAATTTAGCAACGCTTTTCCCACAAGATCTGTTGCAAGAAAGGGCTAATATGCAACTTCGAGTTATCCATTATATCTTTTATGGATATGGAAATGGCAAACCAATTCAAGGAATTTCTTAAGCAGAGGAGGGACCTCCCTAACTCATATGTAACAAAACCAAGGATGCTCAGGACACCTCCTGTTAAGCAAATTGAGGGCACTCTCCTCGATAATTAGACATTTAGGATCGACCTACAATCCTAGCCAATCTCTCAGCTATCACATTGACTATTCCCGGAAACAATGAGTGACCACTGGGCTACTCTTGGATGTGTTATGGAGTTTGTTGAGCAGTCGTAATTTCCTTTGCATTGGTTGTAGATGTCAACCTAATTGTTAATTCAAAATTTAGTTATTCTAATTTTTTTTAATTTTGAGCTTAAATGTTATAATTGGTCACATATCCAACACAATTTTCACAATAATACTTAGGCGTTACTAGTCTACACTTGGATGTGTTATGGAATCTCTCTTTTTGTCTCTTTATTTTTATCCTGAGATACTAAATAAACATATTGTTTCTTGATACATAAATGCATACACTATACATTTAGTTGAGGTAGAAAAAAATTGCATTTCCACAACAAAATATTTTTTGCAACAAAAATCTCTAATCACATTTTCTTTTCTATGTGTTTTGAATCTGAGAGCAATGGAAATTCTACGAAAGTAAATTTTCATTTGATAACATAGAACACAAGAATGACTAACCTAGTACCATTAGGATTTTTTTTCCATTGATTCAGCTGATCAGGCAGCAATGACAGGAGATATAAGATGATCACAAATCCTGCAGAAAAGGAATTTCAAACAAAGAAGGAAGGCAACACCAATGAAAATGAGATGATTAAGGCATCATCTAGTTCAAGAGGTCCTTGGTCAGGGCTAAGGGATCCAAGGATTGTACGTGTTTCGCGTTCCTTTGGAGGAAAAGATAGGCATAGCAAAGTATGCACCATAAGGGGATTAAGAGACAGGCGTATTAGGCTTTCAGTGCCCACTGCTATTCAGCTTTATGATCTCCAAGATAGACTTGGGGTTAATCAACCTAGCAAGGTTGTGGATTGGTTGCTTAATGCTGCTAAACATGAAATTGATGAACTTCCTCCACTCCAAATGCCAGTTGGAAACTTTGATCATCAATACCAACAATTGACAAGAGTTTCTCAGGAATTTGATGCAACCCAATCTTCCCTTGCTCCCATTGTTGACACAAATGTGGATTATGCAAAGGTTGATGAAGATCCTCACTCTTTATCATCTAGGAAGAGAGGGTTAAATATCAATGATGATGTTGCTAGGGAAGATCAAAATTCATTATATAAGTCACCATTTTGGACTTCTAGGATGAAGTCTAAAGAAGTTGCAAAAGATACAATTGCTGATAAAATCAACTGGATGAAGAAAAATGAGCAGGATAACCAAGAAAGAACTGAGGGTCCTAAAGCCAATTCATCTTCTGCTTCAGGCTTTGTAAACAATGCCATACCATACAATTCCTATTATCACTGGGAGCCTTCAAACTTGTCTCTATCTCATGTAGGGCATTCAACTCAAAGTGAAGATCCTCATAATAACTTCAACGTTGTGTCATTTCCCTCTTCATTGTCTCTACCATCAGGATCTCAGCTATTGGTATATCCATCGGTATCAGCACCACCATCTTTCATTCCTTCTCATGTTACTGCTTCAATGGAGTTTGATCCAAGACAAGTAAACCACATCCAGATGTTGAGCTCAAGTTCACAAGGTGTCTTACCAAACTCTATTTACTCAAGAACCCCAACCATGAGACCCTTTTTTAGTACTGCTCCTAGGGTTATTCTTTCTCAGAACAATAATGAAGGTGAACCAAATAAGGACAGCAGTACTGGCCCTTCAGGCACCATTTTTCAAAACAATTAGATATCTCTGCTTGGATATAATACGTGCATTCTCTTTCATGTATTGATGAACAGAATCTCTCAACAGCATTGTTGGTTATATCCTCAAATGATGCACAAGCACAACACTGAGAAACCTCACGAGTTTTCAGATTGAAGTGCATTTCTACACCATTGTATATGTCTTCTACATTGATTGAATATTCTGATACAAATAAAGAAGATGTCACCAATGGATTATTATGATATTTGTATAAAACAAGACTACATATATGAGTTTGTTGAGAGGCTTATATTTATATTATTTGATCATACAGTACTGATTTTGAATTATTCTCCTGGTTATAATGTATTTTCTTTGTTGAATATTGCATTATATATCCATTCTCATGGTCGCATTAATCTTAAGCCATGAAATATATGCATGACTGCATCTTCCTGTGCTTCTCTCTCTCTCTCTCTCTCTCTCTCTCTCTCTCTCGTCTCGCGCACATACACAAGCATTCATGCGTGGGTTTATGCATGAAAACACGCTTGAAGGCGGTCTATCTTTTCCTCCAAGAGATGATGACTGATGAACAAATACTTGAAAGCAGCCATCGATAGGAACCATTCTTATCTTTCTCCATTCTCCATTGTGACTGGTTGATCATGGATTCAAGTCTCGAAACAGCCTGAAACAGGATGAGATTGCGAATATAAGCCCTTCTTCAGACCCTATGTCTTTTTTATTTATTTATTATTATTATCTCTCCCTCACGTGGTAAGCTCCCTACCTCTGGAGTGCGAAACTCACATCCAATCGAGCTTCCAAGGGTGTAGGGAGGTTACCATGTCAGGAGAGGATGCAGACTCCACACAGGCCTTTATCATTATGCACATGAATTCTCAACACTCTCTCTCGGCCAAATGCACTTGAGCATGCACTTAACCGAGCACACTCAAGTGTAGTTCATGCATGGCATTGGAAGCCATCAACAACCTTTCCCTCTAAGTGAAGATGACTGATGAGAGCAGTACCTAGAAACCTTAAAAAGCAGCCGTTACAGATCTGAGCTCGCTGCTCCTAGGAACCCACAAATCTCTCTCTCTCTCTCTCTCAAAAGTCATTACATAAACATAAGAGAAAAATTGGAAGTGCGCTGAGATGAAAAGGAAGGGGGTCCGGAGATGGGCACGGTGTGAAAAAGACAGAGAAGAAAAAGGGTACAAAATAATTAGGGTTTTAGTGGTAGTGGTCCATTTTTCAATGATAGAAAAGGACCACACGAGGTCACGCTGTACTGGTTGATCCCGAGGGCCCGGCTCATCTCCTTCATGAACCATTAGGATTATTTCTCTTTTTTCAACTCTACTTGTTGTTTATTTGTTCTAGTTTCTCTATAGACTATCTAATTCTACAGCTGAACCTTGAAAGATTCAAGTTCAATACTGAAAAAAAAATAATTGTGGTAGAGTTCCAGCAAACTTGAACCTTGAAAGATTCAAGTTCAACACTCCCTCTCCTTTTTTTTTTGGACTTCCTGATCTACTGCCCCATAGGCAACGAGGTACAAGGAAGGAGAAAAGGTGGCCTTAAGGCACAACATGAAAACATGAAAGTCGAATCTATGACCTCTTAAATGCCTACACTAACCAATTGTGGACGAGGCAATTATTCATAGCCTGCAAATTAAGGAGAGTAGGGGACTGGTTTAATCAGTACCATCTTTAATAGCGTCTACATATTGTACAGAGGCAGATCATTGTACTTAGCAAGAATAATTGTTACTAGATGCCTTTTAGCTGTTTTTCTCAATCATCTTTTCCGGATGCTAAGAGTTTATACAATTATGCGTAATTGTTTGATTAACTGTGCTTGAACTAACTAGCTGCGGAAGATATGTTGAAAATGCAAAAAATAAGAAAAATTAAGTGAACTTCTCTGCTGGAATTGAACTGAGAACTTAAATTACTATTGAGCTAGATTGAAGTCAACCAAAAAGTTGTAGCCGGAAGCTCTCATTATGTGTATATAGGTTAGCATGGCCCTTATGGCAGACCAACTGGTGGTTTGGCATTACTTGCTTAAGAGCATGCTCGAGGCTGTTTTCAAGCATAGGTTATTTTCGGCCTCTTTTCTTTGAGTTTTTAGGGTAACGATACTCTCTGACCACCAAGCTCTTGCTGTCCTCCTTAGACAACAAGATGCATCCACCACTAATTGGTTTCATTCGGCATTCTGTGCATGCAGTAGTTTATTTTTATGTTTCCTTAGTGTGTTAGTTGTGTTTTCTTTGTTTGTGTTCTAGGTTTTGCTCTGTGGACTGTTGATTTTCTCTAGGGGCATAGAGAAGTGCTTTCTTTTGTTTCTTGTTGTTCCCCAATGAGGATGAATATATTTTGCCCCTACAGTGGATTTGTACCAAAAAAAAAAAAAAAAAAAAAAAAAAAAAAAAAAAAAAAAAAAAATATATATATATATATATATATATATGCATGGGAAGCCTATCAAGTGGGTTTATGTGGCTAACAAGAGATCAAGTAGTTCAAAATCAATAAACGATAATTAAGATTGAAAAAGGTTAGTTAATCTTTAAACCATCACATAATTGATCTAATCTTGGTAAAAAAAAATGGTGAATAATGATCATTCGTTGATAAATTATTTGCCACAAGACACTTCTAAAATAACTTTTAGGTATTTACCATGCTTTTAAAAACATAGTCTAACACTGATTGTGACTATGTGCCATTATTCAGTAACATAATAGCATTGAAAGTTTTAATTAATCAGCCTTAACAGTTAAGAAATGTTACTTACCCAAAAAAAAAGTTATGAAATATTATATCCTTTTGCTGACAATTTCAATTTAAAAAAAAAGAACCAATGTTGTAATAGTTGTCGGTTGACAACCAGCCAATGGTAGCACCGTTGGATCACACTCTCACCTAAGAGAGAGAGAGAGAGAGAGAGAGAGAGGGGATCTGAATCCGTCATTTTAACCTACGCATCCCTAGTAAATTGGTACACAAGCCCATTGTACGTAGGAATCTTTCCCTAATCCCCATTATAACTGCCTAAATTTAATCGTTTCACATGGCTGCTTTGACAATGACTAAATTTAGAGAATATGTTTGCCACATCAATATCTAATCATATGTAAAATTTGAAACAACTAATTAATTTCTTCATATATTGATATAGTGATTTCAAAATTATTTTTGTTCCCAATGGTTTGGGTTTTTTTTTCTTTCACTAATACCGAATGAGAGCTACGCCAACATCCTAATCTATTTCTCTATCTTTTAACAATCTCTTTTTTCCCCTTGCCGATGAATTTGCCGTTGTTCATCTCTATTGGTGAGTGCAGAAAACCTTGTCGCTTAAAGAACTGTTGCCCTTTTTTTAATTAATGCAAGAAAGCTACTAATTTATGTTAGTAGGCCCAACGTTGGTGCACATTAAAGAAATGAAGTTACACCTATATTAAGGGGGATAAAAATCCCCACACAGGACCATTAATGTTGAGATTCTTTTTCATAACCTCTCATTGAACTCATACTCTTTCTCCTTCTCCTTCTCCAGACCTTGTAGGCCTCCATTGAAAAAACTGATTCGTACATCCCCTAACCATATAGACCTCCATTAAAAATATCGATTCATACATACCTATTTGTCCATTATGAGAGACACCCCCCCCAAATGACGTCGAGAATCCTCTCCCATATAAAAATGCATCGCTTAAGAGTTTATGTTTAGATGTATTTCACATCCTAGTAGTGGATTCCTACCAATTTGTGTTAGAAAATTATGTGTTTAGGGTTTCCATGAAACTCCATTCTCCATCCATACAGTTACCATAGAACACAATAGAGAAGCCATTAACTATGAATCATAAAGACATACCTGTCTGTGAAGAGATTAATTTCTCATACGCTCCACGACGCTCCAAGCTTTGATCGAAATCCCTCGGCTACAGTCTTCCACAGCCTCCAGAGGATATCCTGACGTCTCTTGCTAATGGGTGCAGAAAACTGATTAATTGTGGCTGTGGGGACTCTAACTTTGTATTTATAGAATACAGATGTAACCCTAAAACCCTTCCCACAATAGAATTAGGGTTACCAAACTATCTCATACCATGTGACAAATCAAATCAAAGCAGTTATATCGTGTCAATCAGACTCCCACTGAATTAACTAATTTAGGTAATTAATTAAGCCCACATAAATCTAATGATTTGAATCAACTAGATTTCTTCATTGTTGTTATAGTGATTTCAAAATTATTTTAAAAACTCAATTTCGATAATCTACTTAAACAGCAAAGGATGTTCTATAAACAAGGGAAAACCCCCTCTACATGATGGTTATTTGGTTATATTGATAGACTACTAAATTTAGCATGTGGCCGAGCCAAAGAATTCCCCATCCATGGTTAGAATACCTAAATCTTCTTATCCATGTGATATAGTATGTGTGTGGGAATGGATTCCTACAATGGGGATGTAGGAACTTTTTTTTCTATTCATCGTTGAAAACTTTCGCCTTTTCATCTTGGACATTTGATTACTCCGAGAACCCAACCATTGTTCAATTTTTTTTTTCCTTTTCCCCAACACCTTTCCTTTCCTCACTCCCATGTATTTTGATGTTGATGGGAACTTTCTATAGCAAAAGTTGTTGAATCTCTGAAATTTATTTCCTCATAAATGAATGAAGCCATTATCGATTTAGGCTCTCTTTAGTATGTATTATAAAATTAATTATATAATACATAATGACAAATATAGTTATTTTGTATGATTTATGATATTAATTTGTATTTAAAATAAATTAATATAATTTAAAATTTACAAATAGATTAGAAGTTGTTTATCATTATTGTGATAATCTATAATTACTTCTTTATATCTAGTGCATAGTATCACATGTCCATTATGTATGACTCATAATTTATTCTCATAAATAATTCATAAATATAAATATAAACTATACCAAAGAAAACCTTATATAATCTCGAATTAATCTATCAACTATCTCATATATTTAACTTTAAAACCTCACTTCTTAAATTTTTTTTTTTAAAAAGAGAGCCATAGAGAGGGGAAACCCATTTCTTTAATGTGCAATAATATATGGATAACCCACCCATTAACATAAATTAGTAGTTTTATTGTATTTAAAAGAAAAAAACTACAATTCTTTGTGCAACAAGGTTTCTTGCACTCAGCTGTAAAGAAGAGCAACGACAAATTCATAACTAGAGGCAAGGGGAGAAAAGAGTGTGTTAAAAAATAGTGAAAGAGAGTAGGATGACAGTGTAGCTCATTCGGTGTTAGAGTATCAAACGGTAGAAAAAGAGAATAGGATATTGGCGTAGTTCCCACTCATTTGTTCAAAGAAACTTGTTCCCCCAAAAACAACAGAGGGAAAAAAAAAAAAAAAAAAAGCCACTGCCATAAATATCACTTTGATTTTGTTGGACAAAAAATAGAAGCTTAAAAAATAATTTTTGATTTTTTAGCTCCCGGCGAGGATCGAACTCGCGACCTTTCGCTTACGAAGCGAACGCACTACCACTATGCTACGGAAGCAGAATTTTGATAATGATTTAAATTTTATTTATTTAATAATTAATTATTGAAAGTTTAAACCCCGCCCATAACAGCGCGATTGCTTTGATTTTTCCCAGGTTCTTCTTCCTGCTTGAGAATTCATATGGTCCGAGAGTTGAAGTGAAAAGCCGCTCCGAGTTTCGATTCCAGAGGAAGAAAACAAACAAAATGTGTGGGATAGCTTTAATTATCTCTGGTGTGAGATTCGATTTGTCTCTTTTGCTTCCCGATTACAGGCCTCCTCCAGAGACTGACGAGGTAATAACTATACTTGCGTATTCTGAAGTCTGAATAGTGAATACAACAGAACTGACAACTGCCCTTTCTCGTTTAATTTTCTCTATTTATTTTCCAGTACAAGTTACTATCCATTAAGTAGCTGAAGTGGTCTTATATAGAAATTCTTACTAATATATTCTGCAACATCTTGGGTTAAACACATTCTGATCACGCCTCACGTACTCAGATGAAACAATCAATCCCATTGAAACTGAAAGTTATCAAAAGAGTTGGATTATTTTTATACTATACAACAATTGTCAGGGTGGGAAACAGGAGGTCCTATTCTCTTCTGTTTTCTCAACAATTACCCTACTACACAATGCAAGCGATGTAAATCCGATCAAGGCTCAATGGCATGGGTAAGACAAGAGACAGTTTGCATTTTGGGATTTAGTAAGTTGGGGACACGCTTTTAAAAGAAACAGCTTTTGATGATCTAGGTATGTGAAAGTTCTCCAAGGTCCAGATTTAGTACTTTGCCCCTCCCACCAAGTTTGATTGGTGTATCTTCAGTGATTTGCATTAAAAAAAGCAAAATATTAGGAGATATATGCTTCCTTTCCGATGGAAATGTCTGATACTTCATGGGTTTGGAAAGATAATAATTCATAGGAGGGTTTTTTTTTATTCAAATCCTCATATAGCTAATTGATTATGGTTCTTCTGTAAAATTTTGGACTGGCCCTTGGATCACTAATGACTTTAATTGTGATCAAAACTCTATTTTATAATGTCTTGGACCTGGGGGTGAATGACACATCCATTTACTTGATTCCACAATGGGTTAAAAGAATGAGGATTGCTCTTTTGTACCTCTTCCAAGAGTAGCCTGTGAATTAATAAGATTGACTTTACCACCCACCTAGACAGGTAACAATTTACAATTATTGTTGTTTGAGGAAAATATGGAAGGTTGGAACATTGCTTTCCGACCTCCATCTGCAAAAAGAAGAGGAAAAATAAAAGAGCATCAACCATTTTACCCTAAAAAGTTCACTGTGGTTTGGGAAGGAGTCAAAAGTTCTTTAGAGACAGGTGTTTCCTGTGACCAACCAAACACTAAGATCTCTTGGATCTTCTTTTCTAATTTCATGTTAGCATATTATATTCATAACTGCTTTGATTTAGTCAATGCAGGTTGTCGATAGTTGTTAATTTAATTAATTAGATTAGTTTTGACTTAGTCAAAGCAGGTTATCAATATTCAAAACCTTGTGGGCTCTTGACTAGTTGATTTAGTATTTAGTTTTTCGTTTCTTATCTTAAATTTTTTTCCCTTGCACATGTGTAGCAAGGAGTGTTTACTTATGATAAAGTGTAACTAGAATTGCTGACCTGTATTAGTCGTGATGGCAAAGAGGGTTCAAAGCAAGTCAAATTAACAAACCCTCTTTGTTGCAGGATCTTTATGCAGTCCAATCTTAAATCAGAATTAGAAAGTAACAAGAAATTCAACTTATCTGGAAACCTGACCCTTAGAATCTCTCCAAACTTGGGGACAATGAACTTTAGGATATACGTGAACACATACTGAAAGTTGAAGACGAACCGATCATAGATGTAGAAGATATGAATTTTTGAAAACAGCCTATGTTCTGACGACGCCCCTAGTTACCAGCAGATTTAATCGATCTGATTATATTCTCTAGTTTCGTGGTGTATTGATGATCAGACCAATAGTGAATGACGTAGCAATTATGTAAGAAAAAGGGAGAGGTTGATGATATTGAAAATAGAGCAAAGAAAGACAAGGGAGGGGGGGTGGTTGAGTCTCACAACCGAGGAGACTCAACCAGAAAATTTTCAATAATTTTCTGGTTCTCTAAAGTTTGCCGGCTCTCTTCTTCTTTATCTTATTTATAGACTTAAGAAAGATTACAAAATAAGGAAGGATTTAGTCATCTAAAGAATATCCTATGATAAATTAAAAAGGGAAACTTGCCTTTATAGATTTAGGAAAGTTTCAAAAAAGACAACTAACAAAATATCAATCCATAACTTAACCACTTGCTGACTAACTATAGGAAACAAAATCTAAGAATAATTTAGGAGAGAAATAACAAAAGAAGGAAAAAAATCTGTTGTTGGTACTGTTCACGTGAACAGTGTTAAGTTAACCATGTGGGCTAGTCAGCCAATTGGGCCGGACCCAATTGGAAGGTTCTTCTTTCGGCCCCTTCTGGAGTAGACTTGGGCTGCATCAAGTCGTTTCCTACTATTTCCTACTATTATAGTTAAGAGTAACCTTTGGGGGGGAGGACACATCAATTCTCTCCATCTTCTCTTATTTTCTATTTTGTTACATAGTATCAGAGCAATCACCTGGGTTGCCGTTTTGAGAGTCCTTTAAAATTCTCTGTTATGTATGCACCCACCACTATTGCTGCTTCTGTGATTGCTACTTGGTTTGTAATGACCTATACTGTGCTGCTACTATTACCTAGTTCATAGTGACTTATACTGTGTTGTTACCACAATTACTGCCACTACTACTACTGCTGCTGTTGACATTACTACTGCTATTGCTACTATTATTACTACGACTGCTGCTGCTTCCACTGCTACATTGTTCCTAGTTGAAACTCTCACGTTCCCCCATGCTCCAGCTTGAGGGGGATGTTAGCATAACATACTCATAATTGCTTTGACTAATTTGTCGATTGTTTTTAATGTAATTAATTAGATAAGCTTTGCCTTAGTCAAAGCTGGTTATCAATAGTCAAAACCATGTGAGCCCTTGACTAGTTGATTTAGTATTTAGTTTTCTTTTCTCATCTTATTTTTTTCCCCCTTGCACATGTGTAACAAAGAGTCTTTACTCATGTTAAAGTGTAACTGGGGCTGCTAACCTATAGCAGTCGTATTCCTATCTCTTTTAAGTTTCCTACTATTATAAATAAGAGTAACTTTTTTTTTTTTTTTTGGGGGGCACATCGATTCTCTCCATCTTCTCTTATTTTCTATTTTGTTACAGTACACAACCTTTCTAAGATTTTTAGCAACCTTCACTTCATTTCCTTTGGTAAACAAAAGAAAGTCCCGCCAGAATTCTATCATATATTCATATGTACATTTGACCAAATAAGTTTCTGGATAAAATTTGGCTGGAGGTCAGGAGTTTTGCAAGTTTTAACACACAATCTAACTAGGCTGAACAATTTGTAAACAGCACTGAGGTTCTTATCAAATGCTAGATTGCCGAAACTAAATTTTGTGGTCCATTGTATGCTAACACCAAAATATGTGGCACAATTAGAGACTTAGAGTTCTTAGAGATTTTAAGAAGAGATGATGCCATGTTTTCTTAATATCTTGGAGCGCTGCCATTGGATGAACTATATATGGACTGTCAAATGGTTTATGCTGATTGCAATAGTCTGCACAACAATAAGCAAGTGGACTCGAAATTGGAAGTGTATCATTTAGAGGGTAAGGAATAGATTCCCTTTCCATGACAAAGGAACCTTGGTCATTAGTTTCTGGTGATAGTTAGGTTCCTTTCAACTGGTTATCCATTCCATGTGAGTTAGACTTCAAGTATTCACATCCTTCGAATGTTAGGCACCCATTTATTACATGGAAGTGTGCAGGATGATTTTGTTTAATCGTAATAGTCTACTCAATTTTTCTTTCCCTTCCCCCCCAGGAAAACATTTTCTACATGGCATGTGACTCTTTTCTTCTTATCAAATCAACTGTATTATATTTTAAACTTTTCCAATGTCTGTTTCACATTTTTTAATGAATAAGTGAAGGATTCTAATAATAATGGGAGAAGACTGATGACTGTACCCAAAACTTACATGTTCATTTTAAAGGGTTATTTTAAATGAACTTAAGAATGTTATTGTAAAAATTGGGTCAAAGCAGCTTGCAACTCTAAGTCCTTTTGAGGGTGTCAATGTCCAGCCCCCTGAATTCCTTTAAAGTAGTTGACCCAGAAACATTAAAACAGAGCTTAATCTTTCCAACTACCAGATACATGTCCTATCCCTCCATTATTATATTTGCTTTCCTTCTTTATTGAAACTTGAAAGAGTGGGGGATTAAAGAGGGTGAGCAAATGATTATGTTAATTGAGATCATGATGATATTTGGGTAACATTGGTGCATTATGGTTGCCTTCTTGCATGCTTTAAGAACCCTTTTCCCAGAAAATATCTTGGTATATATTAGTGTGGGAGTGTGTATCTGTGGTCCCGAGTTACTTTGAATATCTGTATTGTTGGCTGTCTGCAGGTGGACCAGACAGAGTTATCAGTTGATGATCTTAAAGCAGCTCTCCTTCGAAGGGGTCCTGATAACTTGGGAAGCAAGAAACTTTTCCTTCTGTTAAAGAGTTCAAGTTTAGTTGAAGAACTAGCACTCCTGTCTCACCCCCTTCTAGATAAGGTAATCAAGAGGGAGAAGTCCTGTTTGTGCTCCTCTGGGAAGAACAATATTTGCATTGTTTCTTCAAATGAAGTTTCTTGTACACAAGATAATCATTTCACTGCAATGAAATCTGTTGCTGAACTTCACTTCCTTGGTGCAACATTGCAACTTAGGGGAATTAATCCAGTTTTTCAACCATTGGTAGATACTTCTGGCAATGTCCTTGTTTATAATGGTATGTTGGTCCTTTCAGGATAATGGGACTTTATATGTTACATGTGGTTTCTTTTATTAATTTCTCATTGAATTAATTATGATGGTGTCAACAGACTGCAAATGCTTGTTGAACTGTTGACTTTGCTAACTCATCATTGAGGAAGTTAACTGCAAGGTTCGAGGTGCTAGTTTCGACCAGCCTCGAAACCGAGTTGTCTCGGGATTCGACCAACCTGGGATTTTTATCCAGATCAACTCGAACCTTTGGTTTCGAGGCCCATACATGTTTTTTTTTTTTTTGTAGCATATTTTAACCTTTTTACATCTATTTCCCACAGTAGTTTAAAAAAAAAACATCCAAAATGATATTATATGGTGTGAACCCAAGTTTGCTAGTGTACGCTGAAGGTTGAATGTTGTTATACACTAGCAAACTAAGCCCTATGGCCCTAACTATTAAACATTAACATCATCTAATTATACTATAATTATTGGACATGAAATTATGTAATTAAAACAATAAAAACAATAATTTAATACATTTAATTTTCACCCATCAATTCCACATGGAGTTTTGTAGTGCATCTAATCCACGAGCCGCGTACCACTAATGGTGTCGATAACGATCCTTTGATTGCAACACATATGTATCCCCTAACATAACTTGTGCCCAATTGTTCCGAAAGTCAGTGACAACCCACATATATACCCTATCATCAACATAATGGAGGTATCCCAATCTAGGGAATGGTTCACTGAGTGAGGTGGTGGGTGGAGCGGGAGTAGTCTTAGGCATAGGGGTAGGATACAAGAAGATGGAGTTGACAAAAGATGACCCAACACCTGACTCACCATGACTTGCTGGGGAATGAAGTAGAAGAGCCTCCATACCCACCACCATAGCCACCAACATATTTAACATACATTCCATACCCAACATGTGCTATCGAACCGACATTCTTGGTGCCACTATCATCATGCTTTTCTAGATGGTGCATGCCAATGCCAGGATCCTGTACTCTTCCCTAAATTCATGGCTTCTATTGTGTCAGACAAGCTTGATATATCCATGAGACTCATCCCAACTGTCCCCTCCTCAGGTTTGAAATGTTTGTGTGAACCACGATTGTAGCCTTTACTAGTACTAGATCGTGCACCATGGTCGAAATCCTACATGACATGATCAAACCGACTCTCCCCCGTCAATCTAATGGAATCCGGTAATGGCTCTTTTACTGCCTCTGGCTCCTGCACCATTTGATTGAACCCCTCGCATAAGGTTGCATATCTATCATCACCCCCAGGTCCACCACCACCATCATCATCACTACCACCCTGGGTGGGGGAAGGTGTGCGAGTATCTCCCTTAGAGCGCGACCAATCCTCTGAGTCATCGTCTTCACTAGCCTAAGATTCAAGTGGACACCGGAGTTGCAAGTGGACTCTACCCTCTGATGCCATATACTCATCCACATTAGCGTGCAACTCTATAGCAACTAGAGTTGGGCCGACCCCTAGGCTCATCTAATGGAGGCTCACCACATCCTTAACCGACTCATAAAGAGGATCTTCCTCTACTTCATTCAGCTTGAAGATTTCACCTAGCTCGATTAGGGTAGTATCGTTGTCCATGCCTAGGCATATGTGCTCCTCTCTCAGTCTGATATTATAGTGGACATACACCACATTGTCAAGCCGCTTCGCGTCCATCGGTTTCGTTTCTCTGAGTGTATGAGAGAGAATGTGCTCCAGCCTCCAGTTGCATTCACATCCAGTAGCGGAGCTTGTTTGGGATAGCACTTTCACTGCTATTTTACAAAGATTAGGTGAGTCCGACCTATATAAGCATAGTTGTTAAGGCGCCAAGGAGAACCAAGGCATTGGAGGCTTGACGGGGCACCTAGGCGGCCAAGGCGCCCGCTTAGGCGACCAAGGTACCCAATTTTTCAAGGCATCACAAGGGTGCCTGGGCGACTACGCTGACAACTATGCATATAAGACCCACCATTTAGCTGCAAAATAGCATAGAACAGTGTTGTTAGATGATGACAATTATACTACATGCTTAAACATTAATAGATAGATCAAAGGTGATTGAACATACAAGACGCAGTGGTTGTCCAACCAGAAATTGCCGCTGCCTGTCCAAAACTCCCAGTGGCATCCTGAAGCTTTTGAGCTGGACCAAATATTAATGGGTACCAGTGTTAGAAACAATAGCATATTTATAATGACATGGGTCCTTCAGTACCAAACCAAATAAATTAGTCTCTAACTTCTTGGTTTGCAATGGACTGGGACCTCAAGTCTGGCTCAAGTTTTGCCACCACTTCTTGCACTGCATCTATCAAATCTTGATGCAACTCTAATTTTTCTTTGTATTTAATATAATAATAATAGGTTGACAAACTTATCATAACTCTGAATTTTGAAATTAATATTATATTTATGTGTTAATATTTATTGATGGACTTCTGTCTCCATTTTCACAATTTAAAGATGGGTTTTCTTATTGACACCTTACAAGGTGTCAAATGATTTGATTCCTTACTTTTTTGCCTTCTTAGTTTTGTTCACTTATTTTTTGTAGCAAGGGTAATTCTTGTCATTTCACATGTTTATTTGAAAACCGTGCAAGATAATAACCCTTGACAATGACATAATTATGGGTCACTTTCAAGAAATTTGTGAAAAACCCCTTTTGCCCTTGACTTGAAATTTTTTTCTGAATAAGACAAGGGATATTTAAAAGAAGGTGTCGTACTCCAAATGCACCCACGGAGGTGTCATTGAGACACTCCCTTTAAAGATTGACTTCATATGTATGTTTACGAAATTCCGTTCACATATTTACATCTCTTTTGTTTCTCTTGTTTCTCATTTCCTGTCTATGATCTCTCTCTCTCTCTCCCATGAAGTTGCCACCTTTTAATTTCAGTAATTCTTTACTTTTTATTCAAAGTTAATGATCATATTATCAATAAAGTTCTATATTTAACTTGAAGATCGGCTTATAATATATAAGTTACAAAGCCAAGGGTTATTTTGACTAATATTATGTTGGATTACGTAGGATTATTTTTCATTTGATATTAAGACAAGTATGAGTAACTGAATGCGTGTGGCATCATTAGATGGGAGTGGTATAGGAATTTCTTTTCTGTTGAGCCTGAGCTTTTCCTTCTCTTCACATCTTTGATTTTCCCCCTTGTACATTCTTTTATACGATCATACATTGCTTCTTGTTACCATTCAGGAAATAAAGAGCATTTAAGTATCTTCTGGTAATACTTCATTGTTTTCTTTACTCATGTTCTTTATTTAATTTAAGCAATTTATATGTAAATATTACGTTAGCATGTTTTTAGTCCTTTGAAAGATGCTTTGGATAGGCATGTTTTTAGTCCTTTGAAAGATGCTTTGGATAGGCATGTTTGAGTTGTCTGGAGTTTTCTACTCAACTTGGTATGTAATACCAGCAACTTGGGTTCCATATCAAAATTTTAGCATTCTCTCCATACTTGTAGCAGATTCAGTTGGTTGAACCAACATTATTGTTGCATAGATTTTTACTGTGGCTGTATTCTTTCCCATCATATTTGCATTTCATCTTATTTACTTCTTTGCTGAATGTTCTTAATCTCAATTTCTCATTCGATTGGTATTTCAAAGGTGAAATCTTTGGTGGAATTGAGGTTGGTAGTGATAGCAATGATTCTGAAATTCTTATGGATGCTCTTGGGAGGTGCTGCTCCTGTGATTGCGATGCGAGTGAAAGAGGATGCAGTTCCACTGGAAAGGTGCTTAGTTCTGTGCCAGAACTCCTTTCAACAATTAAGGGGCCTTGGGCGTTAATCTATTGGCAGGTTCTTACCTTTGCTTAAAATATATATATATATATATATATATATATATATATATATATATATATATATATATATATATATATATATATATTGGCAGTATTTCCTCTTTCAAATTTCAATTGTGCGAGTTCCTACAGTACATCATAAATCTATCTCTTTTATAATCCAATTCTAAATCTTTCCTTTTTGTTGTTAAAGGATAGTTCAAAAACCATGTGGTTTGGTCGAGATGCACTTGGGAGGCGGAGCCTCCTTGTTCACTGGCCAACTTTGGATGATTCTCGCCTTCTGCTATCTTCTGTGTCACCACTGTCACTTATCAAGAATGATATTGGTAAGTACCATAGGACAGACAATCATTCATTTCTGCTTTTATTTTGGACAGAAAACAAATAAACTTATTGATGGAATTCGCAGGAGCTGATCACTTTACTTAAAATGACTCTGCAAAGGCTTTCTGTGGAAATTTAAGTTTATATGCTGAAATGAAGAAACTTTTTCTCGATAAGGGTTTCTGTGAAAATTTGAGCTTGCTTCTGATTGTACTTCGTTTGCTAATTATGAGATAAATTTTATTGCAAATGAGTAACAAAAGTACATGACATAATACAACAGCAAGAAGGGAAAAGCCAAGTGTTCTCAATGAAGAGACTATCTAAGGCTTTGATTGGTTCAGATTCTGATTCTGAATTGTGGGGTCAGAATCCAGAATATCATTTGGAAGGCTGCATATGAGCCAGATTGTATTGGTCGAATTCCAGAATTGGATCCAGAATCCAGAAGAACTGCAGGTTAATTCTTGAATTCTGATGGTTTTATTGAAGGCTAATTATGAAATAGCTAGATCCAATTCTAGCCGGTTCTGTGGTGGACATTCAAGTTACACGTGAACTTCAAGTATGAAATGGTCATTCTACTGCATTCCTATTTTACTTTGTCACACTACTTATTCGGCGCTAGTTCACCTGTCCTCTATGATTTGAACTAGATTTTAGTCCATATACATCGTACATAATTCAAAAGTCAAGATAAAGTTTGGGTGTAGATCCATGTCTATAGGGATTCACATCTTTTATTGTACCTATTGTTTCCCTTATTTTTAAGAGAAAATTGTTTGTGGCTTTGTGCTGCTATTCATTCCTATGTTCTTATGTTTCCCAAAAATTTATTTTGGTTGGGTTGATCTTTCCTTATTTGGCTATTGTATATATGTATCACTTTATAGGAATGCTAATTTGTTTGGGCTGGTCCAACAAAGCTCAGAAGATTTTAATTCTACCATGGTGCTTGAATATACGCTTGATTATGTGTTTTTCTAATTACGGTGAACAGCTTATGATGTTCTTTCTTTCAACTCATAATTCGATTCTGCTTACAGATTTTGAAAGTGAAGGCCTCAATTTCTGGGAAGAGCTTCCATGTGGGATATACAGTGTATGCTTTGATGCTTCAAAAGCCAGTAGATTTCTGGTTGGCACTGCCAGAAAACATGAATGGACTGACCCTGGGCTAAAGGAACTGATTAAATGGGATCGAGCTTTTGTAAGACCCCAGGGTGAGGAATTAAAATTATGCAACCTTGCTGTTGTGGAGGATCAAAGTGTCATGAATTCAACTTCTCAAGATGGAATGCTGTCTGAATTGAGTTCTCCTCATATTGTAGAGCAAGCAAAACTTAGACCAGGTATTCCAGTTTCTTTGGTGAATAGTATCTTCTGGGCACTTTCCTTCTTAGGTTATGAAGGCGTATTGCTATTTTAACACCGAGATATTGCAGCCATTAGACATTTTGATTGCTATTTCTGGTTGTTGCAGCGGTTATTCAGCATTCAGTTCCATTGCCAGTGTTTAAGGTGCTTAATGCTCTCAGAGAATCTGTGATTCGACGAACTGCTCAGAACAAAATCTTTCAGGTCCAAAATTTCACTGATGATTGTTCAAGTTCCATGCATGATTTGACAATGTTTAATGCCTTGTTGTGTTAATTCCACCAATTGCTGCCCAACTAATAGTCTTTAATGGATTTGTTTTTTATCCTTTTATTCACGGTGAAATTCTAGTACCTCAGGGCATTCAGAATTTGAAGTTTCCTTTGTGAATGAAGTTGATGCTATCAATTGAATGGAGAAACTTCAATTGTTAGCCATTGTTGTTAAATTCAATTGAATGGAGAAACTTCAATCGTTATCCATTGTTGTTAGATTCAAGATGTTGATACAGTTTTTTTTTTGTTTTTTTTGTTTTTTTTATTTTCTTATTTTATATTCTTTTCTACTTTTTGGCACATAAATTGATAGAACTATTGATTTTTCTAAATTAAAAATTAATTGCTGTTTTTCCAAGAAGAAGCTTCAATTACAATCTTATTTTGCTAAATCTGTTCATCATTGTATATTAGAAAGTAAATAGTAAGCCAGGATAACTAGAGAAGAGCAACAGTATGGACTTGGTTGTACAATCTTATAAAAGTGCCATTTTGGAATGTATCCTTTGATACTGGACTATGGGTATTTACGTTTGAAATGAGGCCTGTTACTCTCTAATGATAGATAGAAGGAGAAGGCAAGGTTCCAAACTCTAGTTTCGGTGCTGTTTCAGCCTGTCTGCATCCGAAATTTCGACCGAAGTAGCCAAATTTTTGTAAAAGCAGTGCATTTTTCAGTTGTCACAAGGACTGGGTTTGCTTACCAAAATCTGACCAAATGACAGAAATAGCGACCAAAATTACCGAAATGACTGAAATATTGCTTATCTGATGTTAGAGATGCTGATCGAAATATTGCCTTTTTTTTTAATTCAGATGTCATTTTGTTTCGGACCAATGGCGAAATTTCACTAAGTTTTCGAACCATGGGAGAAGGAGAGAAATACCACGCGAAAGAAATAAAATTACTTATGCTTACCATTTAATGCTGCATGACCCTTTAAAATCTAGGTTGCTTCTTTTCATTTATCTTGGAAGCTAATTACTGTGTAAGAATGGGAAAATGGCTTAAGTGTTGTGGATAAATAAATATTGAAAGAGGGAAAGTTATAAGGACATTTCATCTTCCAAACTATTGCATTTTGGCTTGTCAAACACCTAGTATCTTTCAGACACCAACTCCTGCTCTTCCATTCTCTATACAAGCCTAAATAATATTTACAGTCGGTAATGTACTGGACAACATGGAACTATGAGACCAAGACCCATGTCTGTCTTTGTTGCCTAGACTGGAAGTAAGAAGAGTTTTTATCTTTCTGTCCAGTTGACCTATAGTGTTATATTGATTAAATTGTGTGACTACAAATATGCAGAGAACTGTTCTTGAAAGCAGAGGAAAAAATGTTGCCCCGGTGGCAGTTCTTTTTTCTGGTGGATTGGACTCTATGATACTAGCAGCATTATTGGACAAGTGCATAGATCCCATCTGTAAGTTCGACCAATCTGCACACACCATACCCCCCGTTTTTCCACATCCTGAGGTTTTGTTGTTTATCTAAAAGAAAATTCATTTTATTCCTATTGCACAGTGCCATATTTCGAATATGGTAATAAGTTGAGGACAATTCTATTGTTCTTTTTGTTTTATTGGATTTTTACAAGAAGCTAAATTATACTGTGTTATATTACACTATGCAAGTAATACAAGTGTGGAGGATGCAAAATATGGAATTTACACCATGGCATGTATATATATCCCATTGAGTGGGGTTTTGAATTTCACTTGCAGCTTCGTTCTATCAATTTCCATAAACTCCTTAAGGGCATGGTTCATCATCTCGGTGTTGACCTTGGTCGAGACAAAACCTAGGGTTGAAAGTTGAAACTGCTTGTACCAGGTTTTGACAAAAATCCTAGGTTTCAATAGGTTTCGAGTTTCGACATAGAACTCGAGGTTTCGACATAAAACTTGAGGATTTCAACATGTTTGACCTAGGTTTTGACACAGGTTTTGACCTAGGCTTCAAATTTAACTCAGAAAAACATCCCAGGTTTCGATCAAAACCTAGGAAATCTCGGTTTTGAGGCTGGTCGAAACCGAGATTTTGAACCTTGCTTAAGGGCAGACACCAAGCCATTAGAAGATTCAGAATACCAGCTCCTGTTATTTGGATGTATGTTGGGCAGAAACATAAAAAATTTAGGGAAAATTTCACGTATCTCCCTAGGTTTACCCTAACTTCAACCACCCCCAATTATCGTCAATAATGTCACTAAACTCCCCTAATTTGAAACATAAGTATCAGTCAGACCCTATCCGTTAGGACAGGTCCATTAGTTGCTAACTTGTCTCATCACTTAAGATTTTAATGGCAATATTGCCCTTAGGCAGTTGTCGAATTACAATTTTGCCCTTTTAAAACTTAACAAATGACGATGGATAGCCTCTAAGCTTTATTAACTTTTTTTTTTTAGTTAAATACCTTTCTTCTTCTTTTCAATCCAACCAAAGTGACTTGGAAAAGTGAGAGATGAGAAGAACATCGCCAGTGCTGCAAGGAACATTGCCATCGCCGCACTACGTTGGAGATTTGCGGGTTTAGGTTTCTTGATTCATTTGTGCAGTCCAATTCAGCGACACCTCAAGCATGGAATAAAATCTCAGCGAGATCTCGCCAATCTCGCCCTTCTCGACAGTAGCCGAGACGAAAACAAGGTCGACAACCCTTTTCGTCTTAGCAGATACATATTATCGCCGATGTCGACGAGATCTCGATAAATCTCAAGATTTCTCACTATTTCTCGCCGAGAAATTGCGATAAATTGCTTTTTGCTTTTTTTTTTCTCTTTAGAAAAGAGAAAACTCACTGTTTTCGGTCGAAAACTCACTGTTTTCGGTCGAAAACTCACTGTTTTCGGTCGAAAACTCAACCGAGAACTGGTGTTTCCTCTTCTTTGTTAGTTTTTTGAAAACTTTCTCATTTCTTCCTCATTTTTTCATTGTTTGGACTTCCAACTTGCTGCGGGTGGTGTTTCAAACTGCGGGGATTGCTGTGGGAGCTTTGTATCAACTATTGAAGGTAAGTTTCTTGCTGAAAAATGAGATTATTACATGAGACTATGAGGGAGAAAAACAAAATTTGTAGAATGTGATGAAATTTTTATATGTTAGATAAGTGAGCCTGACTACAAGCTCACGGTTTCAAATATCGATTCTGGTTGTTGTAGGTTTTTTTTTCAATTATTTGCATTTAAAAATGAATTTTCAGCAATTAAAAATTAAAATAATTATTATTATTACTCCTTTGATGATGATGACCTATTTATATGTTAATCACCGTTGGCCGATCTACTGTTCTACGGTTTCAGATTTCGATTTCGGTTGTTGTATGTGTTTTTTTTTTTGAATTATTTATATTAAATTTTTTTTTCCAGCAATTAAAATTTAATTTAAAAATGGTTAAAAATGCTATAAAATAGGAAAAAATAAGGAAAAATATTCTGGTCACAATTAAAATATGAGAAAAAATTTTGAAATGTAATTTCTACTGTGTTCAAGTTTGTAAGGTTATTGAAGTTTGTGTTTTCTATGAAATACTGCTTGGAAATTATGTCTAGACCAAGTTCTGGGGCAGGCGATGGAGGAGACGGTGTCAGTTCCCGTACTGACCTTGCATGGCAATATGGGACTGCCCTTCAGGGTGATAGAAGAAGGCCCAGTGTAATTTTTGTGGGAAGAAACTTCAGTCTAGCGGTATCACAAGACTGAAGCAACACTTGAGTCGATTAGGCAAAGATGTTTCCAAATGTCCGCTGTGTCCTGTGGAGATATCCAAGGCCATACGTGAACAATTGAGGGGAGGGAGGCAGAGGAGGGCAGCAATGGAAAGAGAAAAACAATAGTTTGAAGAGGTAGTTCGAGGCATCATACCAGAATCCAGTGAGGAACATGAGGCTGAGAGATGGGATGTAGAGAATATGACAGAGGCAAAGGCAAGACAGATGCGCCATGCGGCACTGGCTAGTAAAGAAACCTTTAGATCAGATGAGGAAAGGAGACGTATAGGAGCAGGTACATCTAGAGCAGGTGGCAGTGGTAGTGGATTTGCTGAGCCTGAGCCACAGAGATGGAGCAAAGGGATTGGTTCTTGGTTTTCTAGATCACGAAGTAGAAGGGAAGAACCTGTGCCTCAGCCACGGGGACGGGATGATTATGTTCAAGTTCTAGAGCAAGATCCCGGAGTCTTTACGAAGCAAGTTAGCAAGTAGAAAAAAAATAAAGGCAATGTTTGGGGGAAAGAATAGGGAGTCAGTAGAGTATTCTTACTCTAAGTGTTCGTTTTATCATGGCATCCCAGTAAACGCTACTACAGGCCCTTTCTTTCAGAGCATGCTAGATGCAGTTGCTGAGGCAGGTACAGGGATTAGAGGGCAAATCAATATGAGCTAATGACTCATTATTTGCCTCAACATAAGAAGGAATTACAAGACTGGATTCTAGGCCAGAAAAAGAATAGGGAAGATTAGGAGTAATCATTATGTGATGGTTGGACAGGTCTTATCAGAAAGTCCAACATCAACTTCATGCTTTATTGTGATGGGAGGATGGTGTTCCTTAGGTCTGTTGATGCATCAGTTGAAGTAAAAGATGCTAACTATATTTATGGGCTGTTGCAATAGGTGGTGGCTGAGGTGGGAGCTCAGAACGTTGTCCAGATTGTGATGGGAAACGGTAGCAATTTTAAGAAGGCATGGGAGATGTTAATGAATAATGCCGACTACAATCTCTTCTGGACGCCATGTGCTGTCCATTGTCGTAATTTGATGTTAAAGGACATGGGCAAGATAAGTAAAGTGAAGAGAGTGGTTGAGCAAGCAAGACAAGTAACCACTTTCATCTACAATCATGGTTATTCCTTGAACATGCTCAGGGAGAGATGTGGAGGGGACTTGGTCACCAGGCATCATTAGATTCGCTACGAACTTCATAAGATTGAAGAGCTTTGAGGCGAAGATGGCTAGACTCAGATCGATGTTTGCATCTGAGGATTGGTTTTCATGGAGACAGTCAGCTACCCCCCAGGGAGTGGAAGCACAGAGTACCATCGCTTCAGACGAATTTTGACAAAACGTGAAGGTGGTAATCAGGGTGTTGCATCCTGTAGTGCAGGTGTTGAGATTGGTAGATACTGAGCGAAAACCTACCATGCCACTTCTTTATGCTGCTGTGGATGCATTGAAAGTACGTGTTAAAGCTTTGATACCACGTGGCTACAAGAATTACATAAAGATCATCAATGACCGATGGGAGAACCAACTCATGCATCCATTGCATAAAGCTGGTGAGTAAATTTGATGATGTATTTACTTTAGTGTTATTTATGTACCAATATAATTTTTATTTGCTTTAACCATGTATCCACTATCAAATATTTCAGCATACTATTTGAAACCCAAGTACCAGTATATGCATGTACTTGGGATGAAAGCAGAACTCATTGAGGCAGTGAAGCTAGTGGTTGCAAAGTTGGAGCTAGATCCCCAAGCACAGGCATTGGCAAACCTAGAGGTGAGTTGTATGCTTCAATTACTGGAAATATGGCAAAACTATATATTGTAATTGCAAATATTTATAAGTTTTCGATTGTGTGTAAATTAAAACCTTTAAGGAAGTCCGTGGGAGTTTTGGGTTCCCCACTAAAGTGGCTGGACGTGACAAAAGTGACCTGTCTATGTATTACGTTTAAATGACATACGAAATTAAATTATCTTATGTTTTATGCATAGTTGTCAAGGCGTCGCCTAGCCGCCTAGGCGCCCAGGCTGCCTTGGGTCGCCTTGGAAAATTGGGCGCCTTGGTCGCCTAAGCGGTCGCCATGGTCGCCTAGGCGGGCGTCTTGGTCGCCTAGGCTCCCAGTCAGGCCTCCATCGCCTTGGTTCGCCTTGGCGCCTTGACAACTATGGTTTTATGTATTACGTTTAAATGGCATACAAAATTAAAATATGTTATTGTTCTTATGCAGCTGAATGGTGGGTGTTGTATGGAAAATATGCAACTGCTCTGAAGAAGATAGCAAGTAGAGTTGTAAGACCCGCATTCCATGAACCCGATCTAAACCTCTATTTCATGTTGTGACAGGTCTTCCAATCATAACCGGACCAGACAGGATGAGTGGATGACAATCAGGTACGAAATCGGACCAAAACTGATGATAATTTTTATGCTGGTCTACACATACAGGTCGACCGGTATGTCTGCACGGGCAGACTAGTCAGATCCGAAAACGGATCTCTGTAGGTCCCGCTTGTCAAATCTCAATCCTAGAGACTTTCCTAACATTGGGAAACTTCCCTAAATTCCATCCTAGCCTATATAAGGACTCTTAAACCTCCTTAAACCTCTTTGATTGATTTTCACAAACCTTTGAGAGGAGAAGGAGATCTGAAGAAAGGAGTTGAGAAAGGTAGAAGAGGAGATTCCGTTGGACGAAGAACACTATAGTTCGCGAACCAATGGTAAGTGCCTATACTTTTCTCTAAGTTAAGTGTAGTTGATGAATGATCAATACCATGCGAGGCTAGGTATTGATCTAAAACCCTAATTCACCATTAAACCCTAATTGTTTGATAAACCTTAGATTCAAATTCTAGACCAAAGGTTCATTATAACATAGGACTTAAATGGAAGATAAAACAAACCTTATTACATTGCTCAGGCCTAGAATGCATAGGAGGAACCCTAGAAGTCATGTGCGATGACTGACAGAAGACGAACACCAAGTTGGTGGCCTTCCGGAGGCATATCGGTCGACCATACCAGTGGCAGTAGGTGCGATCGGTATATGTGACCAGTACCTCTCGGGTAGCCTGCCAAGGTTGTCTAGTCGACTATACCGGTCATGCCACTGTACAGTGACCTGCGACTGGTATGTCCAGAATGGGTTGGTTTTTTACCCAGTTGGTTTTCGACCAACGTAAACCCTATGAAACTAATTCTAACTAAACTCTAACGTCGTGTAGGACTTTGTGATAGCGAGATTGAACTCTGTGACGCAGAGCAAGCTAACAATCAAGCATCAGGTAAGGGAATCGGACCCAAACCCTAATTGACTAATAACAGTAAAATGTTGCTAATAATTACCTTGTTCTATGGAGTGTTGCTTGTGCATATTCACATGTCATCTTTAATTTCAATTATTATATTCTGTTCATGCATACTTGCTATACTAGGATGTAATTGTTAGGCATGTGAATGTTTTCATTGGTGTGTGGAATGAAAAAGGCCTGGTGTCTTGGATCATTCCTCACACTGGTACCTTTTCGTATCGTTGCTATCTTAGCATGCTTGGTGAGGGTAAGGTATCAGGGGGAAGACGTGACATTGTGGTCTCCGTCCTGTCCACCAGACTTGAGCCCTATCTCTATGCCATAGGGAGCTGTGCAGGGTAGGGCCTACTGTGATGACATATAAGATTAGTTAGTGATAAGCCCACTTGCAAGCCCTCACTAATAGGGGTGTAGGTATTGGTACGGTAGAGGGTATCAGGGGGAGGACGTGGGATGGAGGCGCAGCTTGCCCACCATACTCTAGCTCTATCTCTATACCGGAGTGAGTGATGTGGGACGACAACAGTGTGTGATCCGTTGGGCGTGCTCACATTCATGCATGGAGGTGTGGTGGTCGCCAAACCTTACCATAGCACTGTGCAAGTATACTAGACCAAATGTAAATGTTATTCATGCATATTGCTTGTTGCATTGTCTGATTTTTTTACTGAGCTAAGTTGTGAGCTCACCCTTGCATATATACAGGTTTTTAGATGTTAATGCAGGTTATACTGTGGAAGACTACGTGGATGCTCCAGTATATGGAGGTGTTGCTGCCTTGGAAGTGCAAGTAGGGGATGACAAACATGACGCATCATGCGAGTGCCCTTACTGCGTGTACCTCTAGGATGTTATTGATTTAGTTATTTTATTTCAGTTGGATTTATAAACAATGTAAAGATATTTTTATTTACGTTTTGGTGTTTGGATAATTAGATAATTTATTTTATTTATCAATAGAAGTACTCAGTTCATTTATATTAAGACTTTCGCTGTATTTATTTATATTCTGATTATGGTTATGTGCAATGGTGTGTAAGTGGATACGATCTTATTGAGATCCTAGTGTGAACCGTTGGTTTAGTGGTGGTTCACTCACACTTCTGGTTCAGTCGGAATTGGGGTGTGACAAGAGTGTTAGCTCAGACACACTCTGCATCTGGCTGTGAGCGAAACTGGAGTACTTTCAACCTCATTCATTCAAAGAGGCGGAATCAACTTGGCTCGCAACGGCTAAATGACTTGGTCTTTGTGCATTACAACATGAGGCTGAGGGTGCAAAACATGTTCCATGATAAAGAGGATGATACCCTACTCGAGTTGGCCAATCTTCCAACTTGACTTTGAAGAGGAAGATTCATTAGTAGAGTGGGTGCGGGACAGAGGAGTACCAGTGATGGACGAGCCTGGGGGGATGCCTGATTCCCATTTGGCCAGCCATTTGGGTACTGATGTCGATGAGTTTCTAGCCTCAGAAGAGGGTCGCGTTCATATACGGTAACCCATGCCGTTTGACCCTCTTGCTAGCACTGATACAGATGATCCTAAGTGGAGTTGGAGTGGTAGTGGAGCTAGTGGTAGTGATCATGGGGTGGGCGTGGAGACCCAGGTGGAAGTCGAACCACTATTGTCAATATTGGGGTTAATCCAAAGCCACAAGCATTACCTGTTAAATACACTGGGGAGAGCCAGTACACTCATACAACGCAGGATGATGATCATGGTGCATGTGCGCCATCCTCATCACGTAGACCAAGTTCGTATTCGCGTAGGCCTCAGCATCATTCCCAATCTCAACATGATAAAGATGTTGATTGCAATAGCATGATGGACGTTGACGTTGATAGCCTCTCTAGTGGCTTACGAGGATTGAGTGTGGAGGAGAATAGCAGTTACTGCAGTGGACAGGAGCAGTGGAATGTTCTTGGATATAGCACTGGCTCAGCATACACCTCAAATGATTATGTTGATATCAACTTCGTCCCCTATTCCACTGCGACTGCATATGGTTCTTCCTTCGATGATAGTTCAGATGCAGGAGCACAGACACAGAGTCAGAGTGGATCAACCCACTTTTATTCCATTCCATCAGTACCTCCGCAAGAGTCTACGCACTAGAGTACTACTTCAGAAGTTTTTCCATTCTTCCCAAAGATAGGTATCCCTCGGACAGCTACTGATGTTATATTTATGAATCATGTGCAAGACTGCCAGAACTACTTTGCATCAAGAATGTCGTGGGAAGATTATGTTGCTCAGTTGGAAGACAATTTACGTCGACAACTTTCCCAGATGTATGATGATAGTAGGATGGATCATCCACGACACTACGTATTACTAGACATTGTATCTGTATGAGGATTGTGGAATTGTGGACTATGGGCACATGGGGACTATGAGATCATTCAGTATTGAACATTTGGACTATGATGTAATGATTTATATTGAAGTATTATTTTGTTTCTCTTTCCTCTAATGCATTATGTTGTTGTCTCATTTGCCATATTTGATTGAATATAATAGCCAATATTAGCCTAAGTTTACAATAGACTTCAGCGTTGACTGCCAAAACATGGGTATAAACCCAAACAACCACAAAGAGTCATTATTTTTACAATTTTATGCTTTAAATGTGTTTATGTATGTAAAAATGAGGTTCTCCTGAAGTTGGAGACCTAAAAAATGTATTTTGGCCACCGAGACAGCCTTTTTAAGTTGTCTCAGACAAAATGCAGTGTCTGGCGAGATCTCGGTTTCGGAGGAGGCCGAGACTCCTCCAAAGCCCGAGATTTTAAACCTTGACCCCAAGCAGCTGTTGAATTTGGTGAACATCAGTGAATTTGGTGTTTCAGAGATGATTGTGGATGTCGCCCTTACAACAGGAGACGAAGCAGGTACAAGAGATGAGGGAGAGTATTATTGCCGAGTGTGCTTGGTGAGACTGGGAGAAGGAAACAAAAGTGAAAGTGAAAGTGAAAGCGAAAATGCAGGCTTCTCTGCTCCCATATGTTGTTGCATAAAGGATGCGTGGATTGGTGGTTCAGTTTGGGCAGCAAAACCTGTCCGTTTGTGCTCAGAGAAGGTAAGGCTTCACTGAAGAGGGAAGAGCTGACTGATGAAATGCTCATATCATTTTCCTCCTTCCATATAGCTGGCTTCTGATTTCATTTCTCAATCTTCATTTCCTTTTCTCCCTAATTTGAAAAGGAGAGGATTAGGGAGAAAAAGAAGGAAGCAGTGCCCCGGAAAAAAGGGCAAAAGGATTAGGGCTTCTGCGTTTTCTGCTCTGTTTTCTGACAAAAAACTTCCCTCTCTTCTTGGTAGTTACAAGGTGAGGTCTTCAGATCTTAGGAGGAAACGGAATCACCGATTGTCACTGTTAGAGCTCAGATCAAGAAGAAACGGAATCGGAAAGCTAGAAGAAATAAAGGAAATGAAGATCAGAAGAATGCAAGGACGTTGCAGAATAAACTAGAGGGCAATTGCAAAAAAAAAAAAAAAGGAGAATCAGAGCCATAGAAGAAGGGGAGGAAGAAGAAGCTAGTGGCAGAGAGAAGTTTTTTTTTTTTTTCTCCCAGCAACTTGCGTCCGAGGCTAGGCACTACAACACCTCAAACTTGCTTCCTGGGTTGATTCTTTGCTCTCCGAGCTCAATCACATTTTACCCCTTCCCATATCTTCCTCTGATCTCTCTGACTTCTCCTCCGATTCCTGTACCCAGTTCCTGGAAAACTTGATTTCTTGGTTACTTAGGAACATAATCTATGTATTTTCTCAATAGAAACCATTTGCAGAAATCCTGCATCTTGATTGAATCTCTTGATTGATAAAGGTTGAAAATCATGGCAGGTGAACAATGCCGCAATTAATGGCATTACATTTGATGATGATGCTTACAGATGCATCAATTAACCCCTGAAGTCTCTGAGACAAAGACAACTCATCAGCTTCCCCTGTTTCACTACATAAACCCTTGGACTCTGCAGCTCGGTTCCACTCCTCAATCATTCTTTTCTGTTTGTTCACCAGCTTTATTCCCTTTTCTGCAAGCACCACATACAAGTTTACAGTTTGTCACCTTGCATTGGCTAAACGACTACGTTGAAGAAATCCTGGAGGACCAGAAGAAGAATGATGACATTTCTAAAGAAGGCTTCGCTATCTGGCTCATCTCTCTTTGGCAGTTCGATTGCTGCAATTTTTTTATTTCCGACTGGATCATTTGCTTCATTTTCTTCAATTTTTCTAGTTGTAGGGATGATGGTAGTGTTATTACAATGAGGGTAAAGAGTCATTTCAATTTTTCCGTTACGCAACTTACAGTGTGTGGTGCGGTTGACATTATTGAAGATAATTGGGGGGGGGGGGTGTTGAAATTAGGGTAAACCTCAGGGGAGGTGCGTGAAATTTTCCAAAAATTTATCTTTCCTCCTTACCCCTTTTTCTTAACGTTCCTACCACCTTGCAAATGGGAACATAATTTAGAAAAGAACTAGTAACGGTGGTTTCCAAACTGAATACTCAGAAAAGAGTTGAAGCAAAGAGCAGAAACTGCTGAAAGGAAAAGGACTGAATTGATAAAAACTCTTGTACGATGCAAAATGCCTGTTTTGCATCCTCTAGACAGGTCTGAAGTACTTAATTTCGTGCTCTAAATACAACTCAAGCTTAACAAATCTATTTGGACTTTTAAAATACTCTAAATAACTGATCAAATAAGCCTAGACAGGCTAGGGAGAGGACTGGAAGAAAAAGAAAACAAATTTTCTGCAATTAATAGGTGTTGGAACTCCTCCTGTCTTGGAGCGGTTCACAACTTCAACAATATATTTTAAAATACTCTTAATAACTGATCAACTAAGCCTAGATAGGCTAGGAAAGGACTGGAAGAAAAAGAAAACAAATTTTCTGCAATTAATAGATGTTGGAACTCCTCTTCTGTCTTGGAGTGGCTCACAACTTCAAGAATATCAACTTATAGATCTCAATCGAACTTGGAGTTTGAGGATAGTCCAAGAGGACTGTCTTTGCAATCCTTGAGCTGGGAGAAATTGTTTTGGTCCAGAACTAAGTCAGGGGATCTCCTGCTAAACCTAAGCTTATGGTGACCTTCTAATGGTCTTATTTGGATTCAAGATATTCTACTCCTGCTGGTGCTACATCTGAGTATCTTCTACAATTTACTTCCTGTGTCCTGAAGCCTGGTTGCCAATATGTGAACAGATCATGCATGTTTCCAGGCTCACCCATCGGATTCTTAATAATTGAAGGCAAAACTCCACTGCAGTGTGATAAACAATTCTAATGTTCATAGATTATCAGGATGGTAAACTACAGCAGGAATCTTCGATTCATGGCTTCCTTCTTCGGAGCATGGGTGCCAATCCAGCTCCATTGCTACCAATACTCTGTTCATTTCAATGTTTTTGGTATATCATCAATATTTTCTTTTTGGTTTGAAAAAAAATACTTAGTAACAGATAATATTTAAAATCTCCATACGTTTGGTATATATATTTTTCCATTTTATCAAACATTTTTAAAAACCTACCGTTCTTCTCTATATTTCGCTACTAAGCTCTGTCCTCCTCCATGTAAGTAAATGGCATATTATCCGGTGAATTTGAATCTGTCTAATGATTTGGACAACATTGTAAACCAGGATGAGATACGACTGACCTCTACCTTTTATAGCTGAAATCTAAGCATCCCTCATTCTGTCACTGGGGCACTTTATGTTTTGACGTTTTACTGTGTAAACCGAATGTCTATGAACACAGAATGGAGCTGGCTAGCAGCTGAGTGTTCAACAGTCCAATTGTTCGTTTTGAATTGTCAGACCCATCAAACAGTAAATAAGTGAAAAATTCTAGAAACTTATTAAGAGGAATAAAGTGTGAACAATTACGTGATAGCTTTATGTGGTGATTACATAATTATTTAACTTTGCGTGTTGTAAACTTTACCAGATAGATGCTCAAGTTTATACCTGATTATAAGTTTCCTTTAGCTCTTTAGTTAGTGAGGGAAATGATTGTAGTACACTAGTATGTAAAAGATAGCTATAAGCAAGGATTTGAATAATGGTAGTGTAAACTGGATCTGTCACCACTGATCCTGGGATGGATCGGCAGATCCTGTCCAATCCCAGCCGACGTTACACCGAATATTAGTGGTATCGATGGATCTGCATGATATGATCCCAAGATGGATTAGCCAATATGCTTGATCTAAAAATGAGTTTCTGAACCTTGGTTATAAGGTATAATCTCTACCTGTTTGTGGAATACTGAACATTGCACAGCACCCTCTACCATACACCATGTACAGAACTGTCTGCATATTGCACTTGTCATGGTCACTCTTCTGGATACCTCATAGGACACTGATATATACACTATATAAATTATATCCTGTAGATGCCTTGTGTGGAGTTCTTTTTTGAGATTGCTAACCAATTAAGTTTCTTTTGGCAGATAAAATTGATCTGCTTAATGTAAGTTTTGATGGCCAGTCTGCTCCAGATAGAATATCTGCCAGGGCAGGAGTAAAGGAACTTCAAAGAAATGCTCCTATGAGAAGGTACTTGAAGTTATTATCGTGGTTTATTATGTATATCTGAGTGGGCAATGCACTTAATTGTGCTACACCTGCTGCTATATAGATTAAGAATCCTGGTAACGGATGTTTTCTTGTGAATTGTTCTGTCCAGAATATGGATGGAGCTGTATCATCCTTAAGTTAATACATCTATTCAGTCCCTTTTAAACTGAGCTCATATGGCTTCCTAATACATTAGAACGCAATGCGTTTACAATTGTGCCGCTTAAACAATTATGGATTTACCAAGATGTTTTTCTTAATTTCTCTATAATATACTGAATTTTGCCTGCTTTGAGCATATGTTTTTGGAAATGATAATTATTCTAGGGATAAGATTTCTAAAAAAAATTGGATTTTTTTTCAACCCCATCTTTTATCTTCTAATTGTTTTATGCCAACACTTTTTTCTAGGTGAAACTGGTTGTATCAGACCATAGTTAGTTAAAATGGGAACGGCAAAAAAAATGAAACGAGACAGTGCAGCTTTTAAACGGAGTAGAACTAGAATGGTACGGTAAAAAATAGGTCAACCATTTCGAGAATAGTAAAAAAAGGAAAACGGACGGTATGGATTTTAAACGGATCAGAACTAATACGGTAAGGTGAAAAAGGCAATGGACTATGGGGAATCATTACCTAAATGCTTGTATCCAACGTTTAAAACAGCTATATCCAACAAAAATGCATATAATATTCAGATTCAGCAACCCATATCAAATTCCACAACCTATTATAAACTTCAAAATATATCCTCCAACATCATTCCAAATTCAAATCGCATAACTACAACGTACATTCAATGTCAAAACCTTAATACCCATCATCACACTGTTCGGGGATCGAGGTGTTAGCATACCTATACCTATGGGATATTTTTTTTCAGGTTAGACATACCTATGAAATATCAAATACTGCTTCCTTTTATTAAATTTATTCCAATTTCCACACTAGCATTCCTCTTTATTCAACACATAGGAGACCAGCTGAACCACAATCAATTTCTCTCTTTTCAAAACCACTGTAGATGCATCCTAGCTTCAAAAAAAACAAGCTTACTTTTCAGCTTTCCCTTTACCCATTCTTCCTTCATTTAAATCTCTACTTGAGTTCTTTTTAACTCTCTCTCTCTCTCTTCCTTTGTACGACTCCCCTTCTCTTTCTTCCTCATCCTTCATTGTGAAACCATCCTCTCGGACGACAGTGAGTTTGCTGCAACTACTGGCAGGAAGAAGATGATCTTTGACTACCCTGGATCTCCTAAACAGAGCTTGATTCTTTAGGGCTCGTGAACCGTGAACGTGATCTTTCTGGTCGGTTCTTAGGATAGGTCGGAATAAATGGATTTTCAGGCCCTTCTTTTTTTGTAAACAGAGTTTCAGCCTTTAAGGTTTGTGAGAGAAAAAATAATGAAAAAGAGAGTAATTCGAGTGCAGGAGTGGGGGAGAGGGATTAGGGTTAGGGATTTGGGAATAAACGAAAGGGAAAATAATTTTTTTAATAATGTTTTTATAATAAAATACGAATTCACATACAGAACGCATATTATATGGTAGACACTCCCGTTGGTGTATTTTACCATATGTTTAAACTCAATACGGGCATACACGTATTATACGGCCCAGTATACGTATTACGTGTTTTAACCAACTAGGCATCAGACACCTCTTTTTTTTGCATCTTTCATTTGACATACAATTTATATGATTTTCATATGATTCATGTAATTATATGTGGTTTTTAGAATATAATTTTCCTATGCTTTATCTAATTTAATTTTTGGAAATAAAAAAAGAGGAGAAAAAAAAGAATTAAATAAGTTGTAATATATGAAATAAGCTGTATCAATGTGTCAATCTATCAAATTTTTTAGGCTAGTATTTTGACAATGTATCGAGATTTGATTCAGTCACATGGTTCAATTCTAACTTACACAGAATCTCATGATCTAATACTCTTTTGAGAATGCAGGTGGAACCTAGTGGAGGTTGATGCAGATTTATCAGATTTGGGCTCAGAAATCAAGTGTGTCATGTCACTCATATTTCCTGCGAATACCTACATGGTTTGCAATTTGTTCCATCTGAGACTTTATAAATTATTTAACAATGTAGCCATTTACCACTATCGTAGACTGAAGAATATGTATCAAAATCCATCAGAAAGAAAGGGCTAATATGTATCAAAGATTACTTGGAAAAAGTTGATAATTGGTTATATAGTGTGAGCGTATATCTATGTGAATTAACTCACAAACAATTCCAAAAACCCACTGGCGTGAAAATGTATATGATTCCACTATGTTTCCATGCATTTCGGTTTTATTATCTTAGTTGTTGTAGCTTCTTTTTGACTTTTACCTGAGTAGTTGGATCCCTTTTTCCTTCTTTATGTTATAGGATCTGAACATTGGGATAGCATTATGGCTGGCAGCTGGAGGTGATGGTTGGGTGGATGAAGGGATTTCGATCAATCATGAAGAGGATCATCGTCGCATTAAGTACAAATCTGAGGCCAAAATTCTTCTGGTTGGTTCTGGTGCTGATGAACAATGTGCTGGCTATGGCAGGCATAAGACAAAATACAGGCTGGGAGGGTAAGGTTGTCTTGTTAATAGAGAGATTTATGGTGCTTGTTGGTAATGTTATGCACTTAAACATGGTTTGAAATTAAGTGCATTGCCCTCTTTGTAGTGTTGCTATATTTGTACTTGTAAACATGGTTTGGAATTTCAGTTTGCCAGGCAGTTCACCCCCCTGGCCGAAACCAAAAAATTTTCCTAAGAGCGGAATTTTAGTTGAAATATGGTATGTCAGCTGTAAACTTTGGTTGACCATCATTTCGGTGGTCAAATGGCTATATTTTGGCCTGAAATGTCAGGGAAACCCCTAACTGAATATCTCTAGACATGTTTGAAACTTTAGATTGTAAAAAAGCTCCAAAACAGTTGTTTCACTTTGGACCCTATGTTGCTAGTGTACACTGTGGTGTACTGTATCCTTTCCATCAAAGTACCCTTATAGATGGGAGGTTTAAATGATGCTTCAAATACACCCAAATGTTGAAGTGGATGCTCCATAGTCGACCTTTAAGTATTGATTCAGCAGCAAAATGAAGGATTTT
Source organism: Protea cynaroides (assembly GCA_028583415.1). Classification (NCBI taxonomy): domain Eukaryota; kingdom Viridiplantae; phylum Streptophyta; class Magnoliopsida; order Proteales; family Proteaceae; genus Protea; species Protea cynaroides. The sequence goes on from CM053273.1 coordinate 16,357,139, forward strand.
ACCAAAAAAAAGAGAGGTTTTCTAGCAATTCTGGAGCTCTTGGCAAAAGAGGATGAAATGAGGCATTGTCGAGATTTGCTAAATTTTTGTCAAATTTTGTTCAAATATTGTTCCGTAGGACTGAAATTTTGGTCAAAATCTGGTAAATGAGGTGAGTCACCAAGCATTTTCTTTCAGACTGGGCCAAAACTGAAAGTTTCCAATTGACGATGTATCGTCGTGTCGGGGCAGCTATAGGGCCCTTTCTAACGCTCTTTTCATCAAAATTTTGGAATTTTTGCCGAAATCTTAAACAATGCTTGTTTAGGGTTGATTTAGTCACCTCCATTTATCTTAAACATGGGCGGCTGAGCTACTTGCTCTTGTCTGTCTATTCTCTCTTACTCCTTTCCTTTATTCTTTCTCTCTCTTATTTTTGACTGGCCCGTGCTGTTTTGAGTATAGAATAGCCATCTTGCTTGTGCATCTAGGGGGAGGTGATGGCAAAGAGGGTTTCAACACATTCAAATCAATGATCCCTCTTTGCTACAGGATCTTAACAGTCCAACTCAAATCAGATACTCATCTGAAAATCCAACCACTGAAATCTCTTGAAATTGGTAGAGGATACTCTTGAGGGCAGTTATGAAAACTAGCTGAAATATTGGGTTGATCAGAGGAGAACTGAGGTAGCTACAGACTCTGCAGGTCAGCTGCAATGATTACCGCCCAGCCTGGAGGTATTTCTGATGGAGTTGATGGTACTCTTGTCTAAACCAGCAAGGATTTGAGCAACAACAGTAAGATTCAATGTCGTCCAGCAGTGTTTAAAGAATAGTAAATAAAATAACAGAGATTAGAGCAATGGAAGGAGAAACAAGACAGTTGGTTGAGTCTCACACGGTTGTGAGACTCAACCAGAAAAAAATTTCGATATCTCTTTTTTTTTGTTCTTCTGAATAGTCTGCCGCCAGCATCTTACTTCTTCTTATTTATAAACTTTTGAAAGGTTACAAAAAATAGGAATTTCAAACTGAAATAGAAACTTCCTTTATAGAGAATAGGAAAGTTTCTAAAACACTTCTTAGGAAACTAAGAAAATTTCTAATTTCTAAACAGTGGAAACTTCTAAATAACTGAATACTATATTTTAGGAAACTAACTAACATTCTCAATCAAAAAGAATCCTAATGCTGTTGACTACTAGTCCTGCTGGCGGTAGGATGGCTAATTTTCTGTCCAATCAGCATTAGGGTGGCCCAATGGCCCAAGCCCATTTAACTTCTTGCGGCCCCTTTTCCTTGAGTAAACCTGGCCTGCATCAGGAGGGGTGTTGGATGCAGATGACATCACCATCAATGTGAGATTTCACCTGGATGTGATTTCAACCCCAGGGGATACAGGCATATTTCACCAATTTTGGCAGATTCTACTCAAAATTTCTCCTTATGTCCCCTAGAAACAAAAATATTTTGCCAATTTCAACAGATTTTGCTTGAAATTTCTAACATTGACCACCACCAGAATGTTGTGTAAGACTAGAGCTTTTAAGCTTATTTTCTCATTTTAGGCTCTCCGTAATATCTTATTCTTTGTATGGGGTCCCTGCTTGGACTTGCTTTATTCATAGCTGCTGAATCCAATTCCAAGGAGAATGAGAAAAGTGTATGGGGAGAACTGAAAAGGAAGTACCCAGGGTAGAAATTAGAATACATAATCATAGCTTTGATTATCAGAACTTGCTGTGAGTAGTGTGACCCAGGTCTGGCTAGGATCTTTTCAGGTGTTCAATTGGATTCCTATGTGGGTTTCAGGATGAAGGAATTGGATAAGATTCAGATGAGGAGGAGAAGGAGATGTGACCTTCTGTTCAAATTACTCTCTGTGTTCCCCCTTCTCCCCTCCCTTTCCCTTTCCTTCCACACATGCAAATACACACATTTCCCTTTTTCTTATTTATTCTCTGGAAAAAAAAATCAGTGATCAGCTTTTAATGGATACTGCAATCATATGTAGTTCACAATGGGAAATTATTTTCACATAAATTTTGCATTAAGATTTTCTGAAGGTTACTATGTGGATCACTACATCTAGTACACTTCCTGTTGATTAGTCTTGTGGTGGTTCATTGAGAAAATCTTACTATTCAGTGTGCAAATAACAGATGTCAAGGTTATTTTAGTCACACGAAGGGAAGCCCCAGGTACATCTAGGAAAATGTCCTATATGGGCACTATTTCTGCCGTTTGGCATATCCAATAGGGATGAAATTCTATGGACAGGTTGACCCCAAGTTTGCCTGCTCGCACATCAAGTTTTTGCCCAAATGGAGTTTGCCAAGTGACACAACAAAGCATTGAAAATTCAAGACTGCCAACAGGGTGCAAGGACTCCCGAAGGGGGAATATATGATTAAATTTGAGTCTAAATTTGTCATGTGACCAATCTAAATCGGTTCCTAGATATCAAATTTCCAAAGTCCTAGGCGTGGCTGGTTATAGAACTTTTCTGCCTAAGCTAAAGTATGATCTCACTTGTATGTCATTAATGTAGATAATGTCCTTAAGGATCTTGGTGTCTTGTTTTATTGTTTTCTTTTGAAATTTGTGAAAGTATGATTGAGGAGCGTAACACATTTCTTAAGTTATTGCACTTCAGTGGGAAGCGTACCATCTTTGATGTGAAGATTCTGAAAGAGCACCTACTATCTCTGTTTAATAAATTTGGTTGAATCACTTAAATGTACATATGCAAGCTCGTTTCTCTTATTAGTGACAAAATTCTCTTGTTCTCACATTCTTCTCTTTTCGTCTTAATTTTACTTGATCTGGTGGATAACTATGTATCAGTTGGCCTGGACTGCATGAGGAAATGAGACTGGACATGCAGAGAATTTGGAAAAGAAACCTAGGGAGAGATGACAGATGTATTTCTGATAATGGAAAGGAGGTAGTTCTCAAGAAGTCAAAACAATCTTTTTTTCCTTGGCTTCTGACACGTTGTAACTGTTTGATTGCTTTGTATTTTCTAGGCTAGGTTTCCATTCTTGGATGAGGATGTTATCAGGACTTTACTGGATATTCCCTTGTGGGAGGTTGCTGATCTAGATCAACCACTGGGTAAAGGAGACAAGAAGATTTTAAGAGAGGTGCCTACAGTTTCTTTTGTTTTATTTACCTTCTCTTGTTACCTGATGCATATATCATCTTCAGTTCTTCACCACTGACTACTTTCCTAATGAATTATTGCTGTATTAATATAGCGCAACTGACAATCAAGAGGAAGATATGAGGAACTGTTCTGGTTCCCCATGCCCTTTTCTGACAATCAACTAACAAAATAGAGTAAAAAGAGTAATACTGTGGAATGCACGTTTTCCCTGGACAAGAAAAATATGGTGTGCTTTGGATGCATTTTTATGGTTTTTCATCCTCTTTATATTGGAGATTGCTGATATAAGAGTCCCTGACTGAACTTAATGTTGTGCTTACACATGATTTATTATTTCAAAACACATCCATATTTGGATGTCTGGTTGGGTTATCTGCTTTGTTATCAGGTTAGGAAGTCATATTCTTCAATAATGTAATCCAGAAAATCTTTATTTAGCTTCTAATGTTATTTGCATGATTAAGCTTTTGTCTATGTTTTAAAAAATTTGTCCTACAATAGTAAGAGTGACTGCAAAAATGCTAGTATCTGTTGGTTAAATGATTCATCATTTGTCAAATGTTAGATTTATTTATTAGGTGGCTCCTTCTTTTGCATTTAATGTGTCTCATAAGTTACCAATTAAAAGAATGTTGCTATTCAACAAACCTCTGAGTGGTCTTAGCATATTGGTCTGTAGCGATTAGTACTAGAATACTGCTGCTAAGTTTACTGGAGCCTGATAACTTCAACAAATCAGTTGCTGGCCAATTTTCTTAATAAATTTATCTAGCGATTTGTTTGCTGAATGCTAACCAGATACTGTATTGTCTATTGTGAAATTACTTGAAGGTTGCACGATTGTTAGGTTTAGAAGAAGTTTCAAGTCTTCCAAAGAGAGCAATCCAGGTATGTTTCATCGCTTACTAAACATGTGACATGTCATCTAGGGACGTTCGTGCTCTTTTTCATCCCTTTATGTTATGTAATCTATGATATGAGAATTTCCAAACAAACTGCCTGTTCCTTCATAACATATGTCAGAGACTCAGTTGGTTTTACTCCTATTATCAGTTTTTGGTAGTTGGTTCCTCCTTAATATGTCCAAATAAAGTTAAAAAGGTTGCTTTTGAGAGACTGAGAACTACCTTCCATTCTTAGTGGATAATAAAATGGATTGGACTCTTCAGCTCCTTATCTGCTTGTTACTTCCTCTTCCTCCATCTTATCCCTCCGTACTGCCAAATTCATTTTTGGGTGAATAAGCCTGCTATGAAATTGAGGTGCCGCCCACAATAAAAACTGAAATTTTTTGTAGTCATTTGGGGAGGGGGGCTGCGTCTTGTAACATGCCCCTACAATGTTGAGGCCTTTTGGTAATTTGCTGTTTTGGCTTGTGAAAGCAGAAGGACGAGTATGGAAAAACATTCTGCTTGGGAAAAAGGGGGAATGCATGTGTTCTGGGTAGCAAGAAGCTTATTGGGGTGACAATTTCTAGTCCAGTCCCTCTGATTTGGCGTAGCCTGCCTGCATGGTTTTGGCCTGGCTTGCATGGAGACTTAACATGTCTGGACCTCAAATATATGTCCAACTTCCTGGTGAGACCAGACTTGGCCTTCACATTCTGCCTTGCCCATGGATGTCAATAGATAGGCCTACTCATATGTCAGTTTTCAGGTTTTTTGCCTTATTTCATTCAATATCTATAAATTATTAACTATTAACTAATTAGCTAAATGATATATGCTTTGTTATCCATGTAACATAATAATTGGTTGTGATGGCATACATGACTCATAGGAGGATTGGATTTTTTTCCTTACTGATCCTAAATGTAAGGATTTTTCTCAAGTATTGAGTTGATTCACAAGTTACTGTACTACAATTTGTTTTGGCACTTTTGACATTGGTAGAATATCTGGGACTCAGCCGTTATTTCTTTTCCAGTTTGGTTCACGAATAGCGAGGGAATCAAACCGGAAGAATTTCGGAAGCAATCGTGCAGCAAACCAGGCATCTGCGGGAAGTGTAGTTATCCACAAGCGAACAGGTGCAACTTGATATATTTTCTGGACACAAGAGTCTTAATTGGCCCCATTTTTACCGAAGGCAACCATTTAGCTATGTCTTATGGTTAAGAGGGAGATCCATGTGATTGTTGTTTTGGCCCTAGACTGCACTGTATTTGTGATGTACGTCAATTGGCCAGGCCTTGATCCACTTAATCCCAATCTGCTAGTCTTGTTCCACATCCCATGAAGATAAGAGAACTGAAGACACTCAGAATTGGCTACAGATTGAAATTGGTCTGCGCTTCATGTTATCTTCCTCACTGAAGTATGGATGGGAGGGTGTGGAGGAAAATTTTGCCGCCATCTCGTCATCTTTTATGTGATGGGACGACCCTGTAAGAATGAAAATGACATTGAAATCTCAATTGAATTGTCCTTGCAAGTAGAGGGGAGGGGGAGTTTGGGTTTCTTGATTTTTTTTTTTGGGTAGGTATTTTGGTTCTTGATTTGCATGACTGTAACATTAATATCTTTGATATATCTTCAAATTTCATTATTTTATATTAGACTTGCATGTTTAAACTTTTTCACCGCCCATGTACATGTCACTAAACATTTTTGTCCAACAATTTGATTATCTTTCAAAGCAGTCCTTGATTTATTATTTTATGAGAGGGTTCTTTTTTTGGGGGCTAAAACCTTATTACAGTTATTGTGAAAATTGCATTGAAGAAGTAAGACCCACAAAAACAGTGACGCTGTTTTATTTGAGCTTAACCAAACCAAAGAATATACACATTCATCTTTGTGGATCCAGTAATCTTTGTTCTAAAAATCTATTACCAAGAAAAGGGAAAATCATATAATGTATGAATCCTTGTGTTGAGTATGCTTGTTAACAATATATACTTACATAATAAAGAAACAAGATATGTGATACGAAATTCTAAGGAAAGTAGAAGGGCCAATTGTAGTAGTAAGATTCGTGCAAGTCCTTATCCATGTACTGGTTCCCACTGCAACACGAAAGAATTTAGATTAAAAACTCAATAATCAACCACTGATTAGTGACAGCCAGATGGTGAGTGAGCCACAACTTCCAATCACAAGAGAATGGCTCGCTTAAACTAGACATTTTTTAGTCTCTGATCTTTAAAAAACTCAGTCATAAGAAATTGCTGAGAAATGGATCTACCAGCCCAGATTAAACAATCAATAAGGGGTGACTATAACCTTCAATGTCGCAGATTATTATCCCACCCCCACATGAAGTGAGGATTATCAATTTGAGAGTCACCTTGAATTTATAAGGCTCCCCATTTCTCCAGTGTTTTTTTCAGTGATGCTGCTCGAATAACATTGCCTTATCATGCCAGCTACATGAGCATTTCATGAAGCAATAAAAGGGGGAAAAAATGTTAAATAGCGGCTGGTTGTATTTGACATCTCATAATGACGAGACAAAAATGAACACAAGATCATGACACACGAATGCATTTGTATATGCATATAATAATTTTAGAAGAAAAGGAATGTTTTGTCAAACATATCTCCTCCAATAAATGGTAAATATGCCAAGTTTACCCTCTTATCAAAAGCCATCTTAAACAGATAAAACCAAGCATATTACTTGCTCTAAAGAAATGTGTGGGACATTGATACAGCTTCTACTTTACAGCTTCTAGTTACATTTCTGGGTGACATTTCACTCTTTTTCACTGAAAATCATTGAATTTTGACCACATAATCATCCTTCTGCATTTTCGCTGCCAAACGGCAATAAATTTATGAGATTCGAGATTTCTTTTCTACACAGCCTAAAGATTAGTTGGCTTTGTCCATAGGTGCACTCCAAACAGCCAGAAAATTATGCAGAGAAGAAAACCGTAAAGAATATTCCAATTTTTTTATATATTTTCTTCTCAACAAATCTCAAATAGTAAAACCATACACCAAAAAGAAACTGTTTCAAGATACATCAGCTACAAAAATAACAATTCCGATCACTGTAGAATTACAAGGAAAAGTATCTTGCAGAATCATTATTTGTTAAAGTTTAAAACTATGACAAATCCCAAAAAAAAAAAAAAAAGGAATACTAAAATTTGAGATCCCTCAAGTTGAAATAACAAGAAGTCAGATCACGAGAATCTAGCTTGTAACAACACCATAGTACTGTTATCGTCCTGCCAAAGCGTACACAACAATTGATGATTGAAGATCCCGGTCTACCTTGAAGTGTGCATGAAAAAACCTCCTTAACTGCCAAGCAAAACAAGCCTAATTAAGTTGGGCAAAAAAAAGTTGCCACTACTTAAAGTGAATGAAAACCAACTAATAAGCATATACCTCTCTAAAAGAATGTGAAACTAGAAATTCTCTCAATTTCCTTTCTTGTGAATCAAATAATACTATGTGACTAGGTAAAGACAACCCCCCCCCCCACCCCCCCCCAACCAAACAACCATTGTGCCTCCCCCGCCAATTGGGCAAAAAAAGTTGCCACTACTTAAAGTGAATGAAAACCAACTAATAAGCATATACCTCTCTAAAAGAATGTGAAACTAGAAATTCTCTCAATTTCCTTTCTTGTGAATCAAATAATACTATGTGACTAGGTAAAGACCAATTCTTTGCCAAATCGGCTACAAACTGAACTGGGTCCATCATGAAGCGGTCCGACTCATCTAAGTCTCCCTTCTCTGCACTGTGATAATAAATGCCAACAGCTACATCAGAGATACATGCGTATCGATATAACAAGAATGAATAGCACCATAAGCATCATTAAGAGAGAGAATGTAGCATCATAGAAATTATAAACTAGGATAAATATCATGGTCCTCACCCTGGAGAGCAATCCAAGAAACGCATGGGAAGGTTGTGATGTAGGCTGGAGTAGTAAGGTGTGGCATGACAGGGCACTAAGAAAAGGATACTCTTCACTTTCTCATCAAGAGCCTCTTTGGATAAAAAGTTCATAACATCTTCACTTCCTCTCTGTCTGGCATATTTGCAAGTGAGAATCAACTAAAATAAATGGACAAGAAAAACAGAAGTAGCCCTCGTAGTTATGGAATTTATATTGCTTCATCTCATGGACTTGTACCTCATCTTTTCAGGGCAAAAAGAAGATGAAAAGAACCATGTATAGCATTAAAACAGGTTACGGCACTTCGAGAAACAACAGAAAGTTAGATCCATGCCTGTCAAGCCAAGCTACCCACCTGATGAACTAAACTCATATATAATGCCATTGGGAGATTGCTTGCAAGAAGAAAAAATAGAGCCCACCGCAGTCTTGAAGGACATCTAACATGGAAATTCAATGGTCTTTTCCTTTTACCATTTGAAGAATGAGGAGTTTCCATTGCAGCTAATGAATAACCAGAAAACATCAAAGCTAGAGGAAGCACAGGAAGGACAAACCTGCAACTCCAATATAATTAGGGGAAAACATGAAATAAAGCTAAAAGAATCATAATGCTGTTAACGATAAACTTCAGTGATCAATGATGTATCCCTTTCCCAAAAGAAGGGGGGGGAAGGATATATTTGCAACACATATGAGCATCACTTGATTTAAATTCATAAGAGTTACCTGAATTCTTTGTGACCAAGCACACTGTAAAGTCCTAAAACCCATGCAATCAGACCAGAAAGCTTCCATTCTTTAGATTGAATGAATCCAGCTACAGTAAATGGCACAAATGTGAAGAGCATGACGGGAAAGCCCTGGGTGAAGTACCAATGCCACTTGTGTGTCCCATAATAGTCCCCACCCGAAGAGAGAAAGTTGAACTTTAGAAAATTAAGAGGAACCAAGACCCATGACCCATACATCAACCGATCCAATAAACATGTGAGTGCTAGCACCAAGAACCTGATCCCAAATCTTAATTGTGTGAGAGAGACAATCTGACTATGAGAAACATCCATCCACAATGATCCAACATTGAATGAAACGACACTACACAATGCAACAGCAAGTTCATCCAATCCAACATGAATACCAACATTTTACAATCATATATGTATTTCAGTACCACCAAAACAGTTGAAACAGTGTTGTTAAGATGTGTGCCTCATTACCCTGTGCTGCACTAACTAACAAAGGCAGGAACCTATGTTTGCCTCTGTTTGCATTTTGCACACTTGTGTGTCTTCGGACATATTTGTAATTGGGCTTCTCTACTCTAGTAAACAACAAAATCTACTTGTGTTCAACGCTGCAGGGATTACTCCAAGTCCAGTAGAACAAATAGCTCTTGCTCTAGTGTTTTGCAAATTTTGTGGCCTTTAGAGCTTACACTTTTTATCTTGCACATCAATTATACACTAAATAACTTAGGCTTGTTACTTTCTGGATTTAAATTCTTCTTGTCACTAATTCCTCACAATTTTGGATATATTGCTTTAAGTTAATTTATAATATATTTGTCATTTTAAGGGAAGTTTTAGATCTGGGGGTGCTGGACCAGTCTGGGGCACTAATAATATGCCACATCTTGCACATTCAAAGGATCGGGACTTATATATGAGTGGCATGGCCTCACATTCAAGACAATCAGATGGCTTTTAACAATCTGATTATAAGTGTTACTCTGCCAAAAATTTTGAAAGAACATTTAAATGATTCTTGACCATCCAAAGGAATTATGTTGGAATATTAATAATGCTGAATTTTGTTCCATCTGTTCTTTCAGATGGGACTTGCCTAAATCGAGTTCTTGATCTTCTGCCATTGAAGACATGGCAAACTATAGGAGCAACAGCCCCATAGAATGGTCAGAGAAGACAGACCTGAGATTTTGCATTTATCATGTCTGGTTGGCCAGAAAGCTAAAGAGATTCAATGGGGAAGAAGAATATTTTAATGGGGCCTATTTGATATTGAAATTTTCCTATGGTTCATTTGAGGAGAGAGAGAGAGAGAGAGAGAGAAAACAAAAAATTCTTTAGTTGCCTTTTAACTCTCCTTTGGATTCTTTGAAAATCTGGCCAAAATGGAAATTACTTTGTCAGAGAATCCTCTTTATGCATGTGGTCCCACAACTAGAATCATTTTCAAAAACTCATATACAATGAACCATCCAATCACAATGCTAAAACCATAGACTGAAATCTTAGCGAAATCTCGAATTTCTCGAACTGATCAAGACGAGATTCAATATGAAATCAAGTCTCGACCAGTTCTCGATCGAAATATCGATTGTTTCGAACAACTCAATGGTTCTTGGTCCAACTCAATGGTTTCAGTTGGACCATGAACCAAACAGTTTATAAAAGACCAGTTCTCGAGACTCTCGGTCGAAATTTCAACCGAGACCACTTTCTCTCCTGTTTCGGTACTTAGAAGAAAAATAGCACCTAATAGGTGGTTTTTTAATCATCATTCCACACTACTGGGGGACCTTTCTAGGAGCTGGAGATCATTGCTACATCACCGATTCAAGCATTTGAGTAAAGATTTTAACAGATTCAACTATTTAAGTTAAGAAAGTTTCCCAAAACTTGAATTTGTGTAAAAACAAGATCAATACTTGTTAGTTGGGCATCAGTTTTTTATATGTTAAGACACGTGAGCCCGATCTAGGAGCTCATGGTGTCAGATTTCGAAGGATAATTGTATGAATTACCATTGTATGGCCTACTTATTGAGTTGTTTGACAATTAAGCACCATTATGTTTCTTCATCTCCCAGTACATAATTTTATTATCCCATTTAGCAATTTTTTTTTTATTTTTTACTAGGGTAACATTGGGTTGAATAGCCAATATTACCCTAGTTTTATAACAGAACTCAACATATACTGCCAAACAAGGATGTAAACCCAAACAACGACAATGTGTGATTATTTTTATAATTTTATGGTTTAAATGTGTTTAAGTATGCTAAAAGAGGGTTTCATTGGAGTATAAATCCTTAAAATGGCTATTTGAGCTCCGAGAAACATTTTAAACTTTTGCGGGAAAAAATAGTGTTTCAGCGAGATCTCGACCGAAATCTCGAAAATCTCAGTTTTCGACCGAGAACCGAGATTTATAACTATGGCTAAAACAAAACAATTAAAAGAGAAGTAGCCAATATTGTTCATACAATTCCCAACAACTCTTATCTGTTCGAACATAGTAATAGTCGACTGACCATAACCTTAAGTGGACTATGCATTAGTTTTAAAGTGTTTAAAATATGGGGTAAAATATATTATGGGAAAATGATGTACATGCTAGCGCTGTGTAATGGAATCTTAGATGCTAGCCCTTTTGACCGTTGGATCTTCTTTTCCTCATTTCAACAGTTCAACTATTCAATCAGTTTGGTGCTGTTAATCCTTTTCTGCACCGCAGCTGCACGCTCTCTCTTCTCTCCCGCTCATCACTGCAACCCACTGACTGTTGCATCTCCCTCCTCCCTCCCCCTCCCACCTCCCATCGACATCGTGGCTGTAACCTCCACTCTCTCTCCCTTCCACTTCCAACTCTCCACTCCCTCTCCAGTTGTAACCTTACCATCTCTCCCTGCTCGCCACTGCAAATGGCACCATCATTCCCTGCCCGCGGCTGCAACCCACTGACAGCTGAGGAGAAGGAAGTCAAATTCTCCATTGGCAGGTTCGATGGTGGACTTAGTTGTAGATAACTCTCCAGAAACTCCCACTAGAAAGATCAAATTTTAACTGAGCAATTAGCTATGGAGGAAGAAAATAAAAATCTCAAGAAAAAAGGATGAAGCCCTCAAATCCTCCATGTTATGAAATGCGAGCCCGTCTAACAATCATTGCTCTGTTCAGAATACTTGAATTTGTTTTATTAAACACTACAACCCCATCTATCCTGCTTTTTCCAGTCTCTCCAGATGCTGCGAAAGAATATGGAAGCTCATACAGAAATTTTGAAACCATTCCATCTCCATTTCTCTCAGATCTCATGGAATCCTTCTATTCTTTCTTTGACTGAACTTGAACGGGTCGATTCTGGAGCTCTCCGTGGTTGCAGACGTATCCATTGTTCAGGGAATTAAATCTGGTAATCTCAATCATGGCTGTTGAGAATATTACGTATTTCATTTTTTGTCTAGTGTACTACCTGTATTGTACAATTGTACTACCTGTACTACCCTCATTGTACTACCTGTACTACCTCTTTCTTTCTTTGGATTCATTCTCACATTATAAATAAGAGGACATCTGTCTATTACAGACAAGTCATTCTATCATTCAACATGGTATCAGAGCCAAGTTAGCTCTACCGCCAGATCCCTCCACCGCCTCACCACCGCCGCCGCCAACCTACCACCGCCGACCACCAACTTTCCTTCTTTTATTTTCTTTTTCTTTTGTTTTTTTTTTCTCTCCCCACTAGGGGCAGCAACCAAAGAGGGAATCATACAATGATATAGGTACTGCCCTTCTTTTTATCCCTCATTACGGATCATTTTTTTATTCTCTTTATTGGAAATCAATTTTTTTTTATCAGTCTGGATATTAATAATATGGTTCAGTCTGGTTGGATATCTACGAGTTTCTGAGTTTACCCCAATAAACAAAAAAGTGGGTGCAAACCAGAATTGATTTCCATATATTATGTTGCACATGGGACAAGTTAGGATATCTGACAAGTGATATTTCTACTTTGATCTCCATATATTGTGCTATAACCAAACAGGGAGGTTGTTCATATTGTTTTTGGGTGTTTGTTCTTGAATACATAACTCAAGGATGACATCTGAAGTAACCTCTTCTGGGATAGAGAGTTTTAAAATAGACAATCTCACTATTCCCACTAATACCACTAAACTTGATGGTGGTAATTACCTAATGTGGTCTCGGACCACCCAACTCTCAATTACAGCTCGGGGATTATCGGGATATCTCACCGGCACCAAGGAAAAACCTCTGACCAAGGACATTGTTTTGGAGAAATGGCATGCTGAAAATTCATTGGTAATGCAATATCTCCTCAATTCCATGCAACCCATTATAGCCGAGGGCTATTTGTTATTGGATACTGCTGCACAAATTTGGAAGTCTGCTAAGGACAACTATTCCCAAGTTGGAAATGCTGCTTTAATTTATGCCATTCAAAAAGTGTTCATGAAACTATCCAAAAAGAATTGACTGTATCCCAATATTATACTAAGTTGAGGAGTTATTGGCAAACAATTGATTTTTATGATTCTATTCATGCTAAATGTGAAGAAGATGCTACCCTATTTCACAAAAGGGAAGAGAAATACAGGGTTTATACTTTTCTGGCAAGACTAAATGTGGAGCTTGATCCTATTCGCTCACAGATTCTCAGCAGGGACCCTTTCCCCACCCTCGAACAGGCTTATTTCATAGTTCAGTTAAAGGACCAACGACGAATAACAATGTTGTCCCCTTCTGTTTTGGATAGGTCTGCTCTCCAGACAAATACTCAGACATACAAGAATCCTCCTGTTTCCCGTGATGCTATCAAATGTGAGTATTGTAGCAAGCTTTGGCACACCAAAGACACATGCTGGAAACTTCATGGCAAACCGGCAAATTTTGAAACAAAACGCCGGGAAAAAGGTATGCACAAGGAAAAGTCCTCCCACACACCTCAGGCACATCAAACTGAAGCAAGTCCTCCTATTGGTCTTCTGCCACAACTCTCTGCACAAGAACTTCAGACTCTCCGGCATCTCCTTCGACTACCTCCTGCGACTTCAAATCAATCATCCACATCTGCATCTACTAATCCAGATTCTTTTTTTGTTCAGTCAGGTATTTCCCATGATGGTCATTGTACTTTTTCTATCTCTAGCCCTTGGTTATAGATACTGGAGCTACTGACCACATGACTGGTTCGTCTGAGTCTTTTTATTTATACTCTCCTTCTTCTGGACATAATACTGTGAAGGTCGCTGATGGATCCCTCTCTCCTATATCTGGAATTGGATCCATCCACTGTTCTTCCTCCCTTGATTTGAATTCCGTTCTACATGTTCCTAATTTATCCACAAATTTACTCTCCATTAGTAGTCTTACAAAATCTCAAAATTGTAAAGTAACATTTTTTCCTACCTATTGTGTGATTCAGGATCTGGAGAACGGGAAGACGATTGGATATGGTAGTGTGCATGGTGGCTTGTACTTGCTTGACAATGGTCGTTCAGCACCTTCCTCCCATTCCGCAGTCAGTACCCTTCAGCAGTGGCACCGCCGTTTTGGGCATCTCTCTTCTGCTGTTCTATCTCATTTTTTTTTTAAATTATTTAAACAATGTAATAAAGACGAGTTATTATGTGAGGCTTGTGTTTTGGCCAAACAGGCTCGTATTTCTTATTTACCTTCTGCTTCAAGAAGTCCTTGTATCTTTGATTTAGTCCATTCTGATGTTTGGGGTCCAACACGGACTACCTCTATTTCTAGTCATAGGTGGTTTGTAACCTTTACTGATTGTCACACTCGTACTACATGGGTCTATCTGATGCGTCAAAAAAATGAGGTTTTTGCATGCTTCCGCCATTTCCACAATATGATCAAGACGCAGTTTCAAACTCAGTTGAAGATGCTCCGTAGTGATAATGGTAAGGAATGTCTTCAAGGATTTTTTCAGCAATACTTGGCTAATAACGGGATAATTCATCAGACAAGTTGTGTGGACATTCCTGCTCAGAATAGAGTGGCTGAAAGAAAGAACCGCCAGTTACTCGAAACAGCTAGAGCACTAATGTTTGAGAGACATGTTCCCGCTCAATACTGGAGTGATGCTATCCTCACTACAACATCCCTGATCAACCGCCTTCCTTCTCGAGTTTTAGACAACAAGGCTCCCTTGGACATCTTACGTGGAAATTCTGATTTTGTTCTTCCTCCTAGAGTCTTTGGTTGTCCTTGTTATGCTCGTAACCATCGTTCCCTTGGCAAGCATGATCCACGTGGATTAAAGTGCATATTTTTAGGGTATTTTGCAACACAGAAAGGATACAAGTGTTATCATCCTCCCTCTCGTCAGGTCCTTGTTAGTAGAGATGTCATTTTTCATGAGCATCTCTCCTATTATCAGGCTCCTTTTCAGGGGGAGACACAGACAGTTGAAGATGCACCTGATATCCCTAATGTACTTATACCAAATATACCTGATGTACCAGAAATAGTCCAAGAACAAGTGCTCGATACAACTGCACCATCCAAGCATCCTACCACCAAGCCACCTCTGTAAGTTTATAGCCGAGCCAAAGACAAGCAAGGAAAGGCCACTACCACTCTTGCACATGTCCCTTCGCTAGCCCTGGATCCAGAAACTAAGTCTACTGAGCCTTCTTCTGGTAAGGAACTTACTCCTTCTGATCTTAATCTTCCAATTGTACTTCGAAAAGGAACTAGGGCCTGCACCCTACATCCTATTTCCAATTATGTTTCCTATGACTCCCTTTCCCCTTCTTTCCGTGTTTTTGTGTCTTCGCTCTCTTCTGTGTCTGTTCTTCAAAAATGGCAGGATGCAATTATGGATGAAAGGTGGAAAGCTGCAATGGTGGAAGAAATGAGGGCTCTGAAGAAAAATGGTACATGAGATCTTGTTCCACTTCCTGCAGGATCAAGGTCAGTAGGATGCAAGTGGATCTTTATAGTGAAACAAAAACCCGATGGGACTATTATTCGGTCAAGGCTAGATTGGTTGCACGGGGATTTACTCAAACATATGAGATTGACTACTAAGAAACCTTCGCTCCAGTGGCCAAAATGACTACCATCAGGGTTTTACTGTCCTGTGCTGTACATCACAACTGGGACTTGCAACAGTTAGATGTAAAAAATGCATTCCTTCATGGAGAACTTACTGAAGATGTCTCTATGGACTGCCCACCGGGTTTCACAGATGATAAAAGCCAAGGAAAAGTTTGCAAGTTGAAACAATCTCTTTATGGTCTAAAACAATTCCCTAGAGTATGGTTTGGAAGATTTAATAAAGCTATGGTAGCATTTGACTATGTTCAAAGCAATGCTGACTATACTTTATTTATAAAACATTCCCCTAACACTTTTACTGCCTTACTTGTATATGTAGATGATATCATCATTGCTGGCAATAACAATGATGAAATCACGAAACTAAAGGCATTTCTAGGGAAGGAGTTTGAGATCAAAGACCTTGGCAAACTTAGGTACTTTCTTAGGATTGAAGTTGCCAGATCTGCAAAAGGCATCTATCTGTCTCAAAGAAAGTATGTTCTTGATCTTCTCTCAGAAACAGGGTTACTTGGGGCTCGACCTTATGATACTCTTCTCGATCCCAATACCAAGCTAAGGGCAAAAGAAGGCACACCAGAAGACAAAGGAAGATATCAGAGACTTGTTGGCAGACTCATATATCTTGCCCACACACGGTCAGATATTGCATTCGCAGTTTGGTAAGCCAGTTTATGCACGACCCATACTCTACACATATGGAGGCTGTCTATCGGATACTGAACTACCTAAAGTCAGCCCCTGGAAGAGGAATCATGTTATCTCCTAATGACCCTTTGAAAATGGAAACATATACCATTTCAGATTCACCAAATAAACAAATCCAGGTGAAGGCTTATACTGATGCAGATTGGGCAGGAAGTCCTGATCGTAAGTCTATCTCTGGTTATTGCATATTCTTGGGTGGCAATCTGGTAACCTGGCGTAGCAAGAAGCAAAATATGGTTGCCCGATCCAATGCAAAAGCAGAATACAGAGCAATGGCGCATGGAATATGCGAACTACTATGGTTACAACCATAGTTGTCAAGGCGTCCCCTAGGCGACGCCTAGGCGTCCCCTAGGCGTCCGGGCGGTTTGTACAGGCGACGCCTAGGCGTCCGGGCGGTTTGTACAGTCCTGGGCGCCAGGGCGCCTTGTGTACATGAGAAAGGCAGTCGCCCAGGCCAGACAGGAACAACATTTATCAGGCAGTACTTATTTATGACTAATATCATTTAAGTAAATGTTTCTTTAATTTACTTAAGATATTATTCATAAATAAGCAAATACCCCCCTATTTGAATCTAATAAAAATAGTCTAAAATTCAAATTCCAAAATGAAAAAAAGTCAACCCCCCTGTTCAAGAACAAAAATCATATTTTTGGGTGCGAGGGCGATTTTCAACTTTTAAATGCTAGGCTTTTTTCTAAATATAAAAATTTTATAAATCTTATTATAATAAATCATCACTAAAAACCAAGAGTGCACCAAAATAATCTTTTGCTTTGATGCCCAAAAAATAATTTACATTCAGACGACTTTAAACAGCATTCCCGTATTCCGAACAAGGTTTGACCGGAGTGTAACTCCTTCATTATAATTTGGATTCAAACAATCTCGGATTTGTTGGAAAGCTGATTATGCTAATCAGCTTTCCAACGAATTCGAGATTGTTTGAATCCGAACTATATTAAAGGAGTTACGCTCCGATCAAATTCGTTAAAAGTACGCAAATGTTAGTCATAAATAATTGTTTACTTAACTCTAGACACAATCCCAGGTCTTAGTGTACATTAGTAAACTTGGGTCCATACCACATATTAATTAAGTTATGTCTTAAATGTTGATTATTTATGTAGAATGTTGCATATATATAAACATTAATATTTTAGAAATAAAAAAAATGTACTGGGAACGCCTTGGTCGCCTAGGCAACGCTTAGGCGGGCGCCTGGGCACCTAGGCACCTAGGAGCCCAGGATGGCCCCAAACGCCTTGGATCGCCTTGTCGCCTTGACAACTATGGTTACAACGACTACTCAAAGATTTGAAGGTTATGTGTAACCAGTCCATGAAATTATTCTGTGATAATCAAGCAGCCATTAGCATTGCTAATAATCCGGTTCAGCATGATAGGACAAAACATGTTGAGGTAGACCGTCACTTCATCAAAGAGAAACTGGATAGTGGACAAATCGAGATTCCGTTTGTCAGATCAGAAGACCAACTAGCAGACATTTTCACCAAAGGTCTACCAGGAAAATCCTTCCATATGATATTGTCCAAGTTGGGCATGCATGATATATATGCACCAACTTGAGGGGGAGTGTTGAGAATATTACGTATTTTATTTTTTGTCTAGATTCATTGTACTACCTGTATTGTACAATTGTACTACCTGTACTACCCTCATTGTACTACCTGTATTGTACTACCTATACTACCTCTTTCTTTCTTTGTATTCATTCTCACATTATAAATAAGAGGACCTCTGTCTATTACAGACAAGTCATTCCATCATTCAACAATAGTGATGCAGCTCTTGGGGAACATTATGCCAAAAATCAGGAGGGGGAGTACAATGGCGGGTTGGGAGGGGAAAATGAACCGCACGGACCCCCTGAAGCGGTGGTGGCTGGTATCCTTTGCAGGTTGGAGGGAATGGGGAGTGGTGGTTGGGAGGCCCTTAGGCATGCATGCATGCAACTGAATAAAATTTGCATATTGAGGAGCTTCAAGAAAGAGAAAGAAAAAACAAAAAAAAACTTTAGGTTTTGCTATGGAGTTTAGAGATGAAAGCATCCCAATGATACGGTAATTGGATTACTATTTATTATTTTTTATATATTTGGATATTGTGGCATGTATGTTATAACCCAGAATTTCCATTCTCCATTTTGGAGGGTTCTTTTCTATCAGTACAATTTCTTTTCAACCCCCCCCCAAAAAAAAAAAAAAATAAATAAAAGAAGAGAGGAAGAAGAAGAACAACAAAAATAGACATCTATTCGGACAGACTTAAGAATGTAAAGATTGAGCAACTTTTTGTTCGGAGATGGTTTCTGTTGGTTATACTTCCTAACTGCATATATAGATTGACCACTACTTGTGACAGTTTGTTCAGTACTTCAGTATACTCCGTATGCTGGTGTATCTAATAAAATCTAACTTTACTGATCACGAAAAAGAGAAAAAGGTTTTTACCCAAGTTCTAAATTCATGAAACAGTTGTCACTCACATTGAGTGACATTCAAGAACATAATAGTTATCAAATTCAGACGTTTTGGCTGAATAAATAGATGACAATGTAATGAAGAATGATACAATGCATTATTATATAATAGCAATTAGGTTCTGCTTCTAAACTTCCATGCTGTGATGATTTTTTACACTAAGAACCCAAAGTATCCAATTGACAGTCAACTGTGCCTAAGGATTCAGTTCAGGCCTATAATGACAAGTGTGTAATTTTCAAGTAATTGCAAGAAAGATAACAATTATAACAACTACTACTTTAATCTTAATCAGGAAAGAAACATAAATCTACACCCAGAGAACAATATTGACAATCATCAATTTGTACAACGAAAAAAAATAATTTTCTGAAACTTAATTTGTGAAATTTATCGGTTTCCAACTCAAGATGCATTGTTACCTACCCTATAGGAACTACCTCAATAAATAGGAATCTCAGTCTATTGCGTGTTTCAACAAGCTCCAACAGGCCAACATACAACCATATGATAGCACTTGTTGGTCGAAGAGCACAGGCTAGTGCTGCTATAGCCAAACCATACTTTCTTGAAGCAACAGAAAGTTGATCAGAACCCTTGATACAGGGCCAATAGTATAGGCTCACAATTGTAAGGACTGCCTCCAAGCTATTTGATAATGTTCGAGTGAAACAGAAAAACATAAACCAGTTTATAAACTGAGAAAAGAGCTGTCTCAGAATTAAGTACGTCACCTTTGTCAATATACCATAAAAAAATTTAAGTTACTTTACCTACTTCAATGTAATAATGCCTCTAGTAAGTTAACCAAGTACATAATGAAAGGATACAGTCCACTGTGCAACACGATCACCAAAAAGAATACGGGAAAGCTTGTACAAGTAGAAATCTCCAACTGAGGAAAATAAGGACTGCAGCATACGTGGAGCCTTCATCTAAAAATCACAGAAGTGAACATGATACAAGGAGTCAAGGAGTGATAAATTATTCAGAAAAGAGAGGGAAAACAAAATTATTCAGGGAAAAGTGCAAAAACATCTTATGTTTGTAGTACTCAGTAATTGGAATAATTCAGGACTGAAGGAAAACATAAAATTTCACAAAAATGGGGGAAAAGTTCTTTTCCTATGTAACATTGCCCACTGACTTGGTCCTTATTGATGTCTAATTCAATTCATAGGCAACATATAGAAAAAGCAAGGTGCTTCTAAATATGCCCAAGATAACAAACAGAGGAACCATGAAGAGAGCACCAAATGTCAACACATTTTTTCAAACTCTTCAACATAGAATAAGAAAATCAAATTTCATACTGTTTCCTTAAATAAATTAGTAGGTGACTATTCTAGTTTAGCATAAAATTGCCCTTCCAGTTTACAAACAGAAGCCAACTGCTCAACCACAAGATCCTAATCTTGTTTGCTCTGAAAAAAACAAGAATTTAATGATGGATTAGGTTCACATCTCGCTCTGGCTGCCCAAAATACAAGGTAGCTGCAGCTACATACTATACTTCATCCCAAACCAAACTTTTCTGATATCAACTATTAAAACAGTGCATTCCCTCTTTACCCCATAACATGGTTTACAATAAAATCTGATCACCAAAGTGGTAAGCCTCTGGAGTGACAACATATAAAATTCATCACTCCACTTTTCTTCTCCTTTTTTTTTTTTTTTTTCTTTTTTGTTTTGGGTGAAGGGGGGTGGGGGGTGTTGGAGAGAGAGAGAGGAGGGGAGTGGCAAAGATGATGGCTATCTTTCCAGTTCAGCCAATAAAGAATTTTTCAAGTTTTTCTGGCCAAAGCATATCAACATAAAATACCTAAAGGCACACAAGTTCCAGCAAGTTATAAATAAAAAGGAATAAATCTTACCATGAACCAAGGGGTATCAAGCTGAAAGAAGGCAAGAACTTTATAAAGAGGTACAAAAACCATTGGATGAAGATAACTACGAATTCCCTTATTCCATTCCCAAGTTAAATGGCCATACCTGTGATCCAATTGAACAAGTCCAAACAAAATTAATGAATTAATTATTAGAAAAGGACATAACGAAGATCAAATAAATAAATAAATAAAAACTCAAAAGGTCTTGATTTGCATCCAGGTTACCCGAAGACTAAGCGATGAGCAACTTCTAAAGCTTGCCAGTGCTCATCTGGGTTGAAATATGTCTGCACCAGCAACGAATTCGCCACTCTGAAAGCCAAACAAATCGCAAAAAGTCTCTTTGATGAAGACAAATCAAAGGTTGAGGCATGACGGGTTTCTTCTTTTGGAGGACAAGAGTTTCCAGTATGATCTTCAGTCAGCACAGTAGCAGTATTGGGTCTCCTTCTCATCATCTCTGACAGAAACCAATCAACAGAACACAGTTAAATGCAAATTCTGAACATCCATCAAGAAGTTGCCTGGATTCTAAGATGCACTAGTCAGACAGATTTGTTTGGTTTAGGGAAAACCCATAGTTTAAAACTGGACCGACCATCAAACGCGGTTCAGTGATGACTGAGAAAGCTAAGCTTGGTCTGCAACTTTGACTAAAGTTCAACCACACAAAATGATAGGGACACAAGAGAGAAGCCCCAAACCTGATTAATCAATCTAATTTGTATTTTAAGAGGCGACATTGATCAGAATCAAAGGAATTTCATAAATGTAATCCTATCCAATTCCATTCCCACCATTATAGGAATTGAAACCTCCACCAAATGAGTAGACTCCTTCTTTAACTCTCATGATTCATTAGAATCTGAAAATGCCGGCTTTGGACAATAAATTTGATCCTAACCCACAAAGTATTTCCCTAATATCATGGAATGTGAAGTTTGAAACTCTCTTGGTGTGAAAAATACAAAATCGACATATAGAGAGAGAGAGAGAGAGAGAGAGAGAGAGAGAGGTCAGAGGAGTGAAACTTGCCTTCTGCGATTCCACAAAGCTACGATTCTCTCTCTCTTTGGGGTCATAAATCACAACCAAACGTTGATAAGAATGACCTCATAATCGATAATAGGATCTTTGACTCTGAAACAAACAAACAAAAATCAATTACCCAAAAAAAAAACAAACAAACAAAATCCATTAGAGCCTAGGTTTCTAGAGAATTACAACTAGAAAGAGAGGTGTAGAGAGATAGAGAGAGAGAGAGGGGGGGTTTTACCTAAACCTGAACGTAGTTACCGGATTCAAAGGCTCAGTCTGCTAGTGTGAGTAGAAGGGAGGGAATGGTTGTTGCTTGATAGCTGGAGTTGTATCACCCTACGCCAGAGAGTGATCGGGCATCGCCGGGTGGCCGGATTTGAGTCGCAGTAGCTGTCGGACGGTTGTAAGGTTCTTTGAGGAGGGAGATCAGAGATGGGGATGAAGACAGGAAGAACAGGTTACAGGGAAGCATGGAATTTGGAAAACCGAGTCTGAGACTCAGAAGGTAATTTGATTTATAATGCGTTTTTACAATTTTGCCCCTATTTAAGCATAAATTACTAAAAATATGGGGAAAAATTTCTCCCACCGCTTCTCTGAAAATCCAAAACGCAATCACTCTCAATTTGACTCAAAATGTCTCTCACTCTCACTTAAAGATTTTATCAAAAATCTGTACTCAAATTTAATTTAAAGAAATATATTAAAAAATATGTTCTTCAACTCGCCAGAAACTGCAGCTGCTCCCTGTTCTTCAACTCGAGATACCTTAAATTGCAGAGACCATTAATCACAGGTATCTGCTTTCCTTCTCTCTTTCTCTTTCTCTTTACCTCTGCCTAATCTTTTCTACTGTAGCTAATTTTTTTTTTTTTTTTTTTTG
The DNA here is from genome assembly GCA_028583415.1 of Protea cynaroides. Classification (NCBI taxonomy): domain Eukaryota; kingdom Viridiplantae; phylum Streptophyta; class Magnoliopsida; order Proteales; family Proteaceae; genus Protea; species Protea cynaroides. Next base: position 16,380,029 of record CM053273.1, read on the forward strand.
TTCGTGGGTTAAAAAAATTCTTGAATTTTGGCAAGTTTCACATCAGATCTTGCAATCTCTACGATTCTGTTCTCTGAAATCTCTGTTCGTATTTCATCAGTTTTCCTTCAAAATTTTCTCTGCAAATCTATTTCTGACAGAAAAGTACTCATTCAAATTGTTCTCTGTTGTTCGGTTTTACTTTTGTTGAGTCTATTTTCAGTTTGTCCTAATATTGTTCTTCATAGTCGGATTCTTCAGATACCCAAGACAGTAACAGTCGGACTCCGGCGAGTTGAAGAACAGGGGGCAGCAGCGGGCGGACTCCGGCGAGTTGAAGAACAGGGAGCAGCGGCGGGTGGACTCTGGCGAGTTGAATAACAGGGAGCAGCGGTAGAATAATAAGGAAAACGGCAAAAAAATTCCAAAGGGATAAGTTTTGGGGAGTTTTTCATTGAGGTACGAGGAAAAGACCATTGTTCAATCTGTTTCTTTCAAGGAAGAGAGCAACATCATCTCCGATCTTGCAGATCCAAAGAAGAAAGCCCTCGAAGAGTTGAAGCAGCTCATCCAGGAAGCCCTTAACAAACACGAGTTCACCGCTCCTCCACCGCCTCCAGCTGCACCAAAGGAGGAAGAGAAGAAGACCGAGACTGAAGAAGCCCCTGCCCCTGCTGAGGAAAAGGTAGCTGCTGAAGAAGCGTCGGCGCTGGTGGTGACGGAAGAGCCCCCGAAGGTGGAGACCAGTGGAGTTGTAGAGCTGGCGCTGGCCCCGGAAGTGGTTGAGGAAAAGAAAGAAGGACCAGCACCAGCACCAGAACCAGAAGCTGAGGCATCAATCGCTGCGGTGGTTACAGAGGAGGTGGTCCAGAAGGTAACCTCTGTAGATGACGATGGGACTAAGACTGTTGAGGCCAACGAAGAGACCATCGTAGTTGTCTCCGCTACTGCAGCTTCGACTGCGGAACTTGCACGGGTGGAGAAGGACGCGGAGGATGAAGCAGTCACCGCTGCACCTGCTGAGACGAAAAAGGAAGAGATAACCGACGCCGCTGCACCACCACCACCGCCACCAGAGGAGATGTCAATGGGGAGTCCCTCTGCTTGCCGACGAGCGGAGAGATGCCGTTCTTCTGAAGTTCCTCCGAGAGTTGAAGTTGAAGGACTCTTTTTCCTAGTAAATTAAAATTTGTTTTTTTAATTTTTAAATTAAATTCGATTACAAATTTGATAAAATCTCAAGGAAATATGAGGGTGTAATTGTCTAAAAAAATATTAAAAAATATTTGTAATGATAAATATCATCACCAAATTGAGGAGGAGATATTATTTTCAAAGAAGGGAAGTGGGAGACATTTTGAGTCAAGTTGGGATGGTTGTTTTTTAAAGATTCTTAGATGGGAGGTGGGTGAAATTTTTCCAATTCTATTGGCCATAACACTCCTATTTCAGGTCCCTACTAGTAATTGGACCGAGCCCGACCAGTGAAGCCCAAAACTCTATCGATCCAATTATTTAATGTGCCAGTTTAAATGGGATCAATTATTTTTGTTGGAATTAGTCAGGATCAATTATTAAATGGACGTTCACGGTGTAAAGGTGCACTCCAACTGAATATATTTTTAAAGTTTAAACTTATACAATCCTAAAACTAAAAACCTAAAACTTTAAAACATCTCTTACTTTCTTTCATTTTTTGATCTTTCACTTGTTGTTTTTGTCATCTTCTTCATCTACATGGGTGATTAGAAGCTTACAATCACACAAGAAAGAATCTAAACTACAATATGATAATAATTATGGGTTCGAAACTCAATAAGAGTCCTTTTCCATTTTACAGTAAAGTATCTATAATCGATTTGGTATTAATCTGTTTAAAGCTCGTTTAGCATGAGCTTGATTATGGATCATAAACCAACCGATGGAATGTAAATATATCCATAACTTGCTTTCGAGCCCGAATAACTAAAGAGATGATCACATGTAATATGCCCTTTCTTCCTCACCTAAAAGGGCACCGACGAGGATTGAGAATCCATCGCTTGCACACCTCCTTCTGTAACCAGGGATGGAAAAGAAAGAAAAAAAAAAAAAAAAAAAAAGGAAAGATGAATGGAAAAAAGATATACATAAACATATCATTATTTTTATTTTATATTTTTTTTATTTTCCTAGCATCCAAACATAGCATTCAAATTATCCTTTTGAGGGGGAGGGGGAGGGGGAGGTTGGTTAGGCCTGTTTAATAAAACTTCTGCTCAGGATTCCAGTTCAGAATTTAAATTCTACTTCAGGCTACTCTAGGATTATTTGGGAATAAAAACATATTTGATAATACATTTTTTGTAATGAATTCCAGAGTATCTTTGGGACAAAAACATATTTGATAAACACTATCTCCCTAATCGAAGTCTAGAAAGACGGTGGTGGTAGTGGTGAGTGATGGGTGATGGATGGTGGTGGTGATGGGAGGTGGCGGTAGTGGCCAGTGGTGGGTGGTGGCGGTGGTGTTGGGTGGTGGTGGCGATGGTGGTGGTGGGTGGCTGGTGGTAGGTGGTGGTGGTTGTGGTGGTGGTGGTGGTGGTGGCGGCGGTGATGGTGGTCAAGTGAGAGTCAAGTGAGAGTCAGACTCTTTTTTTACCTTTCAAAAACTTGTTCCAACACGTTGGAGGAAGTATTAGTTATTCCAAAATTTTGAATTCTGGAGCCATTTTGAATCCAGTTCACTCTGTAGGAGTTCGAATCCAATCGGGGTTATCAAACGCACTTCTATTCCAAAATGACTCCCTAGGAGTCAGAATCCATAGAATCTAGAATCTGAAGTTCTATCAAATAGACCCTAAAGTGGCAAGAATCTACAAAATTGCATGTGACAATAAAAAAAATTAATTTTTTATTTTGGGTAAATAGAGCCCCAAGGACAATAAAAAAAATGTAATTCCCACATGGTAATTCCCAAAATTTTGAGGATAGGTTGATTCTAAAATTTCTTGTCAATTGAAATTGGTTAGGTGACAAAACAAACAAACCACTAAAAATCTAAGGTTAAGAAAAAACAAAGGTGCACAAGAAAACAAAGGTGCACAAGACTATGAGAGTGCGCATGGATGGACATTATAGGGGCAGGGGTGTCAACGGGTTGGTTTTGGTCCAGGTCAAATTGGTGTCAGATTTTATGGAGCCTGATCAAAATATGCTTATTAAGAGGATTAGGTTGAGTTGGTTGCACTATGCACATTAACTAACGGACTAGTCTGGTATTGGTTTGTTATCGGTCTAACTTCTAGTCGGTTCAGTTTTGGATCTATTCACTGGCCTGGTTAAAGATATCATCTTACTTTGTATTGATGGGATTGACCACCATATATCCAAATCCCTAACATTCGGTTTAATTTGGGCTAGAATGAAGTTCGGTTCAAGCTCTATCGGTTAGGGCTTGGTCGGTTTGTCTTAATGGTTCGATTTTTGGTTAGTTCGGACAGGATTAGGACCGAGATGTATTATAACAAACTAATCCACAAAACATGTCCACTATCAATTCAGTTCGATTTAGTTTCGATTTAATTCGAGTTAGATTATCTGGACTATCAATTCGGTCTCAAATTGACCTCGGGGATGCGCTATTAGATGAAGGTAAAACTATTAAAGTTGATATTGAAATTGATACGCAGCGAATCAAGGCCTTCAACTATCAGATCCAAATCGTCTCTTGTTGAAGCATCAACAGGATGCTCGGCTGAGTTGTCTCGATGAAAGACATATATCCTATCTTTAATACGACGGTGATCAAAGGACCCGTCGCAGGAGATCAACTTGTAAGCGATCAGCAGGCGATCAAAGGACCTTTTTGAAAACATGTTAGCCCACGATTTCAACTTCGAGGAGAAACAAGGATTTGAAGATAGCTCTGCAACTGCAAATCCAGCCTCTTCTTCTCCTCCGAAGTAGAAGTATTTGTTGTTAGGTGCAATTTCTAAAGATTACCTACTTCGGGAAAGTATTGAATCTTGAATTCTGCTTTTCGATCCCACGGGAAACAATGAATCAGTTGGAAGTTGGAACTAACATCGAATAGGCCTACCTTGATTGTTCACAACCTGAATAACCATCCAACACATTAGGATGCATCGGCATGCATGTCGAACATTTCAGGCCGTTCGATGGACAACAAGTGCAATTGAGCAAGAAGAGAGGATCCAGGTCCCTCTCAGGCACTATCTACATTAAGAAAGTGGAATCATCGTCTACTGCAAGAATACGCATATCGTTCCGAATATCACTGCATATAAGGGTATTAATCGATATGTAATTCAGTATGGTTTCGGTACGATACCCAAAAAAAAAAACTTACCATTATTGTACTAACTAGGAATATAATATTAAAACTTGAACCATTACCATATAGGTTGGTACGATTTTTAGCGGATACGGTATGTGATTTTCATATGGTAAGATGACGGTTCGGATTCATTATGAGCTTCAGTTTCTAACTGAATACGAGATATAGTTCTAATTCGATGTCATCTTAATTTTTTTAAAGACACAACATATCATAAAAAAAAAATTATATGATTTGTGCCACTTGAACACTTTTCATTTTTAAAATATTAGTTTTTAATTGGTATACATTATAGAAGTATGTATTGTTAGTATACCAATACAATGCTATATAATACTATATAAGAATACGATATAAAACCTGAACCATTATTGTACCGGATAGAATACAGTACAATGCCACATGGGTACTGGTATATATATTGATCCATTCTGGAATCTGGATTGACCATCTAGTGTATAGACCGTATATAAGATGATGAGTTGGTGAGGTGGATCTCACATATTTTGACTAAAAAATCTCTGATCCACATAGTCTCCTCCCTGAGATTCGGGAGGAGGAGCTGCGATCCCATTGGATGGTCGTCACGTGGAGGTCGGATGCCACTTGGAGGTCGGATTACCACGTGGAGGTCGGATAATTCGACCTCTACGTGACGACCATCCAATGGGATCGCCGCCCGGCCTCTCGAATCTGAGGGAGGACACGATTTGAATCCAAAAATCCCAAGAGCCCAATTTCCAATTTTCAAAACAGAAATGGAATATACACCGTCAGCACACACCCTAGTTGTACACAGTACACTTGTACTTCGTACTTTCACCACTTTGAGTTCCAAGAACCAAATAAAATAGGCCATGTGTTTCTTGCAGGCAGCCATTCACCAATAAAAAACAACCCCCAACGTGTCATAATTTAAAAATATTTTAATTTAGTCTATTCCAATCCAACGGCTTATGACTTTGGGAACCCATTTTCATCATAAGAGTCTTATCTCAGATTCCAATCCAACGGCATCTAGCATCTGAACACATCCTATGGCATCCCGTATCGGTTTCCATTCCAATTCAGTCATCCCTTCGTATATCAGTATCGGTTCCAATACCTAAAACCATGGACGATGAGGGGTGATGATTTTCAAGCTATTTACAACATTACCACTGTGGAGTAAGGTAGGCCTGCAATAATCTAACAAGATAAGGTCTGTAACCTATAAACACAAGAGTAAAAAAAAAAAAATGCTAAAATGCACACATGCGTACGTGCAGAGGATTAATGAATCCTCCAGTTTTCTTACGTAGAGGGCTTCAAGCTACCAAGTCTTCCTTGGTGGGGGAATGAGTAGTCACATCTAAAAGGTAGTGATGATGAAAACAGAGTGAGGGAAAAGTAGAGAGGAAAATTCAAGACTGCAACTTTCTTGCACAAGAAAGGGATAGTGTGGGGCACTGTCACATCTATTATGATTCTCTGTCAACCCTGAGAATAATTGCTCATCTCAAAGTCTCCCAAAACAAACACAAGAACAAGTAAAAGAAAAGGTCAAAAAACCCTAGTTATTACTTCCTAGTACCTACTTCCTAGGGCCTGAAATCTGAGTTTAAATACCAACCCAGAAAGGTTTAGGTTCTGTTTTGCTTGGAAAGTTGGTTTAACTGCTCTCTCTCTCTCTCTCTCCCTCCATGAATGCATGGCTGTTGCTTTTGAGGGTCCATGCATGCATACATGATGCATGAGTATTGCTTCCAAGGTTTATCTTCTATACAATGCTTCTATTGTATATGTTCACTTCTTAGTAGAGTTTACTGGATGATCATGTCCATGCTTTTTTGTTCAAGTTCATGTTTGATCAGGACCAATGGTACCAAGGGAGATAGACACATAAAGTGATCATTGTATCATTGGTATATTTTTTTCTTTTCTTGACATCCAAACATAGGCTAGAAAAGACCTCAACAAGGGAGGTGCAAGGATATAGTTGGACCGACGGTCTGGCACTGGTTTTGAACAACCCATTGGTGAGCTGAAGAATACATATTAATGGGCATTTCCATCTTCTTTGCTCCCAAGCATGGTTTTAGTTCATGCCTTCATGATAGGGGAAGGGGCATCGGGCACTCTAAAAACTGTTATGGGATCAGTATCAGTTATGTATAGAACTAATGACAAAGTGACACGTGGCCGATACTAAGTGACATGGCCACCTAAAAAACTATGGATCCATGAATTATGTTGACCCTTGACTTGAATTAGTTGATCATTTAGGGGAGAGTGAAGCTTTTTAACTACCATCTTCAATGAAAGTTTAAAAGGAAACATAAAATTTGTAGGAACTGTGAGGTGACCCTCATATCATTGACTGAAGCTTAAGAAATTAAAGATGAATTATCTATATAAGGAAACATAACTTGAATCATGAATGTCACCAAGTAAAGATGTGATGTTTGCAGATCCTGTCACGAAATTTCAACTGTTCCTCATAAATATTTAATCCCACCCTATACATTAATCCAAATATGAGATGGCTCACAAAATTCTAGAAAACACAGAATAAGATAGGTTTGATGAAAGTCAAATAAGACTTTGCAAGAGTATATCAAAGAGACAGAGGAAGCAGGGGAGGAATGTGATCTTTCACCTTTTCCTCTACTTCTCCCTTAATCTGATAAGGAAAAACTTGAAACTTGGAGCCCAGAAATCTCAGTTTATCGAATTGCGTGAGTGAGAAGGCAAAAGATCTGAAATGAAGTATTTACAGTGAAGATGCTTTTTTTTCTGATGGATGGTTAAGTCACATAACTACACTCTCTTCTATGGTTCTAACCTGTACTTTTCTATCTTCCCTCAAATCAGTCTCTGTTTTTGGACTTAAAATTCTCACTTTTGGGTTACTTCTCTTCTCCAATTTAGGCCGACTTATCAGTCACTTTTTCCTCTGCTTAGCAGCTATACTTCCATTTCGAATGTCATCTCTCTTTCTCTCTCTAGCATTTATTACTTACTCATGCCTCTTTCCTATATAAATGCTCAAACCCTCCTCAATACAGCATCTCCTCTTGCCAATTTCTGTCACTTCACACCACAACAACCATGTCTTTTAGCCTGTTTGTATCTGTCCATTCTTTCTCTTCTTCTTCAACAGTCTCTTTGTTTGATTGCCAAACCGATTTCATGAAATTGGATTGTGCTTTGTGGTTGCTTGCTAAGCTTGAGACATACAAAAAATGGAGGAAGAAACATGAGCAGAATCCATAACTTTGGCGCTATCTTTACTGAGCTTCCCTCTCTCTCTCTCTCTCTCTCTCTCCTCCTCTTTTTTGGTTCACATCTTTAAGGTTTTTTTTTTTTTTTTTTCTTTTCTTGACCTTGCAAGACTTGTTGATGGAAGATGAATTTCATGGCCGCTCTCTACTCCGTTTCGGTCCATGAATCTCATCTTCATCCTTGTCAAACCTCCCATCTTCATTCTCAGCCACTATCCCTCAAGAGCTTGAATAAAATTCAATAAGATGTACTATTGTAAGATGACTTCATTTATTTAGTAGAAAGTAAATGAAGCTTATGGGTTCTCATTTTAGTGCATGTTATTGATTCTGTCAGTATTTATTTTATGCTTCTTCTTCACTGTTTTTCATGCTAACATGACTGTAAGAGAAATCATGCGATATGATTCCAACCCATCTTATTCTTCCTGTTGAAACACTATGAAACAGTACCAATTCAGAATGAATTCCAAGAGTTCAAACAATATCCCTGCCCAAAAGCTCAGTGAGAAATTTCACTTTGTATTACACAGTAGTATATGTTGAAAAGAAACATTCCAGCAAAAGAAGAAAAAATTTTAACACCCAACACCAGTGGCTACACATTGAGTACAGAGAAACAAGACCTACTTTCATGGTGGGAAGCTGATCTTCGTAAGCTTGATCTTGGGCACTTGCACAAGTGCTTCCGCAGGCTACTTTCTGCGGCAGCACAAGGAACTAAGGAAGGACTTGTGTCTGGAGCTCCCATGCAAATTCTTGAGTTGAGCTTCACTGATGGGAAATTTTGGCAGCTGCGGTTCCTGAAAGAGGAGCCCATAGGAGATATACAGGGGCAATGGTAGTCTGACTTGCATAAGGGCGTTGAGATGGAAGTGGGCTTCGGCTCTTCAGCTGAGCAGGCACAAAAGGTCAAGCATAAGCTTGTCCTTGCTATTTCTTTGATTCTTGGGGTGTTTCCTGGAAGCTTGACAAAAGAAACTATGCCATGCCGGCAGAGAGGACATGCAATGGAGCCTGTAGGCCCATTTGTGGCTGTTGAGGTGCTGTTGGTGGAACAGAGATACAATGCACAACCAGTGCAGAACTCATGGCCACAACCTGCAACATGGAAATGAGTATATTTTATGTGATAGTAACTGATCATGCTTGATGATGCATGGCATGAGATAGCCAAAATGGCAATCACAAAATAAAGGAGCAAAATGTATATCAGTGTTTCAAAATACAATACACAAAACAAAAAATTCAGGTTGATTTGATTAGGCTTCATGTTGTAAATATTTTGTTACGGAAACTTCTGTTGGATTTGGAAAAAAAAAAAAAATTCAATGTCTTAAAGCTTGATACACAGGGACCTTGTTTGTTTCTGCCAACTAGTAATCGTCAAATGTGTAAGGAAATGCATGGTTTTAATAGTCGGTATCTGGCTGATTTGTATCGGTTTTGGCCATAGCCGAATCCGATCTGATACCCGATTCTTTCTTATTTTTAGTTATTCTTTAACCAGCATTGGCCACTTGTCAACACACCTTCGGACCCGTACCTGATCTGGATTGATATAGGTATGTGGCTGAAACCTTTTTGACGTCATTTGAGTCAGAAGCTTACTTTGAGAACATTTTCAGGAATCAACCCAGATGTTCCCGGGTGGAGATCGTCTCTTATCGTTCAGCCATCCATCGGATGGGCTGGACTGCATCGGCATACATGCCAACCACCCGAGTGTCTCCTATCGGTCAGCCATCCATCGGACAGGTTGGACTGCATTAGCATGCATGCCAACCACCCCACTCCGGCTGGAGCGACTAGATGAACAGATGTTTGGATGACTTAATTTCATGCATGCAGACCCATTCTGGAATAATTAGTTCTTAATAGAATAGTTTGCAGAACTGAGAGTAGCAGCTGAACAATTTGGGAGGGTTTTTTTTTCTTGCCACCATAGGATTTGCTTCTGTTGTGATTTCTCCAAATGCATGTGTGCCAACCTGGTTAGTGTACTGAGAGTGTACGTACCTTCAGCAGCTACTGTGCATTTCCTCTCCAAACAAACAGCACATGGATCAAGGCATGTGATTACCGACTGATTGTTCCTCCATCCAAATTCTCTACATAAAACAAGTAAATGAAGGAATATAAGTTCACATTTGTGATTCCTGTGTAGTATCAATCCTTCACACATTTCAACCATACGAAGAAACAATTTACTTCACCCCCAGAAGATAGCAATGGGTCAACAAAAGCCAATACTTGATTGAGGTCATCAAAGGTCATAAGCAGGTTTTACAAATCAGAACTTATATCTCATCTCAGCAATATATCACATGAAATTTCATAGAAGTACTGAACCATTCAATTACTTCAATATGGTGAAAAATCCAAATGACAGTGCTACACAAACGTAAGTATATAATACGATGAAGTTACACTTACAACAGTTGAAATATGATTAGACTTCGGAAGTTTTCTAATTTTCTCTAATGAGGCATTTGTTACCTCTTATCCAGATAATTTCCAATACAACAGAAGTGGATATTTGAGATTGCTATGAGGAGTAAAATTACTGATGAGACGAGTTTTAATGGTTTTCTATGAGTGCAGGATTAGTTCATCTGAGTTATTAAATAGGATGAACTTTTTTGCTAAAAAATTTTACAAATTCATTCCAGCTCTTTGGCTGCATGGATAGATCCTTTCCTTAGTCTTAACAAGGAAGGCAGCTTCCACAAAGTCAAGGAAAGAAATGAATGTAAAGGTCAAAACTTACCCCGATCACCCCGTAAGAGTAACGATCCAAACATTGATCCTGAGGTTTACAGAACACCACTAATTAAACTACCATATTGTTTCCTATTAAAAATAAATAAATACTGGATCCCATTTTTTGCAGGTGTTAATCCTTCTCTTGTGAGTCTTAAATATGAACATTCTGAGAATCCAATGCAGCCAATCTGCTCCTTTGGTACAAAGCAATGAGCTCGGAGTCAAGTTGAACCACAATTATAAGGGTCCCGGCAAATCCACTCATCCTAAATGCATGTCAGTGATAGGGTGAATATGTGTTTCTTCCCCAAAATTGTAGCAACCAGAGTCCATTTAGAGAACAGAAAACACGAGTCCCATCCCATTGTTCAATCCAACTTTCAAGATCTTAATAATCACTCACAAGAAGGGCATGAAATAGAGTGAATCAGGATCGGTATCTGGCCTGTATCTGTTTTTACAGGATTTGGATCTTAAGATTAGGTTCATGTTCAAATCCAGGTAGGATCAGGAATGAGTATCTAGGATCTTATCTGGATCTAAAATTTCAGTAACTCTTGATGTATGAATTTATCATATACAAAAGTTATTAAACAAGGCAGAGAAACTAAGTTCTTAACCATTTGGATTTGGGATTGGATATTGATCAATATGAGTTATAAAAGTTTGATCTATTTTGGGTCTCCATTGTGGATCCAGATCTGCAAGTTCCTGACCTGAATGTGACTCATTTCGTGTTCTAATGCCAGCTTGCTAGTTGGTACTCACTAAAATCCAAATCTTTTTCCTTCTTTACCTACTAAACTGCTAATCTGTAGCCTCTAATGCCAGCTTGCTAGTTGGTACTCAGTAAAATCCAAATCTTTTTCCTTCTTTACCTACTAAACTGCTAATCTGTAGCCTCTCCCCCCACACAAACCACCCCCCCCCCCCCCCCCCCCAAAAAAAAAAAAAAAAAAAAAAGCCAATTACCCATTACAGTGCAGCACAATCAGAGGCACACTCACAATGGGAAGAAGAGAGAGAGAGGGGGGTGGGGGAGACTTGGAAGTTGCACTCAAATCTCTCCATAAGTGAAAAATTCAAGCAATGGTCTGGAGAAGAATATATAAATATAATGAAAGATGGTTGGACAAGAAGTTAGAGTAAATTTACCTTGCAATTTTGACAATGCTCATAAGGGGAAGAGAGAGGTATGGAGAAGGAACAATTTGGAGATGGCCTTCTGGCCGTTCACTTAAAATTTGCTCAAGCAAATCTCTATGCCACGAACGAGCAACCATCAAGGGTGTCCATCTTTGAACAAATAAAAGCAGGGCATAATAAGAAGATAATTTCATAATTAGAAGGAAAAAACAGGCATTACTCTTAAGTCTTAAAACTATTATAGGATAATTCATCACAACAAAGAATCAAGAACTGACTACAAAACATGCCATATAAGAAATCTTTAATATATTGCATTAAAATAACATTCTTCCTCTTCCCCTTCCCCTTCCAAACTCCAAGGCTCTCTTTGGTAAAGCTTATATTTATGATTATGAATTATTTATTATAAATAATTTATAAAAAAAAATTATGAATCATACATAATAATCTTTTGATATCACTAAACATAAAGAAGTAATAATAGATTATCACAAGAATGACAAACACCTTCTAACCTATTTATATATTTTAGATTATATCAATTTATTTTAAATATAAATAAGTGCCATAAATCATACCAAATAACTACATATGGCATAATGTATTATATAATTAATTCTATAATACATACCAAAGATAGCCCAAATCACATGCTTGCAGCCTCTGTTGTTACATCCCACTGTTCGGACTATGAATCCTATGATTCAAAGTGAACCAGTGCCAAAATGATTCAAACACCCCTGTTAAATTACTTTCTAGAAGAATCCTTTGAATTTGAATCAATTCTATGACTCAAGCCAAGATAATTCTTGTGATTCATACAGATAGCAATCAAGTCTCCAATTGAGTTGATTCAGTTGAAATATGTAAAAAATGGTCATGTCTAAAGCAGAATTTCATGGTCAGATAAATTCTGTCGAGTTCTTTGCAGAAACAGATTGTTCAGTTATTAAAATCTGGGAATTAGTTCTTACATTCCACTCTTATGCCAATTTTCATTTCTTCATCCATTAATGCCTTACTTATAATTTCCCATTTTTATTAACTGGTTTTACTGCCTTACTGACCTCATAGAGGAAAACTAAGTAGCACTTGTATGCTAAAATAAGAGACGAATATGAAATTTTATGGTGTTACGATTGCATTCTGTATCTTCGATGGCCTAATTTTCTTCAAGTTGTCTCATGTCTGAATATGATGACTTGCACAAAGACTTATAGACATGTTAATTTTCCATATGAATGAAAACCATCCGTACTGCAACTATATGGACAAAAAGATTTTGTGGTGAGATATTTTTATCTACCTGTTCTGGACATTAAATTATAAGCACTATTGCAGGACACTTAGCAAGTGGCACGAGACAATCTAATTCTATATAATCTAGATTAACAAATATCGCGTACGATATTTGAATAAATCTAAAAGCAAGACCTTTTCATCTCCAAGCTTTATGGAACTGTAGCAGTTTAGTACTATAATGTTCAAAATCATTTTAATGTACTTAAATTGATGTTCTGGCAGTTCAATTTAATGGATGAACTAATCTAACAAATAAAGTGTAATTTTTCATACAAATAAATAGAACATTAAAACCCAAAGGGAAACTGTTAAAAAATTCTACTTAAATTTGCTATTCTATGCATAATAAGAACAGAAATTAGGAACCTAAGAAACTGACTATTTGACCGATTGAAAGTTGAAACTATGAAAACATCTTGTGTTAGATAAAATGCAGATTGTAAGTTAAGGAGTTACCCATTTACATTTTCAGCAGTCAGGCTGGCACCCCTGGCAATCAAAACCTGAATAAAAAAATACCCATAAATAATAGGATCATAAGGATGAGATTCCAACAAATATAATTGAAATCCCATTTAGAATCCAGTTACAACATGATGTCAACATACTTGGCAACATTGCAGATTTCCACCACATGCAGCATAATGAAGTGGTGTGCTTCCAGCACCTGCAGGTGGTTACAAGGTGATTTTATAGAAGGCATGATTGCGAACAAGACCAAATAAACTCCTAATGAATGAAAGTCAAAAACTTTAGCATATACTGAGAAATGTTAGCCAGTTGGCATTTTTTTTTTTTTTTGTTAAAAGTTGTAAATGAAGATTAGCATTGCCAGATGGGTTATTATCCTTATATCTCAATTACAACTCTAGATTAAAAATCTACAAATAATCTAGGAAACAACTCCAATGAGTAGTACAATTTGACACATATAGAGAGAAAAACTATGAAGTGCCAAGCAGGAACAACCAAAGGAGTATCATCAAAAGAATGGAATCACATAGGCAACTGTCAAGCTAAATTTCAAGATTTACCATAATGATAGTAACATTGAAACATAAAGCAAATTAAATCAGAATGGTTAGACTTGAAATTCAAGTATTTAAAAGAAAAAGAAATTCATGAAGACTGAAAAACAGGAAAATTGTTGCTTAGATCATCAACCATGACCAAATGACAGAACAAACTGTTGTTGCTGTAACTAAGGAAGAGTAATGATCAGAAATGAACAATAAACACTAGAGAGTATTACCAATCAGATCAATTGTTGTACCATCTTCCACAGTAACTTCCGAAACGCAGGCACCTAAATCTAAGAGCAATTGCACAGTCTCCACATGTGCATTTAGTGATGCCATATGGAGGGCAGTGATACCTCCATCAGCAGATTTATTTATTATTTTGTGGAGGGCACTGGCCAAAAGAAAATGAAACAGAATAAAGTTAAGCAAATCAATAGTTTCCAGAATATCATAAAGAAAAACAGATAGCAATGAGGTATATGTACCCTTCATCAAATCCTTCTGTGCATTCATTTTTAATGGATCTTTTCCTAAGGATATTCCAAACATCAGGAATGCTGGGAATGTAATCCACAAGGAGAAGCCTAATGCATCGGGAATGCCCATTTAACGCAGCAAAATGGAGTGCCATACCACCATTTAGGTAGTCTGCTCTGCGAATCTAAAATTCAATTACCCAAGCATCTTTCAGAGAGTTATCCTGTAAATTTTAAGCCAATTAATTGCTAATGGAATAGAAAATAGTCGGATGAAATAAAAACTTACATTGGCTTTGAAAGTCATCAGAGTCTGAACAACCTCCCAGTGACCTTGTTGACAAGCTTGCATCAAAGCAGTCTGTTCAACAGGATGACTAAATCAATTCTAAATAAGAGTTCAATGTGTTTCAACTTCAAATTTAACTAGTCTAAAAAGTAGGAAGCTGGAAAAGAAATTCAATCTAGCTCAAGAAAAATGAAGTATTAAGGTAAGAGAACACATTCCAGTGAGAAGATTGGATTGGCTTACCTGCCCACGGTAATTCCTGAGATTAATATCGATTCCAGATTCAAGCAAGAGAGAGACAATCTAATACAAGTGAGCCATTGTTGAGAAAACAATTGTAGGACCTGTGATCAAAGATTGAGATTGATATAGATAAAAGACAACTGAGATAGTTAGACAACATTTAGATTACCTCATGGTGGCCATGAGCTGCAGAGTAATGGAGAGGAGAATTCCGAACGCCGAAAGTCGAGTACCTCGCCAGGCGAGGATTATATTCCAACAAGGCCTTGGCTTCCTGAAGATCCCCATCTCTTGCAGCAGAAACCAGGCGCTCCCCAGAAGCAGAGCACCCAAAAGAATTGCCCATGATGCTCAGAAATCTCATGATTTCCACAGATTACAGATTATTATTATAGAAGATTATTGTCTCTTCTCTGTAAAATTCACTTAAGCTTACTAATGGCGCAAGAACCCATATCAAAACCTACTATACCTATAAAAACATTCTTCCATGATCATTAGACATTCAAAAACCAAAAAAAGGAGAAAATCCTCTGCTTATCTCTTTACAATTCCTTCTTCACTGTCAAATTACGAAGAAACTCAATCGAATTCCCAAAATTATATCCAAAAGAATTGGTTATAATGTGAATGAAGCTTCGCTTTTCTCAGGGGAAATGGAAGTAACCCTGTTCTCTCTCTGCACAAAACCGTTAAACTCGAATCAAAACAACAACAACCCATATCAGAATTATACACAAAAAGTTCAATTCGATAAGTGAGAACCATACATACCTTGACAACTTTGAGAAACTCAAGAACAGAAAACCAACAAAACGCCACCCACTTTTTCTTCAAAATCAATTAATTTCCACGGAAAGAAGAAGAACCCACGTCTGAAAATTAAGATCTTCAACACCCATACAAAAATTCGCTTTCGTTTGCAGTTTTCATCAAAACCCTGATCGTAAATGATCCTATAAAAAGATGTTTAATTGAAGGAATTTCTTATTGGAACTCAGAATAAATAAAAGAATTGTATGTAACTGGGGAAATAACATAAAACCAATAAAAATAATAATAAATAACAATGGAAATTTAAAATAAAATAAAAATTTAAAGGATTTGAAGACAATTATTTTAGTTGCAGCTTCCGACCAACAAGTCTGCAAGAAAAACGTGTCTCCATGATTGGGAACCCAGTGAAATGGGCATTAATTTTGTACAAAATTCTTGCCTTTTTTAAATGATGACAAATTTTTTTAATGAACAATTTTAATTTTAATAAATTTATGTGTTTTTATTATTAATTTAATTCATCAAGGCTGTAATGTGAGAAGTTGCTTTTGCGTTCTTGAAAAAAAATGTTGCAATCCACTCTGTTTCAGAGAGATCCAGAGACGGTTTGAAGAGTTACTTCTGTAAAATGTGAAGATAGTTTATACCCGTTAGATTGGTATAAGTTCGTTGGTCGTGGCTTCAGATGAATCCGTCAAATTTTACCCCAAAAAAAAAAAAAATTTAATCCGTCAAATTTTTAATGTCAAATCCGGGTTAGATTGAGTCACGTATTCCAAAACATGTCATGTGAAGGTATTCTCATAGAATCGACAGCTGATAGAGATAAGATATTCCAAATCGATGGTATATGTGTAAAGGTGCATCATGATACGATGTACTCTGGAGTATATCCTAGATTTATTAAAAAAAAAAAAAAAAACTTTGAGAGAGAGAAGAGAATTCTTTCAGATGGCAACACCCTTTTTTTCTTTTTCTTTTTATTAGGTGGACTGATACGATAGTATCATATATTATTTATTAATCTAATAAATGAAGTGGGAGAATTTATTTATAAAAGAAGAGAAAATAATAGATTTTTTTTTCTTCGAGGGATATCTTTGATTATTAAAAATAATTTTTTAATTAACATGTCAAATTTTATGGATCATCTCAAGAGTATCACCTTCTTTAGCCAGATCTTCTAATTTTTTCACAATTGCAATTCATTTTGGGTAAAAGACTGAAGCGGCTCATGAAATTGCATCAATTGAAAACCTTGAATCAACAAGGATTTCATTTCACCTCAAAGAACGTAATCACCTAAAGCCGAACAAAATCTCCGATCAAGAGTATGTGTAAACCAATGATCAAATACAAAGCATCCAAACCTATTTTAAAGAGGGTGCCAACTAGTTCAGTTGCTAAAATCATTCGAGTTTCTTTGCCTTTAACCTTGCACAAAATGTAATTCATCCCTTCACTCTCCTTTACATTGTTGATAAACAAGTGAGGATGCTTTAAGTCACAATTTTGTTTCATTGAAAATCAAAGGGAAGGGAAATGAAAATTTTAAATTTAAAAAGAAATTTTTTATAACTATTACACAACATGATATAAACTATTTAAATTTCTTACTGTATTTAGTTATGATATTTATTAGATGTAAATTTTATTTTACTTTTTAAATGCTAAGGATATAGATGTAAAGTGAAATGTAATTTAATAAATAAATATGAAATGATTTGGAGTTAATTACCCTCCTGAGTATGTGCCTACGCTTGCAAGACAGCATGCAACTATGCTAATATTTGTTTAACTCATACTTACTTTCCAAACTATATAAAATAGAGAGATAATGGCATAATTACCAAATCTGCTCTTCATCAACTATATAAGAATTATGAAATAATTCTTACTTTATTTTTAAAATCACAGTAAGTATATATATATATATATATATACAAATATATATATATATATATATATATATATATATATATATATATATATATATATATATCAGAAATTGAGTCTGGATTCCATGTAATTGCCCTTTTTTTTCTTTTCTTTTTTTGAGGTAATGATCAAGTCTCTTCTTTTATTTCTTTTTCCAATAAAATTATTTTTCCCTTAAAATAATATAATTTTTGTATCAAAACTACAATAACATGTGGAGGCCTTATCAATTGATTGTAATGACAGATTAGAAACAACCTGACACCCATAAAGATGGTGTTCTTCAACCTTTAATTCATTATATTATGTGTAATTCAACCAAAAGAAAAATTATATTATGTGTAATCCTATATGATGTAATAAGTTTGAATAACCGCAACCCTGATCTTTTTTTATTATTTATTATTATTATTATTTTTTGGGTCTTCAAATCCTCTCTTCCCAAGCGTTTAGGAGAAGAGATGACTCCCACCAGCCGATGCCTAACACGTGGATGTCGACTGGATCCGAACCATCCATCCGAGCCTGTATATAAGCCAACACCCCCTGTCGGCTCACCTTATTGGCTTGGATGAAGGGCTCAGATCCAGTTGACATTCATGTGTCGGGCATCTGCTAGTGGGAGTCACCCTCCTCTTGAACCCCTAGGACGAGAGGATTTGGATCCTTTTTTTTGGTAGTCGACCACACTCAAGCATATTATAGTTGGTTGGGAAAATATTAATGAGGGTAGTAACAGATTAGAAAATGGAGCAGGTAAGAATGTTTTAAGTAGTATTTGATATGTATTTTTTAAATAATCTATTCTTAGAATGGGAAACTTATTCTTAAAATAGAATGATAGTGGGTTGAACCGTTAAAGAGCAGTATTCAAATCCTCTCCTGCGGTCCTGCCGTCTGTCAAGGGCCGGATTTCAGTCGGCCCACCCCCAATGTATTGGCAGGCGGTCAGACTGAACCCAGCTCCCTTGGATCGGTGGCAGGAACCTCCTGCCGCAGGAAACGATTTGGATCCTAAAGAGCAAGGCACTCTGTTCTAGAATCAGAAATGTTGAATAGATGAAAGAAGAATGTTCCAGAATACACCCTGTTCTTTAAGTTCTTTAACGTATTCCATTATTGAAGACAATGCATACTAAACACAGTTTTTGTCATTCAAAAATGTTTTGACTGATTCATTTTATTTTATCTCTAGAAAAAGATTTTTTGAATGACTGAGTAGGAGTTACACCAACAGCTCCCTCTCTGTCTCTCTCCTTGACCTTTCTTTTCCTCCACCTACTGGCTGATCCAATGTCATCTACTCCCATTGGTGGACGTAGGCAATAGCGCTGCTAAGAGAACCCTCTCTCTCTCTCTCTCTACATGCTTTTGAAACTTTTCTCAGTTCTACTTGAATTTGTTTTCACAGTGCTCCGTTAGTAGGGAGTCCGGTTCATCTACACTTAAGTGCATCCTCCACATGATCCCATCTCTGTCCACAGGGTGTGAAACCTTCCTCTAGAATATGGATCTCCAACCCCACGGACAAAGATGGGATCACATAAATGATGCACGTAAGTACAGGTGACCATGCCCGATGGTAGGCTAATATGGTGTTGTTCTAGGATACGTGGCAAGTTCTAATTGCCTTAACTTGTAGAATATGTATGAAACCTCATATCCAAGAAATTGTTCTACTTTCTTGTTATATATATATAAAGTTGGCCCCCATTATAACAAGAAAAAGAGAGAAGTTGGGAAAATGACAATCAATTTGTTGTATATTGATGACACTACTTAGCATGAGAGACTATCATCTGTAGGCCCACCTCTTTCTAATCCACTTCCATTTTTTCTTGCTAATAGAAAAATCTAATCCGGTTTGAACCCAGTCTGTTTATTCTTTTGGATGATGAAAGGTGTGGTGTGAACAATGAAAGTTAGGTTGGGATTTTTTTTTTTTATCACCTATTAATGACCCCTAAATGTCACCAATTCAATATGTGAACTACCCTTTTGTTGATATGTAGTTTTGTTTTCTCACCAGGCCCCCTTTTATTGAGATAAAAATCGTCTCCTATCAGTCAGTGGTATGTATCGTGTGCTGGATACACCCCTACGCTCATAGTCACATCCAATGATAATAAAGATAGGGAATTCTTCATTAGGGTGAAGCAAAACTCAGTCCAAGTAGAAAGATCTTAGTAATAAGAGTCAGACCCGTGACCTTCTGCGTGCATACACTGATGCACTCTATTGTAAATTGTCCAACCAATTACGCTAGCAGTGGTCTTCACGGTTTATTAGTTTGATGGTTCTTGCATATTGCTTTAAAACACCATCCATCTATCAAGTGCTCAAAATTATTTTGGATTCAATTTGCCAACCAATAATAAGCATTTGTGTTCCATTATTTAGCCTGGTTCAAATGGTAATTTTACTACAAAAATCCAAAAAAAAAAAAAAAAATTGAATAATTTCCATGCATGTGTATTTATTGACTGCTAACATAATCCTGAATACTGCCAATTTTAATCCATGTCTTTTGATGCTTGTCATGTTGGATAAAAGTCATCTTAGTACAAGGGTTTCTTTGTTGTTTAGTACCAAGAGGATTAAGATTTAAATACCTTAAAGCTAGTAAGGAATTAGAGAGAAAATATTAAATACTTATAATTTTTTTTTTGTAACCACTTGTACTTAAAATAAATAAAAGGAAAAGTGTCACTAAGCTGGTTGGTCACCGTGTGTCCTCGTACAAATTTTTGTTATTTATTTTATTTTATTATCATTTAAAAATTATTTATTTTAATTCTATATAAGTAGGTACATAGTGTACTATATAGTGCATGACTGAAACTCTTTTCTTAAAAAAATTTCACTAATGATATGACTTGTTTATTATTATTATTATTATTATTATTATTATTATTTTTAAGTTATCGTTAAGATTAGGTATGATAATTGAGAAATGTAATATAGACACCCCCCAATTAATCAATTACCTAATTGTAAAATTAGTGAGTCCCATGCTTATTTCCATAGGTGGATTAGTAATGTTTTTACATATATTTAAAAAAACATGGGACTCAATAAGCATCTTGAATGTGTAATACCGAATGCTCGAACAATATCCATCTGTTCACATCGTCTCCTCCCAGTGGTTCTGGGAGGATGGTGGCAACCTTCCTCGGATGGTTGTCAAGTGGCTCTTGGTGAATCTGAGACTCACGTCTGAGCCGACACCCCCCTGTCGGCTTGGCTTGTCGGCTGAGTGTCGGCTCGAACGTGGGCCTCGGATTCATCGAGAGCCACATGGCAATCATCCGAGAAAAGTTATCACCGTTCTCCCAGAACCACTGGGAGGAGACGATGTAAATTCCTCCCATTGACTCATTCTCCCTTTTAAGGACATTTTTAGGATATGGAGAAAGGTTTTAAGGAGGATAGTTTTATTTTTGTGGAAAATGCAAAAAGTCAATTTGATTACTAGCTTCATTTAAGGGAACTTCATAGTTGTGATGTTTTTTAATTCAAATGATATATATGGATAATCCATTTTCATGATTTTTTTTATCTAAACCGTCTGTTCTTTTTTAGATATTTTTTGTCTAGATCACATATATCATCTCGAATCATCAATGGTCGAAATGAACACCTCGTTTATTTGTCTGGTAGAATAAATTGTATTGTGGGGTAATTTTAAAAAGTAACACACCCTTTTGATAATAATATTTTTTACTTTCGTTTTAATATAAGAATATAATCTATAAAAATACCACGGGAAAATATTCTCTTGTTCGAAGATATAGAAATCAACGGTAACAAAGATAGGAGGGGCCATTATCTGGAATTCGTAATAGGGGAGGTGTCAAATATCTGACTTTGCTGACTAGAAAATCTTTGGCCAAACACCAATACTAGTAAATTTTTTATCCAATATTGGTTGTGTGTTGGGGGCATGGTTATAGGCATTTGGACTGAATTGGTCAATATAGTTGATCCGTATTAGTATTGGCACTGATCGATACAGATACCTAGCTGATATAGAGCAGATGACACTGATTTCATCAGCTTTAAATGAACTCGAGTTTCTTGGAAGACTTTAAAAGACCATGTTTTTGTTTTTCTCTTCTCGTTACCAGAACCCTATAAAGGGATTTTTTTTATTGATAATTTTTTAAGGTATCAAATAATTTGAATTCTTAATTTTTTTTCCCTTTTCTAGTGAGGGTAAAATCCCATCATTTCACATTCATATCCAATGGATCACATACTTCAGAAATAGGTCCCACATCACATTGACAGTGATGGGATCCTGGAGAGTACATGCAGGTGATCTGAACTCCATAATATCAGCTTGTGAGAATAACATAATGGTAAGTATATTTTTACATTATTCAGAAAAACATTTTAACCCTAATTTAAAGAACATTTGACAGTACACTGGGGGTAATAAGAAGAGTCGCATATTCTAAACAAGCGTATAGAAGTGTTACTCATATAATACCTTATATAAATTTAGCTATATTACTTTTTTGCAAAAGGTACAGGTTTGGTGTACGGCTATGCCTTTTGTTGTCGGATGGGGAAAAGGAGACTGTGTGTAATACCAAATCTACCCCTCTCACTTGGACAAAGCAAACCTAATACCAAAATTAAGCTCTTAGCTTTTTAAGACTTTGGGTTATATAATAGGGATTTTCCTACTGACACCACACAAGGTATCCAATGAATTGATACTTTACCTTTTTGCAATTTTAATATTACATTTATTATTTTTTTAATAAGGTTAATTATTGTCATTTGACATGTCTATTTGAATACTTTGCAAGTTGCGAGACTGTGATTACACTTGACAATGACACAGGGATATCATTTTTAAAAATTTTGTGAAAAACTATTTTTTTCTTTGACTTCAAGATACAAGTCTTTATTGGTGGACACTCATGGATACCAAAAAAGTATGTATATATGGCACCTCAGGATATAACCAACACCCATTCAGATAAGATTTGGTACACAATGATGAGGTTTGACCAAAGAAGGCCACCACTAAAAATTACTATTTACTTTAAACAGAATGCATGGTCAGAGATAGACATGGTTTGGTTTTCCAGTGATCAGATCCCATGAGGCATCAGGTGATTCTTCTGTTGGGTTTCTCTCTGCAACTTTACAGGCAGGTTGATGAGGATGGATGGCTGCAGAGATGGATAGATTCTCCTCCAAGCGCCAAAACCGTACAAAACTCTTTGGAAAGTCTTGTCTCCAGATATATATATATATATATATATATAACTTTTCAGGTATCTAAGGAGGAGACGTTTCCACTGCTTGGAATTTCAATTCCTACTTCTTTGGGGATTCAAACCCTCTCCTCTTAGAGGTATGGGAGGAGACTGCTTCTATCACTCAATGCCCGACATATGAGTATCAGTTAGATTCGAGTTTTCAATCTAAGTAGATGCATAAGTAGACCCCGTTGGTTCACCTTATTGGTTCGGATAAAGGATTTGGATTGAGCTGATACCTATGTATCGGGCATCGGCCTATGGGAGTTGACTCTCCTCCCAAATCCCTGAGAGGAAAGGATTTGGTTGGATTCCGCTGCTTGGAATTTTCTGGTTTCAACTTTCCTGGTGTTTAGAAGACAATTGAGACAAAGGAAGTTGTTAATCAAGGCAGGTAAAATGGATTAGTTGAAGTTCTGTTTGGTGATCTGTGTTAAAGCAAATTACTCTCTCTCTCTCTCTCTCTCTCTCTCTCTCTCTAATCTTCAAATTTGCTAATTTAAAAGTGAAGGGTTTCACATTAGAGGTCTGGTTTCAAACCTTTCTTTAACTTACCTAACCAGTGGCCATTTTTCTTCCCAAATCAGTAGAGAAGAAACCTAGTGGGTCCAAAATATTAAACGAGTTTAAAGGAATGATTTGATTATGACATTGATCATCATCCGTTCGATCTCAATCCAACGATATTCGTTGATATTATTGTTCATATTAAAAACTAATTAATTAACTAGTTTATATATATATATGTTATGGTTATTAAAATCTTAAGCTAAATTCATCATCATGTTATTTAGGGAGAGCGGTTCCAAAAAGTGGGCCCACTAGCTTGTAGATCTTCCTTCCATTGAAGATTCCATCATACTTCTGTCCCTATCTCTTTTGTTCTTGAAATCTGGTCCTCTCTCTCTCCTTTAAGTGATCGATTAGTGATTTTCTTGTATTCTTATTTTTCCACTCGCCAATATACCCCACGAGCTTGTAGATCTTCCTTCCATTGAAGAGCAAGGGGGCTAGGGCTGACAAAACCCTGGTCTCGTGCCCCCCTTGAGCACCCGTTCTTGGGTTTTGGGTCAATCCGCATACACAAATTTGGCTTAGCTGTAACGTCAACCACTCTTCTTTTTTTCCTGCTAAAGGTTAGCGAAAAATATATTAGTATAATAATGAATGTATAAGATTAACTCCACGGAATATTAGATGAAAAAAAATAAAAGCACTCCATGTGGTTGCATGTATAAATAAAAGGAAGGGAAATCAAATCAATACCAAGGCCTTCTTTGTTTCATCATAAAATTTTCTACGTAAATAATATTTTACATGAAAATTAATAGCATAGACATATCATATCCGGTCCCAGGTTGCTTACCTAAGGCGTCAAATCTTCATTCAATGCCACACTTATTCATAGGGGTATTATCAAGATTAATTCAGATGGTGACTTTAATTAATGCAACCATTGAAAAGTTGTTATTTGTGGTGCTTTATGTCGTGTGTGAAACTTGATATTATCTTAAGCCAAAAAATACTATTCACTTTACCATGAGTTTGGATCACCTGCATGTATATGTACTCTCCATGGGATCCCATCACAGTCTATGTGATGTGAGACCCACCTCTAGAGTGTAGAATCCACTAGATATAGATGGTGATGAGATCCCAAGAAAAATACAAATACATACATATGAACTATTCTCTTTTACCATTGTTATTGAGCGATCTCCCATATTTTTTTGACGCGATTTTATTAGGGGCAATCTCATATTTTCGGGATTTAGGATTTCCCTTTATATAGAAGAAAAATCTCATAGAAAGAGTATTGAGCGTTATAACTTTTTTTTTTTTTTTTGAATGGTAAAATCGGTGATTGGTGGCTCTACCGTTGATGTAGTCCATACACATCGTGTGTGTGAATCACGTAAAATCGTTATGTTATATTCTTTTTAGTTTTTCTCTTTTGCTATTATTCTTCTGTTACACTGTTAATTCCTTACACTTTAGCCTTATAGAATGAACAATATTATGTTTTTCAATATCTAAGTTTGCCATGTTAAAGAAATTTTAGCAACTTATAGTTAGGATTTTTGATAAATTTATGTCGATGGCATTCCTTTTGAAGTTATTAATAGTCTTTATCATAAAAGATGGTGAAAGTGAAAGGTTTTCCCATCTGGGGTCTGACAGATGGAAACTTACATATTTTGTGCACATGTGTGCCACGTGGGAGCATGATGTGATAATTTTGATAGTTTAATATTTAGAAAATAGTCTATAGTGATCATATGTCAAGTTTCAACTTCAGATTCATTACGCAACCCCCATATGTCTCATCAACCCTCTTGGTGGTCCAATTTTTTAATATAATAATTTATCATATAGCAAAATTCCATTTAAGTTGAAACTTTTATGAGTAGGGGACCTTAGGTGTAGGCAATAAATTTATGTGTTTTCACCCAAAAAAAAAAAAAAAGGCAATAATTTTATGTGGACCCCAAAATTAATATAAGACTTGCATTCCATTTAAAGAAGCAAGAAACCCTTATCTTATCAAACAATATACCTCATTCATTGACAAAATAAACATCAATATAGAGGCTGATATAAAAAAAAGAATTTCAATAAAGAGGTAATTGATTTTTATTATTATGGTTATTCATGTAAAAATAGAATGTGATTATTTCAAAAATCACAAGATAAATTTAAGCGAAGAAAATATCCAATAATGTCAAAAATATTGATACATATGCATAGATATAAACAAGATATATGCTAATACAAAGGGTTTTCATTGAATTAAGTTTTGAAATTTGACATGTGATTGTTTGTTAGAATGGACTAATCATCTATTCACCTGGTAGAATATATGTTCGAAAAAAAAATAACATACACCCCTTCGATCCTCTGAAGATCTGTTGTAGCCCAGTCATTTCCATGACTAGTATGAGTAGGGCGGTAGTAAATCCATAGAAAATACATCTCTTGTATATTGACTTTGATTATTGAGTTATTTGAATTTGAATAGATATTTTTAATTTATTATTGACTAACTTTGACTTTGATAATAATAATTCTTTTTTTTTTTTTTTTTTTAAACATACTAACAATAACAGGTAATATTAATTTTTTTTGTTTAATACTAAGAAGCAACTGAAATTCCTCATGTATAAGACAATTTTAGAAAATTTAAATATAGCAGTAGCAACAGCTACCTCCCTTGATAAGAGGCTTTTGTTCCCCTCATTTGTTGGACGGATTCCAAATGTTAGAAATCAATCATCCAAACACATTTAATTATTTTATTATTATTATTATTATTTATTTTTGACCAAAAAAAAAATCCTCTATGCCTGAAGACAACCCTTAAAACAACCATTCTGTTCCACTATGGTTAGAGAAGAAAGTTCCAGGGGTGCCCAAAAGTGGAAGAAAACCTGGGAGAAAGAAAGCATGGAAAGTGAAAAATAATCATTGTTATATGGGTTTTATGTCCATGTCTGGTAACCCTTTTAGTGGCACAAAAAGTGATACCTAGATCCATGAAAAGGAGAGAGAAAGAAGAGAGAGAGAGAGAGAGAGAGAGAGAGGCACTGTGCTCTCATTGAGGCCTTCATTTCCAGCGTGTGCTCACGCCATCTCATTTACTTCCTTACCATATTTTATCTTGAAAATTCACAGTATTCTATGCACTTTCCAAAGATATTCATCAGTCGGTGTCTCTCTCTTTCAGGTTCTCTGAGCTTTTTATCTGGGTTTTGTCTTTTGACTTCACGACTCAGCAGCTGCTTCCTCTTACCCAGAGGAGCATTGGGTTTTTCTTTCTCAGATTCTTTAGTAGAAAATTCAGGAAAGAATAGAAGAAGAATGTGATCAGAGAAGAGAGAAGGATATCACTATCTTGTAAATAATTTTAAAATTGCATTGATTTTCTCCAATAATTTTTTTTTGTGGAGAATTTAATGGCATTGGGTTTGATGCAAAATTTCTGCAAAGTCAACCATGAAGAGCTTTGCATTTGAACTGAAATCTCAGCTCTTCCTCCCCCTCTTCTCTTGGGTACTGTATAGTTGAGTTTTTTACTGTTGTCTCTTCCCCTTCTCCTTCCTGTATTTTCTCAGCAAGAATTCACAGCTTTCAAGCTTTTCCCCATTTTTTTTTCTGTTATAAATTTAAATTATTCTTTCCATGTTTGACCATGAATCTGATAATTAGCTCTTCTCTAGTAAAGAGGGCTGGTTCATCGCATTTATTTGTCCAGTTAGGAGGATTTAATTAATGCCTCTTTTGAATCACACCAGCTGGCTTTCCATTTATTCTACATCCAAGGGTTGGATTCATTCTGGAATTTAATTTTCACTTTCCCTTTCTCTTTCTCTGTCGAAGAATTTTTCTCTCACTCTCTTTCTCTTCCCTATCCCTTTCACTTGCAGGTCCTTTTGCAACAATGAATCTTCAAAGCTAGTTGGTTTCTTCAGAGACAGATGGGTTTCTTGAGATTTGAAAAAGTTCTAAAGCAGATATCTTGGTGTGGTATTCTGATTCTTCCTTTGAGTTATGGATTGGGTTTTTGAAGTTTGAGTTAAAGGATTTACCTTCTCCATCTCTGCAGCCATTCTTACCCCCTCCTCCTCCTGTTCAATCTGGTGGTTTTGATATGGACAACAGGATTAGCCCAAGTCTCTTGCCCATCATCATAATTCTTGCTATCATTTTCTTCATCTCTGGTTTACTGCACCTCCTTGTCAGATTCCTGCTGAGACCTCCCAGCAGAGATTCAGTTTTAGATTCAGATCATGCTACTGTTCTACAAGGGCAGTTACAGCAGCTTTTCCATCTTCATGATGCTGGGGTGGATCAATCCTTCATAGATACTCTCCCTGTGTTTGTTTATAAAGCTATTATAGGAGTTAAGAACCCATTTGATTGTGCTGTTTGTCTCTGTGAGTTTGAATCTGAGGATAAGCTTAGATTGCTTCCTAAATGTAGTCATGCCTTCCATATGGAATGCATAGACACATGGCTCCTCTCTCACTCAACTTGCCCTCTTTGTAGAGGGAACTTGCTTCCTGATCTCTCTTCAAGCAATAGCTGTTCACCGATTGTTTTTGTTCTTGAATCTGGGAGTGAGAGCTCCAGAGAGATAGTTGCAGACAGAGAAGTTACTGCTCAGATCTCCAATACAGGTGCCCATCTGTATTCTCATGGTGAGGATGCTAGTGACATTTCTCAGAAATCTTGTGAAATTTCATTGAAAGAGGATCCACCTCCAGCACCTCCAGCACCTCCAGCACCTCCAGCACCACCAGTGGTTTCAGAAGAAAGGGTTGTTCCTGTTAAGCTTGGGAAGTTCATCAATGTCGATGGAGGTGGAGAGGGAAGTAGCAGTAACAGCAATGTAGATGCAAGGAGGTGCTTTTCTATGGGTTCCTTCGAGTATGTAATGGATGAGAGCTCTTCATTGCAGGTACCCATAAGACCTCCAACCAAAAAACATTCAACCAGGAAGCATTCTCTGCCATTGATACCTGGACACAGGACTGCAATGTCTGAATGTGGTGGCCATTCTTGTAGAGAAGGATTCAAGGGATTTGATGGAGAAACCAGTATTGGTATTGGTATTGGAATTGGAACTGGAACTGGAACTGGCACTGGAACTGGAAGAACTGCTGTTGAATCGAATAAAAAAGAGAGCTTTTCTGTTTCAAAGATCTGGCTTAGATCCAAAAAGGAAAAATCTGCAGCCATGACCACAGCAGATTCATCGAGGAGGGCTTTCTCTTTTCGATTCCCATTGAATCGAATTCCGTCGGATGATTTGAAAGCAAAGCAAAACAACAGCAGTAGAAGAACTATTTCAGAGATTGATGTTGGTAGGTGGGAGAATGGAGGGAGTGAATTGAGTTTGGATGAAGAAATTGGTAGCAGAATCAGTCTGGATTCTCAGGCCAAAACACCATCTTTTGCAAGGAAGACATTGCTTTGGCTTGTGGGAAGACAGAACAAGGTTGTTCATTCATCATCTTCACTTAATGTTTGAATCTTTTTTGATTTTTAATCTTTTGATTCCTGAGATTAAAAGGGAATAGTAGAAATCAGACATGAAAATTAGAGAAATCAAAAAAAAAAAAAAAAAAAAAAAAATGAAAGAGATGCCAATAGACTCAATCAAAATCTGTGCTTTTTTTTAGTATAAATTGCTTTATTTCATGAACATGTTTAGCTGTGTCAGATTTACTGTTTCCTCCACTAACTTGGCTTCTCTGTCACAATCTTACTTTTATCTGTTCTTTGTGTTTTTGGGTCTGTTCATTGAATTTGAGTTATCATCATAAGTACTATACTAGATGTTAATTCCATTAATGGGAGCAGCTGAAGACTTGAAGGACAAGTGGAGAAAACAAGAACCCATTAAAGATAGTTAGTTCTCTGTGTGAGGTTTTCTCTTTAGGGTTCCAAAATTCAAATCTGCTATCTGTTTTGCTGAACACCTGAATCCTCAAAGGTATCTTTATCAATCTTTATCTCTTCTCTCTACTTCCAATTTCTTGAAATTGAGAGCTTGCAGAAGTCCCCAAGCAAGGTCTCTGTGGCTACAGGCTGTTGAAGTAAATGCCGAAGCTTTCCATATTTCGGATGGAGGATGAATGCCATGCTGAACATTAATGGCTGGTTTTAGTGCGACTGTGCCCCACAAGTAACTGTAGAACTAATCTTTTACATTACATCACTAGATATTTACTAATCCAGTGATGTAAAAGATTAGTTCTACAGTTACTTGTTTTTCTTACCCAAAAAAAAAAAAAAAAAATCTTTTACATCACTTGTCCTTCCTTCAATTTTTTTTTATAGAGAAAACTCCTAACCTGGTGTAATAAATTAATCAGTATCTCTCCATAAATAGAGAAATAGATCTTCTCCTATCCTTTGATCCGTCAATCGTTCATCCGACAGGGTGGGACGGGATCCCATCCGATGGAGCTTGTCTAGGCAACATGAGACGATCTAGGTAGCTTTAATAGATTTTCCAGGCTCAATCGTATTGTTAAGCCATTTATGGGTATTTGTATTTGGATTAGAATTCGGATAATTTGAAAGGTAATATATCTAATCCGAATAGATATCTAACTAATAATAAGTAGTTTATGGTCTTAAAGGTTCTTAAAGATTTGACAGGAAACTAAGACAATTGAGATATATGGATTAAAAGTGAATGGTTTCTATACGGGGAAGAAAAATCGGGTGCATAAGTTAGGGATGTAAACAGATAATCGAAAATTTTCATACAAAAAAAAATGGATAGTAAAAAATCCAAATTTGATTAGTATCTGTATTTGTTTAGGTATATATGTGTGAGGACAATGGGAAATCGACGTGATCCTCCTCGGGATGGAAATGTGTATCATATAATCGATGAAGATCGATTTGTTCTGTTGGAGTCGCCACCTAGATTAAGGTCTAGGACCTCTAAAAATGTAGCCTCACCCTAAGGTAAGACTTCTATTGACTCGTGACCCAATGTATCGGTTCTTTGGTCAGCAAGAGATCGGGTAAGTATTCAGGGTACGGTTATGGGAAGGTGTTAGGCACCCAAACCGCCCGATCAATATCGGCCTCCTAAACTTTCCTTAAATTCTAATTTTGACTGTGCTTGGTCAACTGGATGACTAGGGTTCAATGGGGGATGTCCTAAACCAAGTTGCTAAGTTGTTCTAACTTAGGGTTCAGCCAAGCATGTTTTAAAGTAAATAAACAAACAAATGTAATGTACAATATTATACAGTGAACCGGACCAAAGATGGTTCGGTCTTGGACTGAATCTGAGATGTGTAAGACATCTCAAACTGATTCCCAAATTGCCTACGTATTCTAGGGTTTGCCCTAGAAATCGAGCATGACGTAGTTCGAAAAT
Source organism: Protea cynaroides (assembly GCA_028583415.1). NCBI lineage: Eukaryota > Viridiplantae > Streptophyta > Magnoliopsida > Proteales > Proteaceae > Protea > Protea cynaroides. The sequence goes on from CM053273.1 coordinate 16,410,751, forward strand.
TTGTGAGTCGGATTTGGAATGTGTACCAAATCCTTCCAATTTTTGTCAATAGGATCTAGGGATGAGACCTAAATTCCTACCATTTTTATTTGGGATGTGTACCAAATTCTTTCTATTTTTGTTAATAGGATCTAGGGATGAGACCTAAATTCCTACCATTTTTAATTGGGATGTGTACCAAATTATTTCTAATTTTGTCAATAGGATCTAGGGATGAGACCTAAATTCCTACCATTTTTATTTGGGATGTGTACCAAATTCTTTCCATTTTTTGTGAATAGGATCTAGGGATGAGACCTAAATTCCTACTATTTTTATTGTTTCCATTTTTAGGTTTTTAGGGTTTCCTATCCCTTTTCATTGTGATTTTCATTTTTTAGGGTTTTCTACCCTAATTGCTATTTTTCCATTTTTAGGGTTTTTTACCCTAATTGTTCAATTATTTCCATTTTAGGGTGTATCTTGCCCTAGTTGTTGTACAATGTAAACAATCTAACATAGCAATGTGAGCTTAAATATAGCAGTGTAAGCATCCAAATATAGCATGTTGG